>JAUDYJ010000005.1:64112704-64347704 GCA_030761175.1 Masticophis lateralis
AGCAAAGGATGGAGCCATTATTGTTGGTGTGTGTGTGTGTGTGTGTGTGTGTGTGTGTGTGTGTGATGTTTTGGAGGGAGGGACAGTGGGAGTTTTGGTAATACTTCATGTTCTTTGGTTTGTTTTTATTGCTGTTTGTAAGCTGCCCAAGTTTTTTAAATGAATGAATAAATAAATTTACTCATATGTAGACTCTCTATCTAAATCACACACACACACACACACACACACACACACACACACACACACACACACAAATGGGCCATATATATTCTTCAAGAGGTCTGGATATCTGTTGGATTTATTTCAGTTAGAATTGGCAACTCCAGGCTGACAAGGGGAGGAAGCTGAACATATCATAGGATTATTTTTTCTCTTCTTCTATGTTCTTTGGGGTGGGAGGGTTGTATTAAATTGCATTTCTTCGAAATGAATGAGAAATAATTCAGCTGTTTAAGGATTATAGTTTATTCATACTGTGATAACTCAACAAAGACATATTTTTCTTGGGTTGTGCCCACTTTTACGGTTTTTATCCTACGGCTCCATCGCAAGGAAAACAATATCAAATGATCTGAAAGTGATACTAAACTCACAAACTGAGGGGGAGCTCTGGAGTGATTGCTTTCTATGGAGAGGAAAGGTTTTTACTAAAAAAAAAAAGCAGGGCAATTCTCATTACATAAATAAAATAATAAATAAAAGGTAAGGGCGGAGATATATTGTAAAAACCAATTTACTTGATCTGCTTTAAACTTAATGAAAGCATTATGTTTTACTTTTCTTTTTAAAATAGTTTCAATTTTAGTTTTCCTTTAAAAACAATTAACAGTTATAGTATCAATGATGATCACTGTGCAGAATTATCACTGTCATCTCCAATAAAAGAGAATGTAGAGTATAGAGTACAGAGTATATAGACAGAACTGTGAAATCCTTGTGTTTTCTGACCTTGGTTGTTAGCTTGCATTGTTTTCTACTTGATGATTTTTTGATGTTAATACATGGTTATCTGCATGTTGGCTGTTGGAGAGGATGTGTTCTGGTCTTTTTGTTTCATTTTTAGGTTTTTTTTATTATTTCTTTTGGATGGTGTGTAAATGTAATTTATTTCTATGTGTCTATTGATGGCTGATTTCTCTGAATGACAAGCTTCCAGGAATTCCCTAGCATCTTTGGATTTAGCTTGATCTACGATGCTCACAATGCATGAAGGGACATTGCTGATCATGAAAGACTCCATAAGAGACTAGCACCATCCAATTACCGTCCAATGAGCTGCTTTCCCAAAACATGGAAAAGCCTATGAAGCATCATAGCTAACAAAGTGCAGAACTCTATGGCCTAGCATATTAGCACAAGTCAGAAGGCTGATAGACTAAACTAGATATCCAAAACATCAGTTGTTTATAAATAATGCAGTTACTCAAGACTCAAGGCATAGATCAACCAAGCTGAGCACAGTTTAGACTGTTTACAGTAAAGCCTGTGACTCAATCCTACACACATGGATCTGTGAATGACACTAAAGAAAGTCAAAGGACTTTTCTCAAAAATTCAATAGGTCTGTGGAAGACAAAACTGAAAGTCAACCCAAGACAGCTTGCACAAGTGGCCATCAAGTGCAACATAAAGCAAAGTGATGCACTATTTTAACTGCTGTTCTTCATAGACTTGAATCTCCTCAGCCAGATAATCACAAGGACTTCTTTTATATTATTTTTATAGATTAAGGATTTCTTAATCTATAATGACTTTGCAATGTTAATGGGACCAGAGAAGTATAGCTGGATGGTAATAAAGAGAGAGAGGGTAATTAAGACTGATGAGATGAAATTATCACTGGGCCGCACATAGCAGGTATACAGCCCAGTTACAAGTCATTTGGTATTCCACAGTCACATGGGAACTATGATGAAGAGGTAAGGAAAACTGCAACATTCAAGTACCACCAAAGACAAGTCCTGAAGAGCCAACACAATGGGAAGAACAAGATCTATGTCATGAATACTATTTGCTGCTAGTCATGAGATATCTTATGGGTATAGGGAACTGGCCAAAGGAGGATTTGGAAGCTGCCAGTAAGAATACATGGATCCTGACAATGTATGGAGGTTTTCACCCCAAGACCAACATCCAGATGTGGTAACATCAAACAGAAAGTGGGTGGGTGGGATCTGGTGAGGACCAAAGACACGTCCTGCATGAAACAGAGCATCCAGGAGTAAATGTCTATGGAGATTCTTAGTCATCCATGTTATGGTTGTCCCAAAGGTGCTTTTTCAAGAGGCAACAGGATATTATGGTTTTCCTTTGAAGATGTTTCACTTCTAATCCAAGAAGCTTTTTCAGCTTTGAGCACTCATGGCAGTGACCCCTATGCTTTGAAGGTGTTATTTCCAGATCCCAGCACCAGAACAACATCAAAGCTCTCTGTCCAGAAGAGAGCTGTGCTAGAACAGCTTAGATACTGCAGAGAAGTCTCAAACTTCCAGGCCTCTGGGGTATGTGTGTATGTATGTATGTATATATGTATGTATTCTGTATCATGTCAGTTTTTCAGTTGTTGAATAGATAACTATATCTGTGCAGAAACTTCCAAATTACAAGAATCATATACAATTGAATAATTATAAACATAGACCACTGTCTATCAGTATCTTAAAGTATATTACAGTAAGGAGTGACTCTTTCAATGCTGAGCAAAGACAACCGAAATTATTTTTGGTATTTTTGTAGAATATTAAAATATTGGAGACATATAAACAACTGCTATGTTCGTATTTGTATGGCATTTGCTTTATCATAATTTGATCATTCAAGATCTTGTTTTCTGGCAGTTATACATTGAACATACTGAAAAGTGGTTTTGGGAAGTCACTGAATAGTAAGAAATTATGTTGGTGTTGCTATTGTTTAAGGAGATTCCTTTTTTTTTTTTTAACCTAGGGCAAGAAGGCAATTTCTACCCACTGCACCTTGTATCTTGTCCAGACTTGTTTTGAAAGATTCTCTTATCTAAGCAAAAAGATAAATTCATGCAAAGTACCATAATTTATTTTGTGGTATTCTAGCAATGAAATGAACATATATCCAGGATGAAACAAATATTGAGCAGTGAAAACATTAGATAGGATTTATAATCTTTGATCATCATTTCACATCTGGGAATCTGGAAAAAATGAATCTAACATAGTTACATGTCTATTATCCAGTTGCCATTTTAATCTGAATTGGTTTTCTGAGATAGAGAAGAATTAGTTACACGTAGCTTTCAGAATGAATTCATAAAATATTAGTTTTGTGATGTGCACTGTATGGATATATGTTCGTTCTACTTATCTCCACGTCACCCCTCCTTTCAAGCTGGAATGTATTAATTTATTCTTCACAACACTGGCTTTACAAGGATACCTTGGGTGTCTTAAAGGACATTAGAGAGGGGATCATTAAAATAACTTAAAAATGGTACAGCGGAGGTTAATGGATTTATTTCCTTTTTAAGGGCATAGCTGAATTCTTTACATTTAAAAAAATTACTCCCTTATCCCCATTTCCTGATCTAAATGGGCAGAATTGCCTGGCCTCTGGAGTTAGAGAAAAAGGTACAGGGAACATTCTGATGAGTAAAAGGAGGAGTAATTTAATTGTCTAACTCCTTCTGTGCTAGAGAATATCAGACAGATGGGGAGGATAAAACAAGGAGCTCAATAATTAATTTTCATGTTTCTCACTAGTGGGACCCTTTTAATCCCTGTTCTTATGATTATAGAGAAAGGTTGGAATCTGAAGTTTCACTTATTAGCTATGTGTTGTATGAAAATACCTGTATTTTCAAAAGGAATAGTGACAAGAATGAAAAATTTCTGCTATTAAAAATATCTCAGTGTCAGGGACTTTTGTGAAAGAACAAAAACTCTCTGATTCCCTCAGATAAATAATGAAACAGATGGTTGTTGAGGGGTTAAAGGTCAAGCTTTCCCTGTTGACTATAACACAAGGTTGACTTAAAAGATTTTGAGAAGTTATTCAAGATGAATTATCTTAGAATGCATCTCCTGCTTTTTAATGAAATGAATTGGAAAGTCTTCAAAATTATTTTAGGAGTTGCATTTTCAAGAAGTGATTTCTTTTTACATAGCTAAACTATGTTTTGCAAAGTATTTTGTCTGTATGCATATGATTATCTTTCATTTTGTCTCTCTGACTCTCTCTGTTTGTGTATTTATACACCCACCCACACACCCACTCACACACACACACACACACAGAGAGAGAGAGAGAGAGAGAGAGAGAGAGAGAGAGAGAGAGAGAGAGAGAGAGAGAGAGAGAGAGAGAGAGAGATAATTCACATGCATACAGACAAAATCTTCTTCTATAATCAGGACCTTGATGAGATGACGGGGCTTGTGTGGGTAAATGTTGTTGGACATTATATGTCCAGAAGGGACTTCCAAGGCAAACAGGCAAATAGATACCCCAGACTAAAACATATGCCAACCCCCATTGGATCAGTGTAGCAAATTATGGCCTACAATATTCCTTCCACATGCCAATACAACCTCAAAAATGACCCTCATTCCCCAGAGGCACTAGAGCATCTACCCATGGCAGCAGAAAGAGCTGCCTCAAGGCAGAAGGTGCTAAGAATCACTGGGTTAAATCAGGTTGCCTTTGGACTTTGGACATAGGAACAATTATCATTCAAACAATGAAAACAGATGATTGACCAGAAGAACTGCTGATTGAACTCAACAATATGCTTTGGGGTATCATTGGATTATGTAAAACACAGTGAAAAGGTGAAATTTAGTTGAATTTGATAGGACTGGGCATTTACTCTGCACTGCAAGTACTGAAGATAGACAATGTGGTGATGTCGTGTGTGTGTATATATCTAGCTATATGTGTTCTTATATATATATATATGTAGTCTCTCTGTCTGCAAATCAATGAACAACAGAATGATTTTTCTCCAGGTATACGGCTTAATAAAGGATCTAAATTTTAACACTTGATTGATCTATTGCATTAATCATTTTCCTAGTTAGTGATTGATGAATGTATTGTTTCTGTTAGCCATAAATATTCTGTAATAGCTTAAAAAAAAGGAAAGAAAGATAGAAGAAATACAAATTAGCATAATAAGCCTAATGAAATTCAGTTATATTCAAACTGGGAAGAAGTACTTGTTGTGAAATATAAGTAATACTTTTAAAATTCAATAAGTACTCTTTGTTGTATGTTTGGAAAGAAGAAGCTCTAGCAATTTCACAGCACATTAATGACAATTCCATAATTTGATGTCTCTCTCTCTCTCTTTCTCTCAGAATAGAAAATGACCTGTTAAAATATCCCTAAGAGAATATGAATTAGCCCAGGTCAATAGGAGGTCAAACAGACAGGGTGCTAAAATCCCTTTACTACTTTGTAGTATCTTATGCTAATTCATTCTTCTTTTCTGTAATAAACAAAGCCAGTTGAAAGTAGATAGCATCACACAGTGATGGGTCCCAAAGCTACAATTTAATACAAATCTAGTAATTCCATTGTACAACACATCCAGTTCATTTAGAAGTGATGAATACTAAAGATGGCCCAGGACTGAAATGCCTTTTCTCACTTAGCAGATATCCTTAGAAGAATATCCTTAGGAGAGAGAGGGAGAGGGAGAGGGAGAGGGAGAGGGAGAGGGAGAGGGAGGGAGGGAGGGAGGGAGGGAGAGAGAGAGAGAAAGAGAGAGAGAGAGAGAGAGAGAGAGAGAGAGAGAGAGAGAGAGAGAGAGAGAGAGAGAGATCTCACTAGATGTATAAATTGAAATTTACACATTGTAAATTGTTGATGGTAACAATTCCAACTGATTTCTAGAAACTTTCAGATACACCTAAATGCAGCTGCTAAAAGGCATATTAATTTTAGAATATATTAGATGATATCTCTGACTGGAAGTGACAGTGGAATAGATTATTTGTAAATAATTACAGCAACAATTGTCCATTAAGAAGATTCTAAAAGGATATAAAACATGACACTGAGTTGATAGTATATGAACCTTTAATCAAAATATGGCTTTGTGAGGCTATTAACTCAGTAATGTCTTAGCTAAGACACTAAAAAAGCATTAGATCATTTTTCCTCTTGTCAGATGAAATATGTATACAATTAATAAGGGGAGAACATTTAAAATAAAGTTGAGAAGATTGAATCCTCCTTCTAACAAAGGAGTATAATTTGAACACATTTGAGGGGAAATAATCATAGGGCAATAATGTGTTACTTGACAAGTGGAGGAAAAAGAGTCCCTGAGAATTTAGTCATAACTGACTAAAGGGGGCATTGCTAATCTCTATTTCAAGGCCATTGAGCTAGTGCTTTCCAAAGACATTTCAGTGGTGATGTGGCCAGCATGATATGGAGCACTGTTACTTTCCCACCAAAGCAATACCTATTTGTTTGCTTGCACTTGTATGCTTTCAAACTGCTAGTTAGCAGGAGCTGGAGTAAGTAACGGGAACTCACCCTGTCATGCGACACTTGGGTCTTGAACTTGGACTGTTGTCTTTCCAGATGACAAATCCAGCATTTTAACCACTGAGCCATTGCACCGCCCTTATTCAGCAAGTGGTCAGTCCTAATAATTGATTGAGTAAATATATAAATTTTGAAACAGACAAGTTTAAAAATGGATTTATTGTAGCTAATTGTATTGGGCAAATACAGAATTTATATTAAGCACTTAATATTTTTCAACATAAAAAAGGTAAAAGTTTCACCTGTTCAGTTATGTCCAACTTTACAAGGTGGTGATCATCTCTGTTTCCTAGCCAAGAGAGCCAATATTGTTGAAAACACTTCCATGGTCATGTGGCTACAATAATTATACACCTGGGAGCATGGAACTCTATTACCTTCCCACCAAAGTGGCACCTATTTATCTACTTACATTTGCATGCTTTTGAACTGCTAGGTTGGCAGGAGCTGGGACAATAATGGGACCTCACCAGTCATGTGGTCCTTGGGGCCTCTGTCAATTGCCAACCTTCAAGTTGACAAGCTCAATTCTATATTGTGCAACTAATATACCCCTGATTAAAAAACAAAATATGATCTGATTGCACTTGCAAGTTAAAAGGATTAGCAGGTGACTCACCATTGTCCAGAAAAAGCATTGTTGGAGGCTGCTTTCATGTTTTCGTTAATGTGCCCACTACTATTTATCTACTCACGTTTGCACACTTTTGAACTGCTATGTGGGTAAGAGAATGACAGGAATTTACCCCGTCACATGCCATGTGATGATTTGATCATAATGTTCCTTGGACAACTTTGGGATAATTATTACACAGACTGAGTGTCTTGTGGAATATAATGTTGTGGCAAGTAGTCCTAACATAATACAGAGGAAATAGTTGTTCAACGATACCCTTATTTTGGCATTTAATATTGCATTTGGGTATATATTGGCTATTGGATTGTTTACTAATACTATAGTTTACTAATACTATAGTTTACTAATACTGTAGTAACAGCCTTATATGGCAAATGCCTCTGAGAAAATGTGTGATAATAAATTTGGATAAATGGCATGTCAGTCACTGCCTCAAGAAGATGAAACCCCAAATAGACTTACTAGTCATCAACCCAATTGTCATGTCAGGATATTTGTTCAGGTACAGCATTTTTAATTAGTCAGATAAAAGTAAAGACATGTAATAAACAATTAACAATATACTTTGTACATACTAAATGTTTCATATTAAATAATTTGCTATAAATAAATAGAATATAATGCATATATTTGATTTTTTTCAAGGCAACACAAAAATAATATTGATAGCATTTATATGTAGATGTTATCTAAACAATATACTATTGTCTTACAGAATGTTTCTTATAGAAGACTACATGAAATAAGGATATGGTTCCTCTTCTTTTCCTTATTTGCGATCACTGTGAACATGTTATATACTTCTAAGTGCAATCATTTATCAGCTTTTTAAAAACAATATGAAATTATCAATACAAAAGGGTTAGAATTTGCCATTTATGTGAGGATCATAGCTAATTAGCTTTAGTTAAGTAAAGCATATCCTTTTTTAAGGACAAATCTCCACTTTCCTCTGAAGAATTGCTCCTTATTTACATTTTTAATATTAATATTTTTCAGCCTTTTAATTGTGAGTTGGTGTCATCTGAGACTGCTTTGTAACAAACAACTCAGATTGCTATTAAGGAATGCTTTTTAAAGGCTGTTTTCCAACAGGCTGAAATAACTGGTAGTAAGTCTAATATTCCTGTAATAGGATGAGCTATTTTTCCCAAGAGATAAATATCCTCCAGAAGTACCATGAGCATCACATTCACAATGGTAATAATGCATTAACCAATTCAACATATAAATCTAAAGATTCTCTCCCTGGATTGCTCCACCTCATTGCTCTAGGAATGCATGACAAATCTAACAACAAAAAAAGCTCTTATAAATGTTATTAGTGTACAGATATCTAGTTCTCTCTGCTTTCATTTTATGCTAGCAGCTTTCCTATTTCAGATTATTACTACTTATTATCAGACAAGATAATCCTTAATTAAATGGAAATCTCCTTAACATACAGGGTGATCTATATTGGGTAAAGTTTAGGCACTGACCATTCCCCAACAATTAATTTATGTGGAGTTTTTATAATACTATTCATATGCAAACTCAAGCCATGTGATGGACCCACTCACTACTCTCAAAATATGGTTGGTTCAACCAAGAATGTTTCATATTGGGCAGGTACCTGTATAAACATTGGATATAAGCATCCACCAAAGAGTCATGGTGGTGCAGTGCTTAGAATGCAGTATTGCAGGCTAACTCAGCCTACTGGCTGAGCTCAAGGTTCACTCAACCTACCATCCTTGCAAGGTCAGTAAAATGAGGATCCAGGTTGTTGGGGACAATATGCTAACTCTCTAAACCACTTAGAGGGGAATTTACAGCACTATGAAGCCATATATAAGTCTGCTATTGCTATTGCTATTCTGATATGTTAGTCACTAGCAACACAGAAACATTTATGTAGAGCACATCAAACCCTATAAAGGGATTTGGTTGCATTAAACCTGAATCCCCGTTGCCTGGCTTATTTTTCTTCTCTGTATTTATGAACCTGCATAAAGTAAACTTTCTAGGACATGATAGTTTCATATCAAAATAAATTTCATGTAAGTTAATTCGCTGGAGGCTAGAAATTTCATGCTGGAAGAGGGCATGTACTGGGGAATCTTTAACAAGATCACTGAAAAGATTACTGGTTCAATAATGGAGATTTTATTGTAATTCCTCTGAGAAAGGGAAAACATCAAGGGACTAAAAAGAAGAAACTATAACCTTGGCCTGAAAGAAAAAGAAAAAGAACCGGGAAGAGAAATAGGAATTAATAGACCAGTATGTTTGACTTCAATCAGTGGTAGGCAAGATTCTAGAAATATTAATAAAGAATAAGATCACAAAACTTCTGGAGAAATAAATTAATTGGAATCATTTCTGAAAGGGTAAATTCTCTCTGATAAACAGTCTTTTATTAAAGAGAGGTATCACCTACTAGAGATACAGATAACCTACTGAAGATTTAAAATCTATTATATTTGAGAGCAATGTGTGTAAAATATATAGAATAGAATAGAATAGAATAGAATAGAATAGAATAGAATAGAATAGAATAGAATAGAATAGAATAGAATAGAATAGAATAGAATAGAATTCTTTATTGGCCAAGTGTGATTGGACATACAAGGAATTTGTCTTTGATGCATATGCTCTCAGTGTACATAAAAAGACAAGATACATTTATCAAAAATTGTAAGTTACAACACTTAATGATAGTCATAGGGTACAAATAAGCAATCAAATCATACTAGGGAATAATCAATGTAAATTGTAAGGATACAAGCAACAAAGTTACAGTCATGAGGAGATGGATGATAGGACTGATGAGAAGATTAATAGTAATGCAGACTTAGTGAATAGTTTGACAGTATTGAGTGAATTATTTGTTTAATTAACAGTGGTGTTCAGAGAAAAACTTTTCTTGTGTCTAGTTGTTCTGGTGTGCATTGTTTTGAGGGTAGGAGTTGAAACAGTTTATGTCCAGGATGCAAGGGGTTTGTAAATGTTTTCACAGTCCTCTTTTTGACTCATGCAGTATACAGGTCCTCAATGGAAGGCAGGTTGGTAGTAATTGTTTTTTCTGCAGTTCTAATTATCCTCTGAAGTCTGTGTCTGTCTTTTTGGGTTGCAGAACCAAACTAGACAGTTATAGAGGTGCAGATGACAGACTCAGTAATTCCTCTGTAGAACTGTATCAGCAGCTCCTTGGGCAATTTAAGCTTTCTGAGTTGGCGCAGAAAGAACATTCTTTGTTGTGCTTTTTTGATAACGTTTTTGATGTTATTTTAGGTCTTGAGAAATGATAGAACTTTGAAGGTCTCTACTATTGATACTGTGTTGTCTAGTATTGTAAGAGATGGTAGTATGGGAGTGTTTCTCCTAAAGTCTACCACCATTTCTACAGTTTTGAGTGTGTTCAGTTGCAGATTGTTCCAGTTACACACGAGGCTAGTTGTTCAACCTCCCATCTGTATGTGAATTCATCGTTGTCTCAAATGAGACCAATCACTGTTGTATCATCTACAAACTTCACTAGTTTAACAGATGGATAGTTTGAGACATAGTCATTGTTATATAGAAAGAAGAGAAGTGGAGAGAGCACACATCCTTGGGCGGGGGCTGTGCTAATTGTACAGGTATCCGATGTGATTCTGTTTAGCTTCACCTGCTGCTTCCTGTCTGTTAGGAAGTTTATGATCCACTTACAAGTGTGTTCCGGTACTGCTAGCTGGTTTAGCTTAGTTAGAAGAATGCCTGGAATGATGGTGTTGAATGCTGAACTAAAGTCTACAAAGAGGACCCTTGCGTAGGTCTTTGGAGATTGAAGATGTTGTAGGATGTAGTGCAGAGCCATATTAACAGCATCATCTGTTGATCTATTTGCTTGTAGTTTAATACTTTTGTTAAATATTATATGCTAAAAGTTAAAGGTCAAATCATATGATAAAGATAGTAGGCTTGGACTAAGTGACTTAGTCACTTTAAGTGAGTCACATCATGATTTTCTTTATTGAATTAAAGAAGCGATACATTTTGCTTTGAAGAAGTACAGAGGTGATACAATTTTCTATAAATGAATATCAATCTTAGCTGTCTCTCCAGAATTTTTATTCTGCAAATTTTGGAGATTGCCAATGATTTGTGCTAAAGGTGGGCAGCCTGGATGACCTTAATCACATGTCAATGATGCTCTAAGATTGGATTAGATACTTTGGGGTACCATAATGTTTTCTGAAATTGACCAGCCTAGAAGCATTTGGGCCAGCAATGCAAGAAAAGGCTTAACCTTTTTCCATAGAGCTTGTCAATGCTGTCTCCCTCTGCTAAGAAATAAAGATGAGCGTTGTCACCTAGAATCGGACATGACTGGACAGAGAAAATCTTTACCTTGATGTTAGAAATATACATACACATTTGAATTACTTGGAATCTTTGAACTGGAAATTGTAGATAAAAAAATATAATTGTACCAGGAGTGGGTAAACTGTGGCAATCAAGCTGTTTCAACATAATATCTTGCCATTAGAATTATTAGGAGCTAATAGCCAAATATTTGGAAGTTTGTATTGTCTGCCTCTGCCTATAAAATCATGCATAAAAGTACCATTGAAGCCAATTGTAGTTCTGTCTAAGTATGTTCAACATCCCAGTGAAATTTGTGGGTGCAGATTACATCTGGAAAAACAGTTATGAATCTACATAATAAAAACAGATGTTCTGGAAAAGCTATTAATATTTGCAGAAGCCACTAAGTTAGCCATTTAATGGAGAAATGAGATCTCACATGTTGTATCATACATGGCAGAAGAAATGAGTAGAATAAATGTTTCGTTACTTCCTGTGTATGAACAGTAACACCATCTATACTAAAGGAACATACTGTACAGCAAAATGTAGGAAAGTATAATTAATCTGGTAATAAATGTAAAACCTATTCTCAAATTGTGTTAACATGCCCCATTAAAATGGCAGAAATGTTAAACACATGCTGAAAAAAAATATTGAATTTGATGGGCC
Source organism: Masticophis lateralis (assembly GCA_030761175.1). NCBI lineage: Eukaryota > Metazoa > Chordata > Lepidosauria > Squamata > Colubridae > Masticophis > Masticophis lateralis. Next base: position 64,124,877 of record JAUDYJ010000005.1, read on the forward strand.
TTATCAAAACATATTTAGTTTGACATCCTATTCATATTTCTGTATGACAGAATCCCATGTTAGAATTTTTGTATAGGTAAGTTTAGCAGAAAAAAACACGACATTTTCATAATCACCATCTCTGTTTTTATAGGAGAAAGATAGGATCAAAAGTATCAGTACTGGTCAGGAAACAGATAATAATATAGACAGACTCTAAAGTTTAAAGGGACCTAAATACCTACATACAATAAATAAAATCAAACACTCTAGAAAAATGATTGATATTTTCACAGGCCACTGAGTTAGCTTAAATCTAAAAATGAAATCTCACATGTTATTCCAGACATCTTTTCCAGACAAGAAAGGAATGAAATAAGTATTTCATTCTTTCCTATGGAAAAGAGCATAATATGTTAAATATTGTAATTCTTGTCCTTACATACTTCTAACTTAACTTGCCATATCTTTAGGTATTCCAAGTAATTCCTGACTTTTCTGAAAAAAGATCTCTTCTCCAAATTCTAATTTGTTTGGAAACTTCAAAGAGTGAAAATTTATACAAGGCTTTTCTGACATCACTTGTCAGTGGATCATTCCAGGTTCACACTTTATAGATGTCTGTAAATTGAGGCAGAATATGTCTGGACTTCAAAGTAACTGGCTGGTTCTCTGCTGCTTGGGTATGATGGTCTCTGTGGTGTATGTGAGGAAAAGCATGTAGATGGTATAAGACAATGTAAGGCAAATTTTGGCTGGCTTGGTTTTGGTCAAACATTTACTGAGAGGAATTATCATTCCTCTCAGTAAATATTTGACCAAAAGCCATTTACTAAGTACAATATGAATGTATACCTAGTGTAGGAAAGAGCCATACAAAAATGTCCCATCAGGCTGTGTAAAATGAGTATTAAATTGCTTTGGAAATGCCATTGGAACATTCTTTTTTTCAATACATAGGGAAACTATACAACAAATACACAGAGCAGTTCTGTTCAGAGTTCAATTGCAGTTCCATTTATGCACAGAGTCTATACAATAATAGAAAAAAGATCAAGCTTGTAAGCACATTGAGCCGAGCTGAGGATCAGTTGACTAGATTAAAATACCTATCCCCCAATAATCTTCATAAGGTTTTATTCTTCGCAGAAGGAAATGTATACATGATCTTTCATCAAATGTGTACAGTGATTATATTTAAAAATTCAAACAAAACAAGTCCTTCATGTTCTGTTAGATTGTTAATGAAATGTAGCCCAGCAGCAGAATTTTCTTACATTAAAAAAAATCCATCAGATTTTATGAGTGTCCATTAATATATTTTGCTAAGAATTCAAAATACACACATCTGGGTTTGTTTTCATTTTAGTTTTACAGATAGAATAATTTTGAAACTTGAGAACCAATTTCTTCGTAAGCAAAATTTGATTGTCATAAATTATTCTCATATTCTTTGTCATTAGGTTGTGTTATAAATTGTGATGTATAGGTTTTAACTAAGGAGAAGGAATTTACAATAAATCTCCTTCTCATACTTAATTTGCCACTTTTCCCAGCCCACCCAAATGCTTTAGCTGTCTTTATCTTAATAATAATAAAAATTAAAGGGAAATAAATAGAAGTAGTAAGTCTAAGACTGCTTTGTTTAAAATAACATTTTGTAGGTGCTTTTAATAGTGCCAATAAAATGAATAACTCTTTATTCGTTATTTCTATGTGATATTCAAATAAAATAATGCAATATCAAGAATCAAAATAATGTAATATAAAAAAGAATATATCTAAAACTGAATGCCACAAAAGAATTAGTATAGACTGAACATTGGCGGAGGGTAAAACTGCCAGAGAATAAAGCAGGTACATTTAAATGCAAATATCTTAGGCTGCAAAAAGATCATTGCCAGAAAAGACACTACGGTAAATACTGTTTGATTCTTTCTTGAGACAAATTATATGATAGGTCACTGCTGAATCTTACTTTGTTGTTTAGATGTGTTTATTAATGCAGCATTAGCAAAATGAATGTCTTGGCTCCAGTGATGGGCTATTAATGGATTCACTAACTTGGTCCAAACTGACTTAATCTGAGAAAAAGCTGCATGTTGACTACAAAACTGTAAAATACTTTGCCTTATTAATCATTTAATGCAAATTTGATATTTAAGCACTCCTTCATCCCTAGAGCTCTCAGATGCAAATGGGCAAAGTGCAACTTGAAAAAGTCCAGGATCTCTGGCTGCAAATGACAACTTTGTTAGAGAGGAGACATGCAAAATTTTGCAGCCAGTAGAGAAGAACGAAAGGTCCAGCGGTGTGGCTAAACCATTTTAGAATGTGAAATTAATACTCCTATGAAGCTGCCTGCCTCCATAAGATACCTGATCATGTTCAGGGTTTAGCATTGTTCTGTTTCAGAAAGGATGACCATTTCTATAATGGATATGTGTCTTGCAGTCAATCAGTGTAGTGTAGGGATTAAAGCAGAGCAAGAGACATAAGGTTCTAGTCTACCCTCAACTATAGCAGCTCAGTGCGTGACTTTGGAATTCTTATTGTCTTCTCCATCCAGTGGACATCAAAATGTTGATTTATGGAAGAAAAAAATATAAATCTAACATTTAAGAACAAATGACCATTGGCTATTCTGAATCTTGTGGGTAATTTTAAAAAGTAGCATATGGAAATATAATGGGAGAACATTGATTGAGACATTTTAGAACAATTGAGAAATATGACTTTGACATTTCTCAGTATAAGCTTACTTTCATACTTCTTTTATTGCTTAACTGAACTCTTCTTTACTAATTACAAATGCACTTGTCAACTATAAATCTGTGTTGCAGGAGATTTGAATCTGCATCTGAAATCAAACAGACAACAGTAACTAAACAATAACCAATACCAAAAAATCAGGCACTGTCTGGTATCACTTTTGCTGACTAGCAAATTTTCTGGAAAGGTATGAACTGTTGTGAACATACGGTAATAATCTTCATTTGAAGGGGACTACTTTATAATATGAATCTACACTTCAAAAATAATGTTTTCTGTACTATTTATATTACTAGAATACATTATATACATTACATTACATTATATATGTACTAGTACATTATATAAAAACTTCATGTTTATATTTATAATATAATACACATCCGTTTAAGGCACATTCTTTTAATGCACTTCTTTCTAATTAATGTAGCTCAGGATCCTAACCTTTCTGTCCAATGGGCACATTAAGGGTGTTGAAGGCATGCTATGAGCTTGCTCATAAAATCATTTGGCACTAAAAACACACAGAAAACAAGTAAGATACCGAGTTGCTATACATTTTTTTTTTTTAAAAAGGATGCCACATAACATGTTGGTAACTTCATTTTTGCCCCAAGACACCACATTGTGAACTCAGAAAATAGCTTTTAATGCCCAGGAACATTTTTTTAAAAAAAGTAAATTATCTACTTTCTTTCTTTGGTATGTACATTTCTCCAGTGTATTCTTCTTGGACTTTTTACTTTTAGATGAAAATTGCTGTGTCCTTTAAAAAAAAACCCTCCAGTTGTTAAAATACAACTTTCAGCAACATATTTTATTTTATAGCTTCTTCTAACAGATTTTTCTTGGTTTTTCTCAGGTGAGATTATGGTATCAATCCTGCTGAAAGTGGGATTTCTAAATCTAGATTTACAGCATAGCAAAATTTTTTTTCCAGATGTCTAATTTTCAGTAAGTGGTTTTGGATTGTAAGAAAATCATATATACAAGAAATGCTACAAGTATTGGAGTCCGTGTTGCAAAAAAAAGTAAAGGGCTATATATCTTTATGTGGTCTTTTTAATTTCAGTGTTTTTTCTCCTCTGTGTGATGAATAATAGGAAAAATAGTAGTGATGAGTGGAAAGTCTGTGGGAGAGCAGCTTCACTAAAGAAAAATTATGGTAGTATCTCAATGGAAGTGCATGTGACATTCATATGAATATCAAATGAATTCATTATAGTCATTGCTCTTCCTATGAATACTAAATGAATGTATAATGATTGCCCTCTTAAAAAGCTACATTTTAAAAAATAATGCCAGAAATAATGGGAATATTAACCTCATTATATATGAAGAGGTTATATTTAGACGAAGTATTTGCAGAGATATGAGTATCTTGTGATGATTTGGGGCTAGGCCCCTGTTGATAACAATGCACGTCTCTCCCTCTCTCTTTAGAATTTAATTTCATATTCTAGATACAAATGAATATTTATCAGAGAGCATAGTTATTCACTAGTGAATTCAAATTGCAGCATATTCCCTTAGTATCATTTGTAACAATAATAATATGTACTGGCCATGTAATACTTTGCCTTACCATGTCTCTTTTCTAGTCTTCATTTAGTATTTCTTGTTGGCTGTTTGGTGTCTCCAGTATTTAGAGGACATTCTTCCATTATTATTCCAGGGCTTTTAAGAAGACCACTATAAATGCCCAGACTTCTTTCAAGCTGATAGCAAGAGCACACTGAAAACAAGAAGAAACTTAGAAGTGATTGCATCATGAGAGTGAAGAAGATCTTAAGGTCCAAACACAGTGGAGAAAACATCACCAAGGTGATGAGCAATACCAATCATTAAGTACACATCTGGATTAGTTGAATTAGTTTTACTTCAAGCAGAAATAAAAGCCCTGGATAGGAAGACCAGAAAAAATAATAATTCATGCCCTTCATTCAGGCAGTAATATTTACAGGCTCTACTTACCAAAGAGCATAAGTGGGTGTGGAATGTTGTAGTATACCAAACATATAATGTATGTTGGAAAAAATACATTTGAAAATACATTTGAAGAAATAGGTGAAGAAAAAAGAGAGCATTGGAAGAAAAAAAAAGTGAAGAAAAAAGAGAGCACTGGAAGAAAGAGCTGCTGATTCAGTTCTACAGAGGAATGATTGAATCTGTCATCTGTACCTCCATAACTGTCTGGTTTGGCTCTGTAACCAAACAAGACAAACACACAGTTCAATGGATAATTAGAACTGCAGAAAAACAATTGCTACCTACCTTCCATTGAGGATCTGTATACTGCATGAGTCAAAAAGAGGACTAAGAAAATATCTTTAGACCCCTCTATATAGATATCTATAGGGACATAAATTGTTTCAATTTCTACCATCAGAAAGATGCTATTGGGCACTGCACACCAAAACTACTAGACACAAGGACACTTTTTCCCCTGAATGTCATCACTCTGCTTAACAACTAATTCCCACAACACTATCAAATAATTTACTAAGACTGTATTACTATTATTCTTCTCTTCTTTACTAGTATCTATCTCTTCCCACTTATTACTATAACCATGTTACTTGTATCTTTCAATTGTATTGTTTTTATTTGTTTCCTAGTACGATTTGATAGCTTATTATTAACCTTTATTATCACTAAGTTTGTATTTTTTTATTCTTAATGAATGTATTTTATTCTCTTTATGTACACTAAGAGCATATACACCTAAGACAAATTCCTTGTGTGTCCAATCACACTTGGCCAATAAAGAATTCTATTCTATTCTATTCTATTCTATTCTATTCTATTCTATTCTATTCTATTCTATTCTATTCTATTCTATTCTATTCTATTCTATTCTATTCTATATCTGAAGGACAGTGAAGAAGTTGCACTGATTTAAAGATTTACTGAATACTGAACAGGCCAAATTGGCCTGCAGGAAAAATCAAATGGAAAAAAGAAAAGAGACATGGCAAGATAAAGTATTACATGTCCAGTATGCTAAAAAATGAGCAAGCAGAGCAGATAACAGCAAGACTTGGCATGGCTAAGAGCAGGAAAATTGAAGAAACATACAGAGGGGCTAATTCTGGCTGCCCAAGACCAAATTTAAGAAACACATACAGAGAATGCCTCCCAGAACTGGCAGCAAATACCATGTCTGAAAAGAAGATGAAGAAACAGTGGACTATCTAGTTAGATGCTTAAAGAACACAGACTGCCTACAAACAAGAGTATGATAAAGTAGCAACAATGGTGCATTGGACTGCAAGAAATATGATTTGTCTGCAAACAGGAACTGGTGGGGCCATAAAATAGGTAAAGTAATAGACAATGAAGAAGTTAAAGATCTCTGGAACTTTAAAATTCAAACAGACAGGCTTTTGGCATATAACAGCCCTGCCTTAACAATTGTCAATAAGAAAGAAAGGGGAGAAAAAACTCTGGATAATGGATGAGGCATTACCTGGAAAAAGCAAAATAGAAGAGAAAGAATTGGTGAAAATAACATAATACAAAGACTTGCACTTAGAAGTAAAACGACAGTGACAAAAGAAAGTAAAGATATTACCAATAATAACAGATGTCTTGGATGAAATCCCAAAACATCTGCAGTACCAATTGAGCATCCCTGGCATTAACCAAATCACCATCTGTCAATTACAAAAGGCAGCTTTATTTAGAGCAGCTTATATCTTATATTACATACCTTTAAGAGGTTCAAACAACATCTGCCTATTCCAGATCCTTGGGAAGGTGGATAAAAATGCCAAGTCCAGTCTAAACATCTGACTGACAAACTGTAATAATAATAATATTTTCAGGTAAGAAACTTTAAAGAGTAACCATCTATAAAGTTTAGCAGGATGGAAAGGTTTTAGTTCATCATATTTATATCATCTTTGATAGGTTAATTTTTCAGTTCAGGCTTAAGCAGTTATAAAACAGTATTAATTGAACAGGATAAATCATAAAAACTAAGAAAAGGGTATGTTAATATCCCATAAAATCCACCAATCAATGGAGGGTTCCATTAATAAAATTCCAATGGGTAATTCTATCTTTTAGATGGCCAGTAGATCCCATGAAGTAGAGTTAATGCAGAGGAATAGTCCTGGGCACATCTTTGGATTTTGCTCAGCAGCTGAAGAACATATTGTATCTTTTCCCAGATATTGCCTTAACTCAGACTGTGATCATTTCTTTCATAACATATTGCATCAACATAAAATCCATTTTTACTTTACCCTGTATTTTTTTCTTTTGCCAGAAATCATTTGGATCACAACAAATATATACATACATACATACATACATACATACATACATACATACATACATATATGTGTGTGTGTGTATGTGTGTGTGTGTATGTATGTATGTATATATATATATATATATATATATATATATATATATATATATATATATATATATATATATATATATATATATATATTTGTATACCCTTCCATGGTAAAAGATATTAAGACGTGTTTGCCCACTCAGAAGGCTAGAAATCAGTTGTTGGCATGTTATGAAATTGTTCAAGTGAACCACTTGATCAAGTGATCACTTCATCAAGGAAGAAATTTATATGCTTTTCTCTTTCTGTCACAGTCTTTGTGTATATGTGTATGCGTTTATCTGTTTTTGTGTTTCTCTCTCTCTCTCCCCCTCTCTCCCTCTCTCTTTCTCCCTCCCTCTCTCTCCCTTCTTCTCTCTTTGTGTGTATGTGTGGAAAAGTTATTCAGTCCATCACTGAATAACTTTCATGACTAAATCTAAAGACAGATCATTTTTAAAAGCTGAACAATGTTATAATAACTTTTATTAAGACTGTCTCTAAATTAGTATTGGGAGGTATTGTAGCAGAGAATTTGAGAATTCCCGTAGAATTTGAAGAGGTGATTCAACTAAAGCTATCACAAAAATAATATTCTTGTAGGCCTTCAACAGAGATTTTAAAGGAATTATTCTATTGTCTTTAAAAAGATAAATAGGATGAGGTTCATACATTAATCCAGCCCTGATGTGATTTTCAAAATAAGATAAGCAAAAACTCAAATCTCTAAGCAGTTTGTCGATATCTTCAGGATGCACAACTATTCATAATATGATTTGTTAGTTCACATCAGAGCCCTTGTTAGATTTTTGAAATAGCAGCTAAATAAATTACAGTGGATTATATTGAACAATTACAATAGCAAAAAAAGTAAATTACCAGTATGGAATAAGACTGAAGATGGATATTTGGCTATTTTTTAATTCTGTTTATTTCCATTCAAAATCATTGCTACTAATTACATCTTAATGTGAAATACTGCAATTCAATTTTTAAACATTAAGTTTTCCTTTCTGTTCACAGAAGTCCAATACAAAGGATAAATCTTGATGAATTTTATTCAGCCAACTTTTAGAGCCTAGAACAATAGTTCCCTTCCAAACTGTATAGTCACTATTGTGGCACAATATAGCCCACATTCACATACTGGGGGCTAAATATTGGGGGTAATATTTAGTGAAATCAACAAGAACAAGTTTAATTGTATATACTGCCATATACTTGCTAATGTTGTTATCCATTTTGTTTTAGGTCTTTCGTGGACGTGGGCTCAATTGGCGAAAGACAGCTGAGGACCTTATAGGTTGGAAACGTGCAAAAAAGGCCTTCATTCTACAATGGATAGACAATGGCTAAAATGATGATGATGACACTGCCATTTATGTTTCTTTTATAATCTCTCAAAAGTTTTAAAAGTGGTGCTAATAAATAACTTATTCAGACTGACTATTGCTATCATATATGTGTCTTTCTTCAGAATAGTTACAGGTTCAGAAAATTTCCCATTACATACGTTGGAACAAACACAAACATATTATCACAATATTTTGTTTTTTAAAAAATCCCAGTTTTTGTTTTCAGTATTTATGCAGTAAATGTAAAATAGCAAGCTATAAATTGGAAAAATATAGGCAGATTCTTTAAGAGGTTGTATTTGAATTAAATATTGCATCTGTCTGTAAAGTTTATTTAGAATCCTACCACAATACTTCTAACTTTTGCCTACCATTTAGAAAGAAGTTGCAGTAATAAGGAATCCATTTCCATTTTTTTTCACACGTAGGGTGACATGCATTGTGTTCTGAGTGCACTGAACTTTTTGTAACTGTGCTCAGCCTGCAGCTGTGCACGTGACATAGTTCCTAATTGAGACACATGAAGCTCATAAGAGGCTTTAGACAAGATCCAGCTAGCCACAAAAGTCATTATCTCATTTTCATTTTATTAACATGATATTTCCAATGGATTAACAAGGTTTTCCCTTTTGTTGCTTGTGCTATGACACTAGCCCTAAAGGGGCTGTTGCTTTTTGTATCTCAAGTGACATTTTTATTCACATTAGATTACAGTAATGCTCAAATTAAAGGAATGCACATTTATTATACATCTTGAATTAAAATTTTCTATTTAAAAGAGGATTTACTTGAGGGAAAGTTTAGGATAGAGCAAAAATTTGTATAAATGTTTATTCAATGATGTGTGAGAATCAACTTTTTGTCCCTTATTACCAAATATCAAAGATATCTTCGCTTAGTACAGAACTTGCGTAAATTAAAGAACAAGTTTTGCATTGTGGCCACTTAAATTATTTCCCTTATTTATTACCTGCATCTGGCCACTTTTCCTGATTGCCCACAATGCAGCTTTTGCATTTATGTAATGGAGTAGATTAAGAGATAGTGACTTTTAAAAAGCCACAATGAAATTTTCATTTTTGCATGGATTTGAAACTTGGTTTCTCTCTAGCTATTTTTGCATATCTTCTCTTGCCTTTTTTTTTAAAATTCAGGACAAGGACATAGCAATTTTCATACTGTTTCAATATATCAAGTACTATGCCATCTGTTTTTTTTTTTCATCAAGAAATTCTCTATTGTTTTCTAAATGCTGATACAAGCCATTTTTACTTTAACATGGATTAATGTTCATAAAAGACATGCCATAAAGTACACCCCAATCATGATCACAGTATTCGGTTCCCATGATTTCATAATACCTTGTTTGCAGATAATAGTATGTGTTAAAATGTGTGTGTGACTGTGCTTCAGAATTTATGGGGAGAAGCCTGGCATCTGAGTTTCCATTCTGACTTCCAATGAACCTGGTATATTATTTGAGTGCAAATAGGTTTCCATTTAAATGCATTATGATGATACCATTGTTGATGTCAAAGTTGTATTTGACATATATGTAAGGGCTTCAATTCTGTAACTATAGTCCATGAAATTATAAGGAATGATTTTACAAACCCCTCCAGTGAGTCTGAATCACTTGCAAAAATAAAACCAACTCTTTTTGTCTTTCTTGGTCCACAGAGCATTATGTGCTATAGAATGTGATATATTATTCTATGTAAATTAATTATTACAGATAATTGCTTCAATAACTTTAAGAGATTTCTCAAGCAATGTGGAATCTGGTTGATGGTTACAATATTTGTTACTTTTCATATTATGGAGAGTCCTTTCTGCTGTATCTTTGGGTAGAAGTGATGCTCTTGGAAAACAGACCTGGTTTTTCCAATATAGAATGCTTGATAACAGCAGCCAAAGCTGTATTCAGGTTGACAGGTATGCTGGTCACATAACAGATTTAATCTCTCTACTAATTTGATGACTAACTTGATCATTTCAAAGGAAATCTTCACTCTGGGAGGAAACTTAAAACACTGTGTTATACATAAAGATCAGTCATTGCATAAAATGGATTCTTGTGTCTTCATTTTGCATGTTTCTGTAATATAGCAGGACTCTAATGAAGAAAAATGATGAAATTTGTTGCCAGGCTGTGTTTTTACTGAAATTGGTTTTTGAATTACTCTTAAACCGTAACAAGCTCATTTCATATTTTCTATACTACTGTAAAAATCTAAGCAACAGTCTGAACACCACAGATTTTAATACTATTTCCCTGAGTCTGTTAATTACAGATCATGCAATTGGAAGACACAAGAATCCATTTTATGCAATGATTGATCTTTATGTATAACACAGTGTTTTATACATAAAACACTGTGGAAGAATGCTTATGAGTCTATTTTTCTTTTCCAAAGTTTGCTGAGATTGACTGTCCCTCCTCCCTTTTTGAACTATTGAGGTCAAGCTGTTGGCCAGTCCTTAGGTTTGCATTTAGATTCATCCCATAGTTGAAAGTAACCTAGGGATATTTGGTATTGAGTATAATGAGTAAGAAATTTGGAGCTGACCCCCTATGGGAAATAATTCAAAGTCAGAAGTGGTGTTTGCTAAGTTGGCATGTGTTTGGTTTTTACTCTGGGATCTCAAAGGAACATCTTCACCTGGCACACTCCTGTCTCACTGCACTGCTCTATTCTCTTCCCAATGACTTTGAGTTCAAAACCATCTCCAATTTTTGGTACCATTCAGTGGAAATCAGTGCAACTTATGAAAATCATACCTATTAACTTGTGGCATTGTTAGAAAACGGATAACTATGCATAGAGCCTAATGTTTTTGTAGCTTTCTATTCTACCTCCTTTTATAGCCAATTAAGAGGATGTTTTATTTCCCTCATTAAAAGTGCAGCACCAGTTACCATGTTGAATTGCTAAGAATGAGCTTGCACATCCTGCTGTAACCTTTCCTTAAAGCCCGAGAGCCTTTGTCATTTTTACAATGAAGCTCACCAGTTTTCCTGATCAATATTTTTTAAAAATGATCTGGCCTGAGAAGCAGGTACACAATGTATGCTCATTAATTCCAAGATGTTATCCGCTGCCCATTTCCCGTGAAGGTGTATTTACCTAGGTTACATTATAACCTCTTCTGAGAAAAATGGCCAATCTTTTTCATTTACTTCTTCTCTTTTGCATAACCAAATTCTGCCTTCTTGAATTTCCCCAGATAGTGGCAGTAAGTAAACCAAAAGCAATAAAATGGCTGCAAGTATATACTCCTGGCTTACCTTGCAATTTTAGGACATTTGACAAGCAAATGGAGTCAGTTTCGGGGTTAGTTCTTCATGGGCTGTAGAAAAAATTCAGATGGAATTGCTTTGCAAACTGCGTTGGTGAGAGATTAAAGCTCCTTTGAAACATTTAATATGGTTGCATCCTGCTTCAAATTAAAGTCTTTAAGAAGAGCCTGGACAGCCACTTGTCTGAAATGGTATAGAGTCTCCTACTTAAGCAGGGGGTTGGATTCGAAGACATCCAAGATGCCTTCCAGCTCTATTCTGATTATATTGATTGATTGAAATTGCTTGAGCATAGAAAGTACTGCTGTTGGAATTGTCAATACAGAGAAATAAATGGGTATGCAGCAAGAGCTACCCCAAGTTGCTTGATGGCGAGATGGACAGCATATAAATTTAATAAATAAATAACCAGTCATGCCCTTCAAAGCAGTAAAATGGATTTTGAACCTACTTTGAGAAAATGTTTTGTAACACTCTACTTTCAAATGTTTTCTCAAATCTAGCATTTGCCAACAACATTATTTGATGTTAAATGCTAAAGAAGCTACAATATGATGGGTTACTATTATTACACAATAGTAAGAGCTGATATGTCTACTCTGAGTTGTGGAGATCTCTTTTCCCATTCTCAATACTTACATTTTTTAAAAAAAATTAGAATTATATGCCTCCCTTCTCTGGAGACTCAGGGCGGCTTACAATGCGTTAAGCAATAGCCTTCATACTTTTGTATACTTTTGTATATTTTATACAAAGTCAGCCTATTGCCCCGACAAACTGGGTCCTCAAATTACCTACCTTAGAAAGGATGGAAGGCTGAGTCAACCTTGAGCCTGGTGAGATTTGAACTTGCAATAATTGCAGACAGCTGAATGCAGCTGTCTGCAAACAGCTGAATGTTAATAACAGGCTTTTAGTCTGTTGAACTATCCAGGCTCTGGATGGAGGAGCATTCACATTTTACAACAGAAATTTAAAAAAAGGCATCTGAGCCCTTATTCACACAGTTGTGACTACCATCCTAGATGTGTGTGTCCTTCACCGTAGCAATAATCCTGGAATACTCACTGTACTCACTGCTGCTTTCCTAAGATGCTTCATAGGTCATAGTTCATGAACTTCCTGAAAGAGATTTATTTTTTGATATAATACTTTTAGATGAGAAAAATCAGGTAACTCCAAAGAAAAGTGTACTGCTAATATCCCTGATCCAATGAATCCTAATTTCTAAAAACATTAGAGTAATTTAAACGTTTGGTAAAGTAGGTGTCACATTGTTTGATATTTTCAACTGATATATTTTCAATGTGAATTATAAGGAAAAAACAGAATAAATGATTGAACTTTCACTTAAAGTAATTATATATGCCTTTATCTTTAATGAACAACAAAACATTGAGAGCGATTAAAGGTGGGAGTCAAGTTGTTTTTGTTAAAAAAAATGATTTCAGACAATATTTTCTGTTGCAACAGAAATAAGAATTGGAATAATTCAAACTGCTAACAGAAATAATTTTTTTTAATTTAAATATTGAATCATGACTCTTTCATCTTAAAACCTTTTATTTTAGCTAAAAAATTTAGTAATGGCAGATATATTGCATTTCATGGTTTGTTTCTGATTAATATGGAAAAGAACTAGAATGTAAATCTACATAAGAAATTTCAGTCAATAGTTGTCAGACTTGTTTGACAAAAAGTAAGATGAGTAACAATATATTGTTCACAGATACAAGAAGCCAACTTGGGAAAAAGTAGCAATATAAATAAAAAAATCTATAATAAATAAATATGGTACAAAGGAAAAATCTGAAATATTTAAATAAACATGAACACAGCAGAACCTCAAGACCAAACCATATGTTATGTCTATGTCACATCCATTGATATAGCCAAGATACCCTTTTTCCGGCTTTAAAAATCATTTTGAAAAAATATGAGAGTAGTAGACAGGTAGCTTTGAAACATATTCCACTCCTATTGATCTCCTGGAGTCATTTTATTCCAGGAGAATAGATATTGATATTATTCATCCAGAAATAGTCATATCATGGGGCGAGATATAATACAACTACTACAGACAGTAATTTTTTATCATCAAGGAAGTGGGAGATACATCCCATGCATTTTCCTCCTCTGGAAACTCCATGAAATAAATTCCACAGGAACATAGTATAACAACATCTCCAAGATCTGAAGATGGATACAAACCAATTGTGAAATCCTCCCGGTTCTATCCAGCCAAGATTCTGCGCATGTGCAAAAGAGATGTGTGTGCACATAGCGCCTGCGTGCTCCTGTGCACTCCTGTTCCTGAACTGGTAGCGAAAGTAAGTGGATTTCACTGCTGTGTAAACGCAATCACTTTTGATACATCTTTTGTGTTCAACACTTGTAGGCTGGGGAAAAAAGAGACTGATATTGCATGTCATACTGTGTTGTACCTCTTCCTTCTTCTTCTAGTTCAGTGACAAGAAAAATCCTTGATTCACTTCTGAACATTATCTCATTCCAGACTTTAAAAACAATCCAGTCCCCTTGGCCTCAATAATATTTGTGTCCCCGTCAAGATAATCTTCTTTATTCTCTACACAAGGCTGATTTTTTTTAATGCATTGGTTTTACTGGAAACTTGGAAGTATTATAAATTGGAAGAATTCCAGAATAAATCTAGAGTGAGTAAGTATAGTCAACTTTTTGAGACCAGCTCTGCCATATTAATAGGGGAACTTATTTACTCACAGTAATGTTGGTATGATAGGCAGAAGTTGTTCCTGACTATGATTTGTAACACCATGGGATGATCTTGGGGCCTTGAATTCCGAGGGAGCCATAGGTAATGTGGTAGTGATCTGATAACGTAAAGCACTAAATGAGTCAAATATTATTTGGAGGAAATACCTCAAACCTCATTTGACCATAACACCTCTCTTGTTTTCCTTTGAAGTTGAAAAAATGCCACTGCTTTAAGGAAATCACTCAGCAATTCTTAAAGCAATAGGAGGACCCTTTCAGGCTTGGACAATAAAGAAAGAAAGAAAGAGGCTAATTGATGCTATTAACAAAGAGCAGTGAAGTTCTCTTTCTGTACAAAGTCTGAAACTCTTATTCTGAGCCATTTCAAAGAATGCACAATCACGTTAATCACATACTGTACTTAACCAAAAGGAAAACTTAATTTTATCTCAAATAAGATAAAAGGTGGTAAAAGTTCTGATCCACAATGAAGAATATTATACCATCCACGTGATTACTACCAGATTTCAGCCTAGAGATGCTCATGGCTGGACATCTCTATGGATGATCTCTTGGACTGTGGCTTTCTCTCTTTTCTTGCTGAGCAGCTGGACATACCTCCAAATAAAGGAAGGTAGGGCATCTATCTTTCCTTATTATTTTCAAATGATGCCATGGAGCCTATGTGGGACCCAGATGTATTCTTCTGATTGAAATTAACACTAGAAGCAGAGCTTTGGTTGCTGCATGCTAGTTAGATGGGGCAGAGAGACTGACAGATGCCAAGGGAAACATCTATAAACAATCTGGTCTGAGGGGCACTATGTTGCCTGCGTCTGGATTATCAGTACAAAGGTGGTATTATCATTTCACAGGATCAGACTGACAGACATTTTTATGAATCTCCAGCCAGCTGAGAACAACTTTTGTTTGGCATCAAATGGATTCCCTTGCAAGGGATTACTCAGGATAGCTGGCTCCATCAACACAGCCTTCAGTGCTCTCAGTAAATCTACATTTCCCTTAACGCAATTTTCATAAAATTCAGAGTGAGTGAACCAGCAGTTAGGGAAGGAGAAACAAGAATTATTCATGGCTTAAATCACTTATCACAAAATGACACATTTTCCTACATACTTACCTGAGTGTTCTTTTTTAAAAAAATAGTGAATAAATGTATTTGTTTATAACCTAAGCAACAAGTGACTTTCATAAAGTCTGTTGGGGTTCACTCCCTTCCAAGAAGTGGAGTTAAATTCAGAATATCTGATTTGCTGCTTTCAGAGTATGTTTTGCTCAGTCTGAATCAAGAAGGATGAAACTGTTCACCTGGGAGGCAGTTCTCTGAAATTCACCGCAATCAAAGAGGATTGAACAAGATTTGATAAGCTTTGAGTAAGCATCTGATTGAAAGACTCATTTTAAAACTGAAAACGGGAAAGTTTGCTTATTACAATCCATAATGCTGATTCAATTTTGTAGTAGATCCAACTGCAAGAGAAATTTGGAAAATGATTAGAGGAAAATGTAGAAAGCAGCTTTTGAATTCAGATCCTATTAAAGGAAGCATTCAGAAGTTCAATACAGACCCAAAGTTCAGCATATATCCCAATGTTTTAAGTCAGGGATGGGCTTCAAAAATATTAACAAGGGGCTCTCTGCCTGGTTGCTGGGTGGGTGTGCCCATTGTGGGCGGGGGCTAGTCTGGCACCATGGCAGGGTGGTGGTGTTCTCCCTGGGCTCTGGAGGCTTTTCTTCCCGAACTTCTGGTAGGTCCATTTTTTGCCTTCCCCAAGTCTCCGTGTGCGCCCTGCACTTACCTGCATACAAAACGGGCCATGGGACCAGGCAGGGACCAGACGGGGTGGGAGACGCTAGCCAGGAGTGGGATTTGGGGGTTCTCCAAACTGCACAGAATCTTAGCTAGAGGTACTCCCAAACCCCTGCAAACCCCCAGCAGCCCACTCCTGTTTTAAATGTTAATCCTAATTAATAAAATTTATTTGGAAATAATTCCATAAATTACAAGGTAATCTAAATTTTGGGGATTTTTTTTCCCATAATATGATGCTATGGTAAGTTTTTATACTTCCCAGTTCTGGTTTCTGAATGTAAAATGAAGTAAAGGCTCTATTTCCAATAGCATTCCTATACATACAAAGTAGATACTTTTCTTTTTCCTTATGAGATTAAATCCATATATTTGTCATATATTTGTCAATTTTGGAGAAGTTCCAATGTGGTATAGAGATTAAAGAACTGAATTAAGACTAGGGTAATTCAGGTTCAAATTCACCACTTAGCTCCTTAAGTAATTTTGGGCTAGTCATATCTCAGATAAACCCATTACATGGTAGTTCTCACGAGCAAAATAAAAAAAATCTAAAACTAAAAGGGCAAAAGAGACTGTGGGTTGGAGCATCTTAGGCTCCTAGACTGAAGACCAGTTCTAGCCTGCATAAACAAATTGATAGAATCAAGATCACATGAAGTGTTAATGCCACTTTATAATGCCTTAGTAAGTCCAGACTTGGAATAATGCATCCAGTTTTGGTTGCTGTGATGTAAAAAAGATGTTGAGATTCTAGAAATAGTGTGGAGAAGAGCAACAAAGATTATTAGGGGACTTGGAGCAAAAATATATAAAGAACGGTTGCTAGAATTGGGTATGTCAAGTTTGATAAAAAGAAGGACTAGTGGTAGTATAATAGCAATGTTCCAATACCTCAGGGACTGCCACAAAGAAGAAGGAGTCAAGCTATTCTCCAAAGGACCTGAGGACAGGACAAGAAGCAATGGATGGAAACTAATCAAAGAGAGAAGCAACCTACAACTAAGGAGAAATTTCCTGACAGTTAGAACAATTAATCAGTGGAACAACTTGCCTCCAGAAGTTGTAAATGCTCCAACACTGAAAGTTTTAAAGAAGAGATTGGATAACCATTTGTCTGAAATGGTATAGGGTTTCCTGCCTAAGCAGGGGATTGGAGTAGAAGACCTCCAAGGTCCCTTCCAACTCTGTAATTCTATTCTATTCTATTCTATTCTATTCTATTCTATTCTATTCTATTCTATTCTATTCTATTCTATTCTATTCTATTCTATTCTATTCTATTCTATTCTATTCAGATGGAATATAATTCTCACAAATAAATACATACAGTGGTGCTTCAATACTCAACTGCTTTGAAAGTCGCCAAATTTTATACTTGATGCATTTTGAAGCGAAAATATCGTTTCTTTGGTAATCAATGAGGAAGCTAGTAGTTGTTGGTGCTGGCTGCCTTGTGACTCGCTACTATTTCCAGTTGAAACAAAGGGTCACATGTTATTCAGGTGGGGTTGTTTTGGTACTCATTAGTTTTAATACTTCTTGTACTTCACAGGGTACTATGGTACTATGGTACCACTGTGCTATAAAATACAGAAATTTTGGTGTTCAAGTTGCACTACATTCATCATGTATTTTTATAAAATAGCAAAGGAATTTGGTAATGTGAAGTGAAAGAGCTGCAAAACAAAGATTCTTTGTTAATTATCTATTATGTTTGTCTCTCAGTAACCTTCTCAGCCAGCAACAAAGGTTCAAATCCATTGCCTCAAATGGTTAATAATTGGGAATGAAGAATGATATATAGGCTAATTATTAGAAGTCATTTTGCTTATGAAAAGTGCTAAATAACTATTCTATTTCTATTCTACTATTGATCTTTTTTACTATAACCTATTAGAAGATTGGCAGACAGATATACAGATGGATGGATGGATGGTTAGATTTTCTCATCATCTCTATCATGACATATTTCTCTCTAAATTTGTACAACTATTTTTGATTGCCATTTTAGTGTTCTTCCTGTCCCAACTGCTGTCTGTTATATTCAGTAGAATTTTATCCAACCATAAATATAAGACCTGATGATCATTTTTCCTTATTTGAGTTTTAGTTCCTTTAATTATGCTATGCTTAAATATGTGGTTGATTTCAATTTTTATTTTTTATTTTTTGGTATTTCCTCCATAATCTGGTGAGCCCACAAGTGAAGCATTACTAGGAAATAGGTGAACTAATTTAACAAGTTAACAAGTTGACAAAAACAGTGAAGTATTTTTCTTTTAATTTACTTATAAAGAATGCATTGTTCTATCTATAGATGACACTCTAAGTAATATTTTCATCTTCTCAGAAATCAGAGCAAAAATAAAGAAAGCCTAACATACAAGAGCCAATCAGTGTTCTGCATTCTTCAGCGCTTTAAAACTAAAGCACTTTAAAGATTAAATTATTCTTTGCTTTGGCCTTATACTAGTGTATAAAAACAGAACAAAAAACTTAATTTTAAGCCTGAGAAATGAAGGTCTTTAATTATTTATAACATTAAAATGTACAAAAGTCTGATCAATGCACTTGAAAAAAGTCCACGTTAACTTCTGAAGGTTTTCACAATATTCTAAAGTTCATGTCACAGAGATAGGGGAGTAAAAAGATGATTATTAGATGGAGAATTGCATTTTAATAATTTCCAGATGCTAATAATGAGGCTGACAAAAGCAAGGAAATTCAAAGCTTAGTTGGTTCTGAAGCTCTGTTCTTCCGAGGAGCAGAATAAAAAATCCTGCTCAAGAGATCATAAAGTCCTCAGATACATTTCTTCTTATCCCAACTTCACCAAAAAGGAAGAAAGAAAAAAGAAGCAATAATATATATTAGAAGTACTTAGCTTGTATTGATACAGAGTCTCCTACAAGAATAAAAATAACATCTCCTTGGTTTCAATTATAATGTATTCATGCTAAATTCCACTATGCAAACCAATATGCAGGCTTAAAAATAGTCAATATTTTTCTGAATGGTGCATCAGATGTACCTGTTTAACAAATTGTAGAAAAACACATACATTAAAATACTTTGGCTATAAAAACATGTAAGATGCAGGTACACTGTAGGTGAAAATGCAGGTAAAAAAATGATGCATGCATCCTGATTTTTAGGTGTCCCATTATCCTTTTTTTCCTTTCATGTAGACCAATCTTTTCAGAAAGGGTTCAGAAAATCTTGGCATTCTTGATAACTTGCTTTATTGTACTAAGGAAGTTTATATTTTCATAAGTGGGAAAACAGGCTTAAAATTCTAGGAACTATATATGTGAGGCATGAAGGAATAGGACCACATATCAAGTTCCAGTTAATAAGATTTATTGGTTGAGTCTATACACAAGAATCTAATCAATCTAGCACTACATTGGCGCTAGATAAAAGTTAACGGAACTCAAGGGGGGACTAGACATACAATATTTGTGACAATATAATGACTCCAGACTGATTCCTCTCTTGACTCCATCTCCATAGCTTATTCTTTTCCTACAATATATTGACAACAGGAATAGAAAATGGCAAATTACCCTCAAAATCTAGAAAGAAGTGGAGGAACTACACACACACACACACACACACACACACAATTCACCCATTTCAAATCTACAGCAACTTTCGTGAAAAATGAAAGTATGATGTTTAGGTTTAGATGATTTCTACATCTAAAGAGAATAAAGATATAGGAGGGGGTTTTTGTGTGTGTGACTAACATGCAGTAATCAGGAAATTAGTCTCAAGAACAAAATAATATTTGCTGAATGTTACCATTTTGGACAATCTATGAGAAAGTGAAATGCTTGAACACTTTAATCATATAAATATGACTCTAAATTAATATGTCAAACCAATCTTTTAAAAAGGGAATTCAGTCTGCAGCCTGGGACTTTAGAATTCAGTGAATTCTAAAGTCCAGTGAAATACAGTGAAAACTATCTACTATCTATTTGTATGTAGCAGAAGTGACGGTAGATACTGCCATGATTGGATTCATATTAGTTTGAAAAGAGAGCTATATTCTTGTATTTTCTTCACATTAGAATACCAATTATCATGTGATATACTTAGCAAACAGAAGATTCTATGTGGATGTTTCTTAAACTCAAATGAGGTATATATTGCTATCTGAGTACACTTGTCTCTGAGAAAAATATTAAAGAAGTTTTTATGAATTTGAATTTGAAAATAAATTCTTTCTTAATTATTTTTGCATTTCCACATTGCATACACACTCACACACTCACAGGCGCATCCTGTGCGCGCAACTCCACACCCTGTGCGCACAACTCCACACCCACAGAGATAGAGAGACAGAAATCCTTCTCTAAGCTCTGCCGACAGAGATCCGTCTCATTGTAACTCTGCCAATATTTTGACAAATTTTCTTAAGGTTAACTTTAAACTGTGACATCTGTAATCCAAGATAGAGCTAATGGAGGCACATTCATTCAACTGCACATCACCATCTCTGAATGTATATATCAACCTGTGTTAGGTCTTATATATAGCTCTCAAAACTCTATAAAGGGCTATCCATAAAAGTTTTGAAGGCTATCCAATCATATTTACCCATTAGTGAAACTGACAATATTAATAGATCAGATTATCCTGCAATCTGACATATACTTCTATAGGTTATAGATAAGCATTTATGATGGTGGTACAGAGAAGAGGTTAGCAGTGAAACCTGCTATTTGATATACTTCCCTTCCCTGTGATCATGAATATAATATGTGATTCTATTTCCCGATCTGAACAACAATAAAGTTGTTCAGATCGGGAAATAGAATCACATATACAACAATACCTGATATATGGAGACATTCCATCCTGTAAGACAGATTTTTGCACCCTGATTTTCTTCAGGTGTGTTGGGAGTGTAAGCTGTGGAATCAGACCCCGTAAATGTGGGAAGTAGCTAAGTTGGGAAAGCTGAAAATACTTCAGCAGTCAGATCTTTCTTAATAGCAATAGCACTTAGACTTATATACCACTTCACAGTGTTTTACAGCCCTCTCTAAGCAATTTACAGAGTCAGCATATAGTCCACAACAATCTGGGTCCTCATTTTACCGACCTCGGAAGGTGGGAAGGCTGAGTCAACCTTGAGCCGGTGAGACTCGAACTGCCAAATTGCTGACATAGCCTGCAGTACTGCATTCTAACCATTGTACCACCACGGCTCTAATGGATTGGCTTCTTGCAAGGGCACAATTTCCAAGATAAGCCACAATCAGCTATGTAACTATAAGCAATATAACTAGCTGCAGAAATAAGTGGGCCTACAATTCTACTAAAAATGTTATTTGAATATATATATATATATATAGGCCCAGCTTTAAAGTTTGGGGCATGTAGTTTCCAATTATGCCCGGAATAAGGCCTTAGATGTTAAGTCTTGTTGTAGGAACATAATGGTGATGGTGATGAAAGGGAGCAAGATCAAAAGTGTCAGCAAGAGGAGAAGGCAATGGCACTTCGGTGCAGAAACTACATGCATATTTCAATTGGCTGTGTGACTGTGCTACTAATTTGGAAGGAAGAAAAAGTGCACCGAACAGCTTTCCATAAAGCATGCAAAGTGCGTGTAGCTGGAGAACTTTTGTCTGGCAGAGAGGTCAGCTGTACCGAAGAAACTACTATCAAGCATGTCTAGATTATGAATTAAAATGTGAAGGCAAAGGTGATCTATGAGGCTTGGAATCTATTTTCTCTCCCAAATACCTAAGTCAGAAATACAGAGATTTAGATGCTGCAGTTAAGAAGAAGGTGCAGTTGCATTTTTAAACTGGCACATATAATATTTTTAAATCGAACTATTAATCTGTTGCAGTAGTAAGGAAAAAAGTTAAAGCAATTCTATTACTAAAATTTACTAGATTAATAAGACAGAGTATTATGTATAAAACGGCATTAAATATTTACAAATTCTTTTAATAAAATAGTAGATTAATAAAAAATACTTATTAAATATAAAAATTTAATTGGGTGCAGTTCGTTGACTTTTAATGTGACAGTAGGCATAAGACCTGTAGAAGTGCAAATGTAGCTATTGGGTAAGAAAACTGGAGCCAAAACAAATTCTTTAATATGCTGTGATAAATTCTTTACCATAATCATATATTGGAATCTGTTTACTTAAGTAAAAGAATGCTGCAACAGCATGTCGTTAAAATATTTAAAGTAAGTCAGGATTTGAGCTCTTATATTTTAAATAGGATAAATAAATGTAAGCTGTTGTGAATAACACAGTCCAATACATACATACAACAATAGCATGATTAATGGAGATTTTTAACATCCTTCTGAATTTGAAGGAGGTATAGTTCTGGCTAAGAAAAAGAAATATCAGTGCCTATTTTTTAAAATGGAGCACAGTCCAAATTCCTTTGGATGGGGTAAGGTTGAAAAGTCAGATCTGGAAGGAATTAAATGATAGTGAATCACTGGTTGTTCTCAGAAAAGAATGATCTTGAGAATGAAACAGATCACATTTCAATTATGACCAGCCTGAATAAGAGCCATTCACAGGAAAGTGTTCATCCAACTGAAAATAATAGGTGTCATAATTAGGAGTCACATAAACTGGTTATCTAAACTTTGTCCATGGCATAGGTGCGGGAAAAACTCAGTTAAAGACTTTCTGCCTTTTCGCTTCAGGCTATGCTGTGTTACATGAATACAGATTTTATTGGGACAGAGATATAATTGTCTTCAATAAGTGAATTATTAAAATTTGATCTCTCCCAAATTTGTACCTGCCCATTGTTTTTTCTTTCTCCAAGTTCTTTCAGGACACCATATTTGAAGGAATCAAATGCAAACTTTCTTAGCAGCAAAATTCTTGGATTATTAGATCCTTCTGATTAAAAAAGCATACATTATTTACATACACAGTAGAGTTGAGAGGTCACAATGCCTATCATGAATATTGTTGTTCTATATTGGGATTCATACTTTCCCAACATAAATAGAAAAATTATGCCAGTTATTTGATATGCAGTAAGTTCAATAAATGTAAATTTTGTTCATTTCTCAAGCAAATCTTTACTTTGCCGGTTGTAAATCACTGATCTGGCATAAAATAATATTACAGTTTCAAAAACGTGTATATTGTCTTCTCACATTTTATCCAAACAACTTATCAACGTATTTAGCAAACTAATCTCTCTGTAGTTTTACATTCATTCTTCCACTACAGTCCCCCACACAAAGAAGACAAATAAATAAATAAATACATAAATAAATAAATAAATAATAGCAACAACCACACCACATTGTACTATTGTGTACTTTAAAAATTGATTTGGTTGAAATGGCAATCTAAACTGTTTTAGACAAAGAGAAGAGTTTGCTTAGTTCTGATTCCATTGGGGAATTGTTTCTGGTTTGAAAGCTTAAACTGGGGGGGGCGGGGGGGAGAGAAGAAACTTAGACTTTACTTTGAAGATTGAATAATGGTGCCAAAAATGGTTTGTAACAACTAATTATAATACAAAAAGTTGAAGTTGTAAATGAAAATGGTATGTCACTATACTGGAAAGAGTCAGAAGTCTTTTCTTTTCCTTTTTAAAAAATTATCCTTCATGCCTTCTCCCTTCCCACATTTTAATTTTATTTTTATTATATTTCATATTACAATAAATCTTACTAATTTTTTTTAAAAAAAACTGTAATTATTCTATTAAGTAGTTGGGCATGGGGTTTTTTTGTTGTTGTTGTTTTGCTAATTGTAAACTCCCATAGCAACTGAAATACTTTCATCTCTTAGCTGCTTGCTTCTCTCAGAACATCTGCATAAGTTCTGAAACTCAGGCTCCGTTGAACTGAATAAAATGCTCAAGCTAAGCTAGAGTTATTTTCATTTGACTCTTTTTTTCCCTGTGTGCAATTGGTTTTCTTCCTGCCTTCCTGCCTCATTCTAGCACAAACTTATTTTTCAATTCAGTATTTGGCTATCAGTTCAAACAGGGAATATATGAACTAAAATTGTCCCTTCGTCTGAGACTGCATAGTTGTTAAACTGTTTCCTCTGAATCTTTAAAGCATGGGATATCTTTGGGCTAAATAAATCTCCAGTATCCCTTCATTTGTTTGTTAGTTTACTTTTGAGAGTTAAGCTGAAGGCAAGATTGCTTGGCAACAGGGTTTAGAAATTCCCAATCCAGATATACAATCTGAAGTTTCCATATGAAGGCTGCTGTGATAGCAACCTACAAAAATCAAAATGGCATCTATGTATAAAAAAATGCAGATTCTCTATATTTGAATGCTCTCTCTTTCTCTCTCTCTCTCTCTCTCTCACACACACACACACACACACACACACAGAGAGAGAGAGAGAGAGAGAGAGAGAGAGAGAGAGAGAGAGAGAGAGAGAGAGAGAGAGAGAGAGAGAACAAACATCAAATAAAAACTTAGAATAATACTGTCTATCCTTTTTAGAGGATTCAGTACTATGGCTATCTCTTTAGTCTAAATGAAGATAGATGATTCATAGATAGATAGATAGATAGATAGATAGATAGATAGATAGATAGATAGATAGATAGATAGATAGACAGATAAATTCATACATCCATCCATGCATGCATACATACATACAGAAACATTTTCACAAATTATGTTTAAAACCTGCATTTAAACTAAGAATATTAAAATACTATTATTTGGGTTTCCTCATCTTTACCAATTACCATAAAATGATTTACAGTAATAGAGGCATACACACACAAACGCGCACACACATTAGTATGTATATGTGTGATTGTTATGTGCACAGCTATTAACTACCGCAATACTGCTTATTTATTGACAATTATTAAAACATTTAAAGACTTGATATGAAACCATATATATTTGTTTGTTCATTTGATTTTTAACCAGCCCCACTCCCTTCAGATCATAGAGCAGAAATACAGAAAAAATGCAAATATAACAATGTAATAATAAAGGTTTCATGAACTTTTTAAAAAGGTAATTTAAATATAAGTTAGTTTCATTTAATAAAATATAATATTTGCCAAGTTCTGTTTCTTCTACAAAAGATAAAGATTCTACTTTTCTTCTTCCTTTTTCTGCTAATGTCAAGTAAGGAAAATGATATCAATGTGCTTTGAGTCCTCAAAATTTTATCTGTCTGTTCTGTCCCAGTAGATCACTAAGTCAGAAAATAATTCAAACATAGGCAGTGCATGCTCAAGAACATCTTCTATCTGCAGTGAAGAATTTAGAATAACATAACACAATGCAGCCATTTTACTTTTATATCTGCATTAATGTGCAAAGCAGCTCTGAGAAAAGCGGACATTACATATCGGAAATGAATATACATACTAGCTCTCTTTGCACAAACGAAATCACTGGTTTATTCTTGTCTAACATTTTCCTCAATGAAATTGAAGGTCAATTGATTCCATAACAAATTTAAGAAAAATCAAAGTTTTTTCTTTGGAACTCCAGTCTTCAAACAACATGGAAAAACACAGCAATGGCAAATATAGTTATCTGAAGTCAGCTTTTGTCATAGAACAGCCTCTTCCAAACAGATGTCTTCAGATTTATTGGATTACAACCTCAATCATTATAATTTCCAGTACAGATACAGAAAATGTTAGTCAATCCAGTGTAGAAATTTACCACAGAAAGTCATATAAACTCACAACATTTCATTCATTCATTCATTCATTCATTCATTCATTCATTCATTCATTCATTTATTTTTCATTGTATCCGTCACTTCTGTGTTGAAAAAAACATTCAAATTATTTCACAAAAACTTGCTTTCAGAATCAAGTTTTACATCACAGCCTCACCTTGGAACAGCCTTCACTCTGAGAGTCAACTTGCTTTGTCTTTTGGAAGGCGGTTAATATATCTCCAAGCCTTAGGGCCAAAATTTTACACAAGCCCAATGTACATGTGTCTTTATGGAATTATTACAAAATAACTCAGGTTCTTTTCTTTCTGTATTGTATTATTTTGGATTTTTATATTAGTTTTGTATGTACAGTCCTGTTCACCTCTCAGGGTTGTGTATTTAAAATGGGTGACTATATACATTTTCTGAAATAAGTCAGTATTACAATAAACTTTTATAGATACTGCGTAAATTTAGCATCATTATTTTTTCCACGTCGGATAGCTTTAAAGCCCAGTGTTTAGAATCAAATGATGGCTTAAATCAACTGGCATGATTCAGAAAGAGCCAATGATTTGGAGAGTTTGTATATAAACAGGCTTTTTGTGGGTGTTTTTTTTTTTTTTTTTGAATATTCAAAATGCATTCTAATCCTGGGATGAAACATCCTGACAATGCCATCTTTCACATTTTCCAAAACTGTAAACACTACCTAGGAATATGACGGACTGCCTTTCTTCCAATGCTGGTGTAAATTATATAGAGTAAAAGTAGCTTTGCTTCTTTATAGTACAAGCGTGCAAGGTAACTGATGCGAATTTGTGGCTTCTCCTCTCAGCTTTGAAATATTGCAGACTCACAAAAGCTACTGTGGAGTTCAGAAGAAACACAGGGGTATGTTTAGTTATTTGTTTTTGTGGTAAAATAAAATATTTATTATACACAGGCACCTACTGTGAACAGAGGGTAAGGCCACCGTGTTTTATCTCTAGGGTGTCGTGTTTGACTTCCATTAGGGATATATCTCAGACCTGTGGGTTTTCATAAATTCAGAAAGTCCACTTTGAACACTGATTTCAAAGCCTACAGAGGGTGTGAAGGATGTAAGAACACTGCCTACGAAGGCAAGAACCTGTTGCTTCCCACACATACCTTATGTTTCTTAAGTCAAAACAACTTACTGGAGAAAAAGGATTTTTTCCCCCTTGCACTTTGACAGTTTTCTTTTTAGAGGATGCTCCCCTGTTTCTTTTTTTTTTAAAAAAAAGGAGGGGGGACAACTTTAAAAAGAAAGTTCAAATTGAAAATAATTAACATTGCTTCTGGGAAAAACAAAGCATTGGATCATTTTCAGGCTGTAAACTTTAATCCTTTCTCAAGGAATTCTGATGGAGAAGATATGTATGATCTAAATGATTAAATTGTCATCCTTATACCACCCCTTATTTGTGAGCATGCAACACAATGCAGTCTAGTAAGTGAAAAGTCATTCTGACATTTTGCATGATGTGGAAATAATAGCTTGAACATACAATTTTTTTTTAAAAAAATCACTATTTCTTCCATTCTGCATTCAAAGATTGTAATAATTTTGTGAATACCATATTCGTACAGCAGTTATAATTTCTACAGTGGTTCAACTTTAAAATTTACAACTCAGTGTAATTTCATTTTCCAAAACCACAACTATGTATAAAAGAACTGTTTTCAAAAGAATGTCAAGATCGGTGGAAAAGTGCCACTGCTCTTGACATTCCCCTTAAAAAATGATGAGACACTGATGGATTAAGCTTCTGGCATTCCAACACATGGAACAGTTGAGAAAGGACTAGGATTCTTTGATTGTTCTGATTAAACGCTTTCAAGTTTCTCTGTTTATTCATACAAACTAACATCTACTATTTTCAGAACCCTTACTGATTCTCATTTAATATACTCATTTAAGAGTATATTTCTGGAAGTCATAATGTTCTTGAAATAAATGCTTAAACCCAAACAGAGTTGAGGGGAGAGCTCCATGATTTTCAGGGGAAATTAGCTTTGCAAGTACAATAGCCTATTAATTTGATCTACCTGGCTATCCAAAAAAGCCATCATATATATTTCTCTGCCTGGAATTGCTATGTGGTATCTCTTTCTGCTTCTCTGCACTGCTCTGTTTGCATAAATTGGAAAATCCATGCCAAGCTGCTGTGAAAACAGGCAACTTCATAATTGAAGTCTGTGGTGGAACTCCTATTGCAATGAAGCATGATATGACCATGCATTGTCTTTAAACTGTAGAATTAATTGATGTGCCTCATGCAAAAGTCTTATCACTGGCCTCAAGCTAACCAATTTTGTCAAATCTGATTGGCAAGGAGTCTCCGGTTGCAGACAGGGGTCCTTTCTGATGAAATTATATTCAACATGGATTATCTCCTGTAGAGATATTTGTAGATGACATTGATCTGATGTTCATAAGCCAAATATGCATTTCTCTTTGATAATAAAGGAAATATTGAAATATGGGGACGTAAAGGATTTAACAACAATGTTTAAAATGGCTGAGGGCTTCTGCATTAAAGTTGTCCCTAAGTTAAAGAATGAGTTAAGGCAGAGCTTTCCAAATTTTCTCAGTTCACAGTGCCCCTAGTGGTTCCCAAGCTGTGTGCCATGTACAGTTCTGTTTATTAGGTAGTAAAATATCCTGCAGCACTCCTATGAATTCGGTGCATTGCCCAGGGTTATGTTGACTTGTTATTCAATTTAAATGTGAATTATATCAAATCTTGATCCTGGCCCAGCCTATTACCCCAAGGCCAGTGCAGTTCTCAGTTCACCCTAGCAAGATAATGCTATGCATACAAACATAAGTGATAGACCCTTCCTGCAGGAGCAATGCTCTCATCCTTCCCCATTCCACCCTCTGGCAATTCAACAGAGATAGAAAAACACTGCTCATTTCATGGCCAGCTAACCAAAGCATCCTTTTGCTCAAATCAGCAAAATGAAGGAGTGCCTTAATTTGGAATGGGGATCCAGTACTTACAACCTGGCAAACTACTCTAAGCCAATGTTTCTCAATCTATGCAAATTTAAGATATGGGGACTACATGTTGGCTGGAGAATTCTGGAGAATTCCATATATCTTAAAATTGCAGAGGTTGAGAAACACTTTTCTAAACCACATCAAAAGAAAGAATTTTAGAAATTATAAAAGTTCTCCATTCCTGAGTTATTTGCAAGCTATAGTTTAGCAGAATTATCCTCCCAAAGTTGAATGCTTTATTTCCTGTAGATGCACATACGACTGCAATCCTATTTTTAGAACTTGTTTTGCAGGGATGGGATTGGGGAACTAGATCTTGTTTACCAGTTGCTTTTTAATTTATTTATTTTAAAATGGCTAACCAACAAAGGTGGCTATTGATTCCGGCATTGTGAAAATGTCCATTTATGCAATAAGTTGGAACAAAGGCTTGTGGGAACCTCTCCATCTCAGCTACGTTCCTGTACTTGCACTTCCCAAGTGCAAGCATTTTGTAAGCTTTATTTCGTGCCTGATCCGTTTCATGAGAAATGGGTCAGATTTCATAAATTGGCTTAAAACATGTTGTCCTTCAGGTTCAGGACACAGAAGCTCATAACCACTACCATTTGGTTGAAAATCAGAAAGTACTAATTCTCAATGAGACGACCATGCTCTTTAGGGAATTTATTCGCATTTATTTGCCTCTGACTTCAAGGCAGGGCCAATGACACTAGTTTGAAGATGCTTAATGAATATTGAAATTCTGATATTTAAAATGGATGGGTCCCATTGATTTCCCATTATGTGTCTCACATAATTAACACTTTGTACAGTAATCTCAGATCATTTGTGTGGGGAAACATTAGTAACACACAAACGATGTAGGTATTTCACTTATATGTACAAAGAGTGAATTACACAGAATCAGTTTGGAAGTCATTTCAGCAGCCTCTGCAAGTGACTGTTTTATTATATGAAGATCCTCTTGAGGTTCTAGAAACACTAGACTTGTATATTTCTGCAGCAACCACTCATGTGCTTCCCGTTCCACATCAGTTCCACCATTAAATGTGAACTTCCACTTCAGATTAAATATGTCATGACCAATGTCAGATATTTGGACAACTTCAGAGTCAAATAACCCAAGGCAATCTTCTGATCACACCATGCCTTCAGTGTAAGACCATACCATTTGGGAATTTAATAAAATACTCTGTCCTGCATTGATCTTTTCCTGAATCTTTTCACTCTGCCCTTTTCCTACCCCCACCCAACTATTTTGAAATGAAAAAAAAATTGGACAAATTGCCCCATATGTCTTCCCTTTTGCTATTAATGCACAATTCTTCATATAAAAATAATACTTCACATTTTCTGGCAATGTCTTTGTTTCTAGATGGCATGAATTTTTAGCACTTCTTTTTTCCCAGCATTCATTAATATAACATTGCAATTTTACTGCAAATTTTATTTAGGACTATATACCTTCTACCACAGTAAAACAAATGTGAAAATTTGCCTGTGACCATTTCTTTATTTATCTCTATAATATAATCATTGCTTTATTTCAAGTGCCATTATGTTGGATTTCATTTGTTATGCGTCCTATTTCTCTGTCTCTCCTGAAGTACTGTACATTGTAGAGCTATTTCTGCCTGCTCTGTGTGCATGTATGAATGTCTCCTTGTTAACTCTTAAGATTACTGAAATACATTACCAAACTGAAATTGCACTAAAAAGGCAAATGATGACTGCAGTAACATCTTCTCATCCATAATGATGCAGTGGGAGATATATTTGTGAAAATATTAGAGAACCTGCTTACCTTCTTTAGCTAGCATTCATAAAGGAAAGAGTCAGGTTCAGTGTGGTTTTTATTCCCAGGCGTATCCAAGGAAGCAGAAGTGTTTTTAAAAAACAGTGGGTGAGGTAGCCCAATACATCATTTTTGGGGCGGGGGGGGGGGAGAGGAGTTGTATTGCTAATAAAAAGAAAGAAAAAAGCAAATAAGACGTGTCTTGGTAGGAACAGAAGTAACAATGAAACTTTTCTTGCAGAAGTGAGGTGGTGGAAGAATAAGTTATAATACGACTGTTCTATCTACACAATGTAATATTTATGCTACTATTATTTAGATTCTCATCACTTAGTTTCTGTTAATTGCTTGGAGCAGAAGGTAATTGTGCAAGATAAAGAAGAGCCTGAGTGGCGTAGGAAGCTAATGCCTCCTACTAAGGCAGCATTTAACATCCAGCTGCCTGTAATTTCTCTGAGTTCAATCCTAGCCAGGCTCAAGGTCGACTCAGCCTTCCATCCTTTCTAAGGTGGGTAAATTGAGGACCCAGTTTGTGGGGGCAATAAGCTGACTTTGTATAAATATAAATATACAAAAGTATGAAGGCTATTGCTTAACGCATTGTAAGCCGCCCTGAGTCTCCGGAGAAGGGCGGCATATAAATCAAATTAAAAAAAAATAATCAAATTTTAAAAAAATAAATAAATAAAAATAAATAAATGTGGTAAATAAATAAGCAAATATTATTCCTGACTGGCTAAGATCACTAGTATGCTATACAATGTTTAGTTAGGATTGAACAGACATAGTTCAAATTCCTTTTAAGAATATGGAGCAGTGACTTATAGAGTTGCCAAGAAAATATGTTTGTGTGTGTGTTTGTAGAAGTAGGGACAAGATTTTCTACCTTTATCCACAGGTCTACCTACATACCTAACTACCCACATATCTATTTATTTATCTCTATCTGTCTGTCTGTCCGTCCATCCGTCTGTCTGTCTGTCTGTCTGTCTGTCTATTGTCATCTATTATCTATCATCAATCATCCTATATATAATCTATTATCTATCTGTCTAGGTGTTCAGTGCTTTCCTTTATGAAAACAAATTGTTTAATATATAGCCTTTGTCTATTCCCCACCCACACCCATTCATTTAAGGATTTCTTCTCAACAAAGACTGATCAGAAATATAATTACTGGCAAAGCAAGATGTTCACAGATCTTTTTTCTATGCAAATCACCTCTCTTTTTTAGCTCCAATTTGTTGTTTTTAAAAAAGTCCATTAAAATGTCAGCATCAACTTCCCTTTGTATGTGTCAAGCTAAGAGGTACAGCTGCCCTGGAGAGAAGTTAGAGAATATCACTTCTAAGTAGAGATGGATGGTGCACCATTTGCCATCTCCTGGCTGGATGCCCTACCTTTCTTCATGTCAGCTGTTTGTCACATCTGAACCATATGTCTTCATCCAGCCACACCAACCTTGGTAAGTGGAACAAACATTCGAAAGAGGACACAGCAAGCACCTTTTGGTCTCATTGGTATTTCCTTTATATAATTTCTCAAGCTTGCTGTTGCCTTTAATGCCCATCCAAGTCCTTGACTCTGGATGACAAATATTTGGAAAAAGATAAGTGGTTTTCTGCCAATTGTATAGTACTTTATGGTATTTTATGGGGATTTATTACAAGATGGCTAGCATGCAAGAATGCTACTGGATTTCAGGATGTTCTCTGTTTTTATCTTCATATAGGAATTTCAAGTATAAATGTATGAATGGGGATGAATGGATGGATGGATGGATGGATGGTATAAAATAAAGAAATAATGATTTCAGTTTGAAGATAATAAATATATTACAAACTTCCAGCTGGTTGGGCTGCAGTATGAAAGTAATTTATAGGAAAAGTAAGCCTTTTAATATTGAATAAAAAAACTATTTGGCCAGAAACAGGACTAGTTTTTTTTTTAAATGTAGATATGTGAATGCCCTCAATCTATTCTTCTGCAACCATTCAAATCCAAGAATGTGTGAAATAGGTGGAAATGAAACTGAGACTTGCTACCCATACAGATGTCTCAGATTTGTACAATTTTTGAAGTTAAATTATCACTTAAGCAGATAGTTGGTTTCATATACTCAGGTGGCCAACTTAGAAAAATGGAGCAGCATATACAGCAATGCCAAAGTTAATATAGATTTTTAAAAACACTTTGTTAGACATGCCATATTGATATTAACCTAGGTTGAGCCCAGATATACCTTTGTGGATCTAAGCACAAGAAGCATTTTATAAAAGAGAAGTGATAAGCAACCCTAAATAGTTAAATTATTCTGATATACATCAGAATGTCACGGGGAATGTAAAATAAAATCAAGGGAAGAGCTGACAGTAAAAGGATGCACAGATCAATGGTTTTCTTATTTTCTATTATTAGAAATATGTAATAGGACTTAGTTTTATTTTAGCAATAATTTTTGTTGTATTTCCTATGTTAAGGCCCTCAAAATTTTAAAGATATTCAAAGAGAAATATCATTTTGACCCGTATTTAAAATGAACGATTCTAGTTAGGAAATGACAATATTTCTCTATTGGTTATGTATGTCATAGGCATATAGGGGTATAAAAACCTGATTAATAATAAACTTATCCAAACCATTTTAATTAGAGTAATTAGGATTGTCCCAAACTGCAAAAAGACAGATTATTCAACAAAGCATTTTTTTTTAGATAAGGGCAAAGTTTCTACAAATAAGGGGTTCCATGAATTTTTCCCACCGGTAGATCAGATAGATAGATAGATA
This sequence comes from Masticophis lateralis, assembly GCA_030761175.1. Classification (NCBI taxonomy): domain Eukaryota; kingdom Metazoa; phylum Chordata; class Lepidosauria; order Squamata; family Colubridae; genus Masticophis; species Masticophis lateralis. Next base: position 64,158,494 of record JAUDYJ010000005.1, read on the forward strand.
GATAGATAGATAGATAGATAGATAGATAGATAGATAGATAGATAGACAGACAGACAGACAGACAGACAGACAGACAGACAGACAGACATATATGGAGATAGATAGATAGATAGATAGATAGATAGATAGATAGATAGATAGATAGATAGATAGATAGACAAATAGATAAATATATAGATAGATGATAAATAGAAATAGAGATAGCTAAATAGATAGGTAGGCAGATAGACATATACAGTATATAGGTAAATAAAAAGAGTTATGAATTTTATTACAATTTAATTTTTCCTACACTTGTTTGGGTTATTATATGTACTTGGTTGAAGATTGCAAATTGGAGATATGACGGGAACCTTTCATGGGCATGATAAAAGACCAAAATGGCAGGGACCTAACAGAGGCAGAAGAGATTAAGAGGTGGCAAAATTACACAAAAGAACTATACAAGAACAAGTTTAACATCCCTGATAACCATGATGGCATGGTCATTGATCTCGAGCCAGACATCCTAGAATGCAACCTCAAATGGGCCTTAGGAAATCTGAGCAACAACAAAGCTAGTGGAAGTGACAGTATTCCAGCTGAGCTATTCAAAATCTTAAAAGATGCTGTAGTAAAAGTGCTACGCTCAATTTGCCAGCAAATTTGGAAAACTCAACAGTAGCCACAGGATTGGAAAAGATCAGTTTACATTCCAATTCCAAAGAAAGGCAATGCCAAAGAATGTTCAAACTATCACACCATTGCACTCATTTCACATGCTAGTAAAGTTATGCTTAAAATCCTACAAGCTAGGCTCCAGCAGTATGTGGATCGAGAACTACCAGAAGTACAGGCAGGATTTCAAAGAGGCAGAGGAAGTAGAGATCAAATTGCCAACATATGCTGGATCATGGAGAAAGCTACAGAGTTCCAGAAAAACATCTTCTTCTGCTTCATTAACTATGCTAAAGCCTGATCCTTGTGTGGATCACAACAGATTATGGCAAGTTCTTAAAGATATGGGCGTACCAGACCATCTTATTTGTCTCTTGAGAAACCTATACGCGGGTCAAGAAGCAACAGTGAGAACTAGACACGGAACCACTGATTGGTTCAAAATTGGGAAAGGAGTCCGGCAAGGCTGTATACTGTCACCCTGCATATTTAACTTATATGCAGAGCACATCATGAGAAAGGCGGGGCTAGATGAATCAAAAATTGAAATTAAGATTGCCGGGAGAAATATCAACAGCAGATGATACCACTCTAATGGCAGAAAGCAAAGACGAACTAAAGAGCCTCTTGATGCTGGTGAAGGAGAGTGCAATATTAAGAAAACTAAGATCATGGCATCTGGCCCTCTCAATTCCTGGCAAATAGATGGAGAAGAAATGGAGGTAGATTTCATTTTCCTAGGCTCTAAGATCACTGCAGAAGGGGATTGCAGCCAAGAAATTAAAAGTTGCTTGCTCCTGGGGAGGAAAGTAAAGGCAAATCTAGACAGCATTCTAAAAAGCAGTGACATCACCCTGTCAACAAAAGTGCATATAGTCAAGGCTATGGTTTTCCCAGTTGCAATGTATGGCTATGAAAGTTGGACCATAAGAAAGGCTGAGCGCTAAAGAATTGAGGCCTTTGAACTATGATGCTGCAGAAGACTCCTGCGAGTCCCTTGGGCTGCAACTGGCCAGTCCTAGAGGAAATCAACCCTGACTGCGGTTTAGAAGGCTAGATCCTGAAGATGAAACTCAAATACTTGGCCACCTAATGAGAAGGAAGAACTCACTGGAGAAGAACCTAAAGCTGGGAAAGATTGAGGGCAAAAGAAAAAGCAGACATCAGAGAATGAGGTGGCTGTATGGAGTTACTGAAGCAATAAATATGAGCTTAAATGGACTCTAGTGGATGGTAGAGGACAGGAAGGCTTGAAGGAACATTGTCCATGGGGTCGCGATGGGTTGGACATGACTTTGCAACTAACTAACAACATGTACTTGATATGTAATCTATTGTAGTAAACTCATAATCCGATGTACCAACCTACATGGACTATTTTGTCCACTATCACTCAGAATAGAATCCAACAAAGCCTTTATCCTAGAGAAACTAAAATTATTTCAACAGGACTAATGTGGAAAAAGTGACTTAAAGATAGCTCACAATCTGGACTAGAAAAGGGTACAGTAACAGTTCAGCAATATCCATTACTGGCATTCTGGAAATTGAATTAATACAATTAGAGCTTAGAAAAAGAAGATTCAAGGTACTTTTATTTTCTTTTATAAGGAACTGAACAGAAGTCTCTTTTAATTTCAATGCTGATGTTTCTTGATCTTTCTTTCCTTCCTTATGTTATTGTATCTATTTTAAGTTTATTAACTGTATGTATCTCATCTCATATCTTGGCATATTTTTGTAATATCATTTTAAAGTGTTGCCCCAATTTATCAATTTTATAAAAAAACCAATTCTCAAAGCATGCCTGGCTTTTTAAAACATTCACTTTTCCACATGAATACCTTTCATAATGATATGCATATACAGTTTACCACTGGGGGATACTGGATTTTCCTGTTGGCTCATTCTTGAGTTTATTCTTTTAGATTTTCTCAATTATTTTTCTTGCTTAGAATGTGTTTTCCTCTATCTGCATATTTATTTATTTTTCTAATTAGACTCCCTTTCCTATTTTTAATAGTAAAATCTGGCATTATGTCTCGAGAGCTCACTGTTCCTTCTAAATGAGAGTCAGTGTAATATAGCACTAGCAATAGCACTTAAACTTATATAACACCTCACAGTGCTTTACAGCCCTCTCTAAGTGGTTTACAGAGTCAGCATATTGCCCCCAACAATATGGCTCCTCATTTGACCAACCTCAGAAGGATAGAAGGCTGAGTTAACCTTGAGCCTGTGAGATTCGAACTGCCAAATTGCAGGAGCTAGCAGTCAGTAGAAGTAGTCTGCAGTACTGCATTCTAACCATTGCACCATCACAGCCCAATATAATACAAGTTCTATTGTACATACTATACAAGTTCTAATGTATTGTTTGCCATGGAAGCTCAGTTGGTAGCTTTAAGCTAGTCCAATTTTATATGAATATTGTGAAGAAAAACTGGAGCATATAATGCTATGTACGCCATCTTGAACCAAAGGCAATGTTATAAATAATGAATAAATACAATAAATTATCAGATTGCCCACAGAATCAGGGTTGTCTTAACAGCATTATGGGCCCTGGGCAAAGCAGTGTACTGGGGCCCCTCGACAACTACTCACAGGAATAAAAATGTAAATGGTCGATAAAATTAAACATTTTTTTGCATGTTAGTATTAATAAAAAATGCAGTACAATGTAATAAATATGTTTCTGTATTTATATGATACAAGGTGCATTAAAGGATTAACATGCACAGATTAATATGAGGTCCCTATGCCTGTGGGGCCCGTGGGCAAGTGCCCATCAGGCCCATGCGTTAAGACATCCCTGCACAGAGTAGAGTAAAGTAGAGTAGGGTAGGGTAGGGTAGGGTAGGGTAGGGTAGGGAAGTGTAGGATAGGATAGGATAGGATAGGATAGGATAGGATAGGATAGGATAGGATAGGATAGGGAAGGGAAGGGAAGGGAAGGGAAGGGAAGGGAAGAGAAGAGAAGAGAAGAGAAGAGAAGAGAAGAGAAGAGAAGAGAAGAGAAGAGAAGAGAAGAGAAGAGAAGAGAAGAGAAGAGAAGAGAATAAATAACTTTATTAGCCAAGTGTGATTAGACACACAAGATGCATAAGATCTCAGTGTGCATGCAAAAAAAAAAATGTAATCATATATAAAAGTAATAATAATCATAAAAATGAAATCAATAAAATATGGTAGTGGAAAAAATGAGGATTGTATTTCTCCTGTTCATGGACACTTGGTAGCAAATTATTCTGCAAAAATGATGTAACTAGTACCTATCATTTTGAAAAATACTGTCTTAGATTCAAATACTATATCCCCCGGTATGAAGCTTTGTTCAATAACCTATGGAACATAGGACAAAAAGCATTGGGAAGTCCCACAACCTCCGTGACTTCATTTGAATTGCTTTCTATCTAAAGAGGAAACTATTACTACTTATTTAATTACTTTAGACCAGAGTTGGGTTTCAGCAGGTTCTGAACAGTTCTGGAAAATTGGTAGTGGAAATTTTGAGTAGTTCGGAGAACTGGTAGTAAAAATTCTGACTGGCCTTGCCCCCATCTGTTCTTGGCCTCCCAAGTTCCAGCTGATCAGGAGGAAATGGGGATTTTGCAGTATCCTTCCCCTGCCATGCCCACCATGCCACACCCACCAAGCCATGCCATGCCACGCCCATCAACCCACGCTCACAGAACTGGAAATTTGAAACCCACCACTGCTTTAGACCACTGAGAAATCCCACCGTGTGCATTCAAATGGTCAGCAGTCATCTCAGGTTTAATCTTTTCCATCCATTATTTATGACAATTGTTGTGGAGATCCCAGGGACTAAATCAAAGATTTTCTGCATGTGACAATTGCTAAAATTTGGCTTATTGCTAAGTGACAAGGATTTGATCTTCTAATCATTATGGTTTATGTGGTTTCTCTACAAAAAGAAAGTCAAATAAAGATAAGACGTGACCCACTGAAAAGTATTATACTTGCTCTCATTCAAATATGTATAATATTTGGATAGATTCACTCATTCAGCCAATCTTTTGTTTCTTTATTTGAACATTAAATCAAGTTTAGAAAATCAGATACTTCAGGTAGTTGGGGCTCAGTGTGCTATTAAACACAGTTCTTAACTTGTATACATTTCAGTTCAACCCAAACCTATAACAAATATAGTCTTTGCATTTGCAGAGTGTCGAAAAAACTTTTGGACTGAAATCTGCGACCTCTGTAAAGATGAAGCAAACAAAATAACTCAAAATGCAAAAGAAGGGAAAATGGCTTTCTGTTGATTGTGAAAAAACAATTGAAAATGTCAGAAACCAAATGCCAACAGAGATAAGAGAAAAATTTGTAAATACTGAGTTTAGAAGACCCAGACGAAACAAGGTGACTATACTAATATCTTAATTAAATGCTAACCTTTTAAATAAATCTAAGTCCAAGATCATTATTTAAGAAAATTACATAAATCAAGGAAACCGTTTATCCAAAGAATGCCATGCCAAAATACAAAGAAGGAAAAGTTTTACTGGTGAAAAAGATACAAAAAAATAAAAAAAGTAGGGCAAATATATGGAAGAATTTTAATGCAGATAAATAAATCTCAAAATAGATAGTATGTGCAAAACTTTTCTTCACTGAACCAGAATCAGACATTCTAGAACGTAAGTTTAGATGATCCCTAGATACTACTAATAACAAAGCTAAGTAGAAAATGAAATACCAGCCAAACTGTTTAAAAGTTTACAACATGATATATTTAAAGTACTACTTGTAACTTGTAAGCAGATATGGAAAACACAGCAGTGGCTAAGGGGGGAAAAATCAATCTATATTTCAGAAGCAAAAAAAAAGCATCACTAAGGAATTTTAAATCTGCAAAACATTTGCACTTAACTCACAGGCTTGTATAATTTGCAGTCTAGATTTCAGCTTGTGAAATGACAACTGCTACGTGTAGTTGGTAATCATAAGATGGTAAGAGATCCAGGGTGTAACAATATCTATATTTGATAGTGCATATTTCCAGCTACTATCTGGGAGAGAAATAATATCAGAGATCTATGCTACATGTGTGGCCACTCATCACTTCTTTAGCTTCCAAAATAGGGTGTATGGGTAGAAATCTATTCATATACTGAATAAGGGTTGCGGTGGGTCAGTGGCTAAGATGCTGAGCTTGTCGATCGAAAGGTCGGCAGTTCAGCGGTTCAAATCCCTAGTGCCACGTAATGGGGTGAGCTCCTGTTACTTGTCCCAGCTTCTGCCAACCTAGCAGTTTGAAAGCACATAAAAAATGCAAGCAGAAAAATAGGGACCACCTTTGGTGGGAAGGTAACAGCGTTTCATGTGCCTTTGGCATTTAGTCATGCTGGCCACATGACCATGGAGATGTCTTCGGACAGGACTGGCTCTTTGGCTTTGAAACAGAGATGAGCACCGCCCCCTAGAGTCAGGAATGACTAGCACATATGTGCGAGGGGAACCTTTACCTTTACCTTATACTGAATGACTCACATATGGGCATTTCATACATTCAGAATAGCCTACAGTTTATCTATATACAATCTACATAAATCAAAATGAAATTAAAAGCTTGGAGTATGATAGCATCCTTTAGGTCAGGGGTGTCTTATCTTGGCAAATTTAAGACTTTGTGGACTTACATACTGCTGGCTGGGGAATTCTGGGAGTCCACAAGTCTTAAAATTGCCAAGGTTGTTTTAGATATTTTGTCTTTACTTAGTAATTTTTATTTTATTTTATTCATTTAGCAATTTACTGCTACTTCTCACCATGCACAGTACAAAATGTGTTGTACAATAGCTGGTCTTCTAACCTATTGTTCAAAATCTTCCTTTTTCATACATTAGTTAAATTGACACCAAAGCTTACAGAAAGACTGAATATTTCTTTTGCATTCAAGTTTTTTTTGTTGGGGAGACAGTGGGGGACAATTGTGCTGGTTTTCTTGTATTCTTCCCACAAATGGGATTCAGAAGCAAGTGTGGCATTTCTCTTTCCTTATACATTTAGGTCATGTAAAAATGTCAGTTTTTCAATCTTTGCTACATATTCATTGTCTAGTTGTGATTCACTGTCTTTCCGCTATCTAAAATCATGTCCTGTTGATCTAGGACATCTACTTTGGGATGGTATTTGGTTCCTTAACTTGACTGTGCCATTTGGATATCTATTTTGGCTCTGCTGGGCTTGACAAACATCTGATTGCTTCATTTTTTTTTCTTATCTACCCCCAAGAAACTGAGTTAGTCAATCCAAACTTTCTTATCTGGTGGTGAAATTTCATTTTGTTAAGAACTGGAAGGCTTAAGAAGGTTGATGGAACTTTGGCAAAATATTAATGTTCCACATGCCCTCAAGCATTAGTCAGTTTATGGCTTGCTTAGCAATGTAATAAAAAATACATGGTTTGGCACTTATTTTTAAAGCAAATTTCTAGTTCCTGCAGCTTGCAATCATATTCTAAATAAAGTTTAAACTGTTGTTTAATTCAAATCAAAGTAATTATTGGCAACTTTATTACTTTGGCCATTTAAATTCTGTAACACAATATGTGCTTAAAAATTAGAGGAACACTTAAGGCCTAAACCATATTTTAAACTAACTTTTTAGGAAGTAAATCATACTGAACTCAGTAAAACCTTATTTTTCTGAGTTCAGTGAATCTAATTCCTAATAAATTTGCTCAGGACGTTAGATGAAATGCATTCATTTTTGGAAATAAAAGAAAATGTGCTACAGCATCATTCAGTTTTTGCTTATCTGTACAGTTAGAACATCAGAATGGGATTATTATTACTTAAAATAAGTAAACCACTATGAAACAATTTCCTCCCCTGCATATTTTGCATTTGGTCTAGAAAGTGGAAGCTATGAATTCACTTTCCACTAGAAAGTGGAAGCTATGAATTCAAGTCCTGCCTTAGCCATGAAAGCCAGCTAGATGACTTTGAGCCAGTCACTCTTTTTCAGCCCAAACCACCTCACAGGACTGTTGTTGTGGGGAAATTGGAGGAGAAAGGTGTGTTGGATATGTTCACTGCCTTATTGTTGTTATTTATAGTGTTATTTATAAAAATAATAAATGTGGGATACAAATAAACAACAAATCAAATAAACATAAAAGAAGAAGTAAATAAAATTATCCTGTGTAGATACCAAAGCAACTGATCAATGAATTAGTATTACCTAGGAGCTTTTGCTGTAAAAAAAACCTTGAGTAATTAAGGCACGTAGCAGAGGCTAATAAGACATAAGACAGTCCAACTAGATATACGGTATATATATATATAAAGTCACAATAATATCTACCAGAACTTACAAAGAAGAAAGTTACTATTCAAAAGAGACTGTCCAAAACATTATTTGATAACATATTCAGTAAAGGTTTTTTTCTGTACAGAAAAGAGGGGGTTAATCTTACTCATTTTTTCTGACCTCAAATATTTTATTAGTTTATCAAAATATAAAATACAGAGATACAAAGAAAAATAAAGATAATAAGAAAAAAAATGTAAAGGAGAAAAAAAAATTGATTTCCAACTCCTTTTGGTGCAGTAAAATAAGGTTGTAACGTAAAACCTCAACTTTTTTCTTTTATATAATAATATACACTAGCCATTTCTAAAACAACAAATCTAACTAATCAGGAAAAGGTCTTGATCGAATTTAACCATATCTTTGCAAATGAATAAGAAGACCTTACTCACTCTTCTAGGAATCTTTGCTCTCACAGTTCTAAATAGAAAGTCTTGGATGATTTGAGATGCTTTTATTCAAATAATATCTCCATAGATGTTCATATAACACTCATATTTCCATACTAGATTAAATTAATCCAAATAAATATAGCTATTTCCATTTTATTTTTACTTGCCATTCTGTCCAGTACAAAATAAACCAAGCATTGAAGCCAAAGTCAACCGATAGGGGAGGGAAATGAAAACATTACAAATCAGTTTTGATCCCTGAAAGCAGCTAGCTATCTTACTCTCAAATAAAAAAAGGTTGAGTGGATATCAGAGCTGGAAGAGGGTGAATTTGGAATGACAGGATTTCAACAAAATCATCCACAACAGGATCTCATATCATTATTGGATATGTTATTATACATGCTTTGTATTTATATTTGCTGAACATTCTATAGAGATTCTCAGTTATCCAGGTCATGGTTGTCCCAAAGGTGATTTTTCAAGAGGCAACTGGACTTCCTTGTTTTTTCTTTTGAAAATGTTTAGCTTCTCATCCAATGAGGAATCAAACCATCTTGGATGAGAAGCGAAACGTCTTCGAAAGAAAAAAACAAGGAAGTCCAGTTGCTTCCTAAAAAAACACCTTTGGGACAATTACTGAGCATGTTTTTATTATGACTTATATACTTGACTTTTTAGAAAAGTTGTTATAATCCATTCAGCATGGTCCATGTGCCTTGGGCATCCCTTAATTCCTGATCTTGTGTTCCTTCTTTTTGTAAATGTATAATAGATCTCTAAACCTCTCTGCAGGTAACTCTTGTCTATAATACACACTTTTCGTCCAAATCCTACTTGCCTAAAATGTGTAACTGATATCCCAATTTGGCACTGGCATTTTCTGTTTGTTTTACATTTTTGTGAGTCTTGTTCAGCTGCCAACAATTCACAAAGGAAAAGACGTATGAAAAAAGCATCCAAAAACTGGATTTCACTTATGACCTATTTGGAACAAAGAATTTCTTTCCTTCCAGAATTTGAGTCCAAGGTTCTTTCCTTCCTTATTTCCCCAGTGGTATTAAAGGGGAAAAAGCAGCTACAAAAGACAACATGCTGCATAGAAGACAACTGAATTCAGGTAGATAGATAAATTTTGCTCTTGATAAAAATTTGACTGATTTTCATTTCTGGTATGGAGAAGACACTTGTTTCTTAGGTTCCAACCTCCATTGCTAGCATTTTACATATATTCGTGGTTTATGTTTTGGTCACAGGTTCTGTCAATCCTCTAGTGCAGTGATGACTAACCTTTTTGCCATAGTGTGCCAAAAGTGTGGGGAGTGTGTGTGTGGGGGGGTCACGCGATGGCACAGTGGGCCCAGTAGGCCCATTTTTCATTCTCCCCAGGCTCCAGAGCTTTCTAGGAGCCGGGGGAGGGCAAAAATGGCCTTCCTCATCCCCCCAGAGGTCCTCCGGAGGCTGGAAACAGCATGTTTCCTGACTTCTGGTGGGCCCAGAAGGCCTGAAAATCAATGCCAGTGCACTCATGCATGCCAGAGCTGAACTCACATGCCCACCAACATGGCTCCATCTGCCACCTGTGGCACTGGTACCATAGGTTCACCATCACTGCTCTAGTGTGTTGAAATGTTTATTATACATTTTGATTTGATTGTGATGGGCTGATTCACAGTAGATGTCCATAAAAAGGCAGAGAATCAGATTTTCTGCCTTTATGTTTTACTAGTAAAGACATTTGTCCTTACTTTCAAAGTTTGTTTGTTTGTTTGTTTGTTTTGGACATTAAATAAGCTATATTTAAAGTAAGCTGCCCAGAATTACTCTGAGGTAAGATGGGCTGCCAATAAATAAAATATGAAATGTGAATTAAAATGAAATGAAATAATAAAATTAAAATAGAATAAAATAAAAAATAAAATAAAATAAAAATGTATGCATATATAAATTCATTGCACTAACAATCCTTCAGAAAAAAATGAACAGTGTTATATTAGAACATTTGATTGGCCAGTGGTATTGCTATTCTGCTCAGTTAGCTGCTTAATTTCATTTAGATAAGGAAAAGACTGGAGATGAATACCTGGACTCATCTATGCAATTCTTTTGGCAACAGTTCTGAATAATTCCACTTTCTTTATGTATATTAGATTTATGACAGAATGTCTTCAGTGCAGAAATTGTAGCCCCATTACATTTGACCCATTACAATTAATCAATTGTCAGTGCTGGATCAAATGTAATGGGATAATCTCCATCATAACTATAGAAAATTTAATGTGGTCTGCATTTTGAAGAACCCCTAATCCCTTCACTCTCCCTGGAGTAATAGGGTGGCCATAACAGCCTTAATGCAGATTGTACATTTTATGGCATAATAATCTGAAATAATCTGAGAAAAAAGGCCCCTATACCTTATACAAATATTAAAGAAAAGTTCAAAAAAGTAGTCATCATGTTGTTTTTAATAAAATGAACTCACAAGTGGATATAGAAATCAAATGGAACAGAATAGACCTATTACTGAATTTAAATCTGAAATGGAACTAAGTACTACTAATAAAGAGGGGGTAGTAGAATTATTGTACATAGTTATGATTATCTGGAATTAAAGGCTGAGCACCCCTTCCAGTCGAATAATTAGTCTTGAATGCATACTCCTACAATATTTTCAACTTCCAACAGAATAGAGTAGATGGATGATGCATCTATTACAGGATGCTATTATTCCTAACCCATTCAATTAATTATAGGGTTCAGAATATAATTCAGTTAATTAAAGATGCAGATTTAGATAGAGCCATCATGTGTACCTTTTTGTTTCTAGTGTTTCTTTAGCAAATTTCCTTGATAATGATGATTGAGCATTCATCTTATCAAATGTACCAATAGATTATTAAGTAATGCCATCTGTAACTTTTATAGGTTGCTTTTAGGATATGAACAGATTATACAACATTGATCCAACCACGCGTGGTACCATCTCCCATTGAAACATGGTCTGAATGGGACTTGTAATGAATTGCAGCTTTCTTTTTTAATAGTTATACATAGAGCCTTATGGTTATGAGTCATTTTGACATACTTTACTACTGCCGTCATGAATAATTTCATTTCCATTACTCACATGAGTAAGAATTACTTACATGAGAAAAGGCTTACAGCCTCTGAGGGCTCATCATTGAATGTTTAATTGAAACGAAACAACATATGGTTTTTGTAACTACATTTTCCCCACATCAAAATGACATGACAACAATTTAGCTTCATTGTTGCTCTTTCCATTTTTGCTATGAAATTTGAAGTACATAAATATCTCTGTTGCACAAAACTTGTTTTACATTTACAAGAGATAAAGCCCCAGTAAAGAATCATGAATATGTTCCCAGATGTCAAAAAGAAAACTTAAAAAAATTGTGGGACATTGTTTTCCGTTCAATAAGCAAAAATGGGAAGATTTTGATCCAGATTTTTCGGGACAAGTTTTTCTGATATAACCTATCCTCAAAACATAATTGTTATTATTTTCATTATTATGGTGGTTGCACAGCTAGCCAGATGTTTAGACTGGAATCTTTGTCCATCTATCTAGATCTGGAACAAGCAGATGTTGTTTAAATTATTATGTAGTTGGAAGATAGCAACTCATCTTGATTCAATTAAATTGGCATTTCAGAATTCGATTTTTTAAAAGTATGTAAAAATTTTGAAACTTTGGTGGCTAGGAGGCAATGGTCATTTCAGCACAAATGTTAGCTTCATCCTTTAGGTCTGATGAGGCTAACATGGCTAATCTTGCATTTTTGGATCTAATTCTCTGGAGAGAGGAGGATTTTTTTATTTATTTAAGATAGCTCAGTTCCTGACACTTCCTTGAAGAATTGGCACACTGATTTCAAAAAGAATAAAACAGGATTTCATGTGCCAAACCCAGCTGTCTTCTTTTTCCAATTCCCTCAAGGGGTTAATCACTACTTTAGCTGGCTTTCTTGAAGTCAGCTCTTTCTTTGAGTTGGTAGTATACTTCTATTCCTCTGATAGTTCTCCTAAAGCTGCTTAAATGCTAGACTAATGATCTAGCTTCCATAAATGGAGAATATGGACGCTGCTTTTAATTTATGCATCTAAATGCTTAAAAACAAGCATTCTATTTATTCCCCTTGTCTTCTCCATGACAATATGCTCTACAGAGTGGGGGAAGTAGCAAAATCTGTGCATGTGAGATGATTTGGCAAAGGGGAACAAAGCTTGGTGAAATAATTTTCTGATTTAATGTCCAATTGTCCTTGCTGTATAAAGAAGGGTCACAGAAGAAAACCTGGCTTTTATTGCATTTTTATTGACTTCTTCCTTGCTCTCATCAGTTCTAAGCAAAAATATTTTATAATATGAAAATAAAATGAATTTTATTTTCATAATGTGAAAATAAAATGAACCATTCAAGCCAAAAGGATCAGGAAAGCAGACCACTGATCTGACATGCCCATTTAAATCCATTCAAAGTAATACAAGTTGAAAAATAGGGACACATAGAGAACAAAAGTAGTCATTTTTCCCAAATAACTTTAGAATGTACTTTAGAATCTCCCCAAAAAAGATTTTTTTAAATTGCTAGATCAGATTTGCCCTTAGTTTTATGTCTTCCACCTTTGTAAGTTTTATGTGCAACTTCTTCATTCTAGGGATACAAATTATTTCTATTACGAGTGATACTTTCCCACAAAAAGAGACAGGCAAAACTCTGGCTTTCATTTTTGCAAATAATTTGCCTTTTGTCTAATGACATTCTCAGTCATCCAGGTCATGGTTGTCCCAAAGTGCTTTTTCAAGAGAAAACTGGACTTTCTGGTTTTTCTTTGAAGATGTTTCGCTTCTCATCCAAGAAGCTAAACATTTTCAAAGAAAAAACAGAAAGTCCAGTTGCCTCTTGAAAGAGAACTTGCCTTTTGGCAACAAATGAACTTGCAAGCAAGCTATTATCCCTTTCTCTTTAGCAGCCATGGGATATGCAATTGTAAGAAGATTCCATTCAAAAGAACTTAAGCCGGTCAGTCTGAGACCACCAACATGACTTTAATTGAGAATAGTTTGAGAAACAATACATAGTGTGTGATACTTGGCTTTGGCCTTGGGTCAAAATGTAACTCCTCGTTCAGCCATAATTCTTACACAATTGCTTAGAATAAATCATGCATAACAGGTTTCTTGCATTTCTGTGGATTTCAGTACAATCAAATAGGTTATCCTTCTGGGACACCTTGCAGGGATGAGATTGTGAAACTTTTTGAACTCATTTGTTTTAAGGCATGATTTAGATTCCTGTTGCTAATCTTTAAAGCCTTATTTGTCTGAGAAACATATCGTCTTTGAAAATATCTACTCTCAGATGAAAATGCCCAATTTCTACAATCAGCCTTAGTTAGAGCTTTTGCATATGTCCTGCTTTTTCACGATACTAAGAATATTAATACAAAAGACAATAGGAGTGCTCTGAAAGACCGAAATAATTTCCTTTTGTATTTAAAAAGTTACTAAAATATTTTTGAAGAACATTTTCAGCTTTGTCTGGCTATCAATCAAAATCAAAATGCTAATTGTTGCTCCTGGATATTATTAGTTTCTTTTCAATTTTGCTTGTCATTGTTATCCTATTGCATTGTTCTATTTTATTTTAATAAGAACTTAGAGGGTTTTTTTAGAGAAAAGGGAAGGTATAAATAGCACTGTATGCTAAAGCTCTATTGATATACTCTATTGAGTATATCTGGTGGAAAACTGGATAAAATTGCTGACTAAAATTTGCTTTATAGAAGGAGACAAAGTTCTTGTTTGCATAAACAAGTGTTATGCTTTGATATAATAGTTTCATAGGTTCCATAAACATATATACAATATACTATTATATTGTAAGGCAATATAATAGTAGATTAAATTTATTGGCTGGGATCCTCAGTTACTTTTATTGATAATTAAAGTGCCAAAATGGCATTCTGTCTACTTTCACCAGTTTTCTGGGGGGTCTTCAGATTGAAGGACCAGCTCTTTCTGAAGAAGCATACTTGGGGAAACTGAATTCAACCAGGATACCTTTTTTCATTGGATCCTAGTCAATTCAATTTATGAAAAACCAATATAATGTTACCTTGTTTAATATTGTTCAATACCATAGGAAGGGAGGGAGGGAGGGAGGGAGGGAGGGGAAGAAAGGAGAGAAAAGAAAAAGAAGGGAGAGAGGATGGATGGATGGATGGAAGGAAGGAATGAAGGAATGACTGAATAAATAAAGGGAGGGAGGGAGAAAGGGAGGGAGGGAGGGATAGAGGGAGGGAAGAAAAAGAAGTGTGAAAGGAAGAGAGGGAGGGAGGGGAGGAGGGAGGAGGGGAGGAGGAAGGAAGGAAGGAAAAGGAAAGAAGGGAGGGAGGGAGGGAGGGAGGATGTTATATGGTTTATAGAAAAGAATTCTAAGATTAGATTAGAACTTTTATGGCGGTAGCTGCTGCTACTATATCCTACTTAGGGAAAAATGGCAATTCTATTGAACTATCTTGTCTGAAGGATAATCTTTTCTCATCTTTTAAGAACCACTATTTAGTTAATTATGGAAATTGTTCTCAGCAATTAGAGTGACAGAACAGCCTGAGAAAGAATTGGTTTAGCTAGAGGCCATATGGATTTTTTTAAGACTTTCTGGAGAAAATCACATTTGTCTTTTTTTCTCCGTCCCCCTTCATGAGAAGCATGTTTTGCTATGATTCATAAACCTCATTTTATCCAGTCCATGAAAGGGATTTTCTCCATTATGTAAAAGAGAGCTGACAAATTTATGTGCAAAATTGCTGGAGCATTTATACCACTATTCATCAAGCCAATGTCTTCTGTTCTAGAAATATAGCAGTCACCTACCACAAATGGGTTAAAGCGAATACACAAACTCTGTGGAATTTGTAACACACAACTACATTCAGTAACCTTTGGCATTCATAACAGGTGGTACAATGTCTGCTTTGATTATTAAATGCTATTGTTGTATTATAATATTACTAAACTGATTAAGAGAAATAATATCAATTGAATAAACAAATAAGCATTAAAACGAGTATTTTTCCCAGACTGATAATTAACCATTGAAACTGATTCTGTTCTAGTAAGAAGTAAATATTACAATATTAATCTGATTAAGATTCTGACCCTGCAGCATTTGTAATGCAGAAGTGATTTTCTTCTTGTGTTCCTTTTATAAAGAGCGCAGCAAATATACATCCTTTAGAAATGAATATTTCCAGTAACAATAAAATTAAAGATGGGAAGAGAGGAAGCAGGATACGTTGAGTTGGTGGGTTTGTCTAATGGTCTATCAACCATCTCCAGCATAATAGTTCCATTGGGGCCCAAGGCAAAAGGCAGAGCCAGGTTTTCAGGTTCTTGTGGAGGGTAAAGAGGATAGAGCAGATCTTGGGGGGAGGGGAGGGCAAAATGTTATGACCACAACACTGAAGTCTTTTGGTAACCATTGAACTGACTTCAGAAAAACTTTACTCTGCAGTGGGGGGATTAACCCATCAGATACCTTTGTATCAGTAAAAGATTTCATGTAAAGGAAATGTAGTAATGTGAAGAAATTTTAACTCTAGGGAAAAGTGCAACCAAGTGCAACCTCAAAAGAGGTCAAATCTACTTTTCTCAGGAAAAATCATGCGTATCTGTTTGATATATGTTCAATTATTTTCTGCAACCTCTAGAAATACATTGGTCTGTCTTCAAACTCCAGAACTTAAGCAATTCTAAAGGTTTCTTGCAATGAAACTCTTTTTGGGATAGATAAGTTCATTTCTCCTGGCACTACATCAAACCCAGGCCATTTCATGCTCACTTTATCTGAAATGTATGATATGGCCCCTTTGCTGTTAATCTTTGTAGGGCACAGCAACAGGATATAGGAAGCTGTTTTACCTTGAATTCATCCATCTCACTTAAGTTTATCAGTGCTGATAGGCAGACTCTCTGAGATTCAATACAGTACAGTTGCAGTTTCCATTTTTACCCAGAGATACAGAGACTGATTCTGCAATCATTCAAAAGGAAAGCTGGACTAAGTTACAACTTACAGTCCTACAACACAGTATTAACCATTTTTAAAGAAGCAAATTGATGAGATTGCTTCTAAAGATTTAACACCACAAAATATACGCTAGATAGTTTTTGAAGGGGGGCTTTTTCCCAGATTTAAAACATGCTCTTGGGTTTTATATAACCTATTTTCTTTTCCACCAATTTTGGTTGGCATTGCTCTTATACCAGAAAGATGCCTTTAGTATTTTGTATGGTTTTTCTTAAAACCACTGGGAGGGAGGGGGAGGGAGGTGAGGGGATATATATATCACCCTGTACATACACATACATACACACACACACACTGAGAGAGAGAGAGAGAGAATGGAAAGTGTCCTCATTGGTGCAATTTTGGGGGCTTTTTCTTATGCTAATTACATAGTGTCATAATTCTATTTTCTCTTAAATCAGTTGTATAAATTTCAGGTAGCCGAATCCTTGATTCCCTCTATCACTTGCTTGGTTCCAATTCTGAAATTAGTGATTGATTCATGAGTGATAGCCATATTGGTCTGTGGGGCTGTAAAACTGGTTGAATTTTGAAAAAAGTTAAAGACACCTATATAAATCGCCAACTCTGTTTCCATGACCTGCCTGTAGGGCTATGTTATATTGTGCACTAAATCTGGTTAAGAACAACTGAAAATTCATATAAAACTTGTGCCCAAATAACTATATCATGTTGGTGATTAATCTGATTGCTTGGTCAAACTATATACTAAATGCCATGCTTATGTTGAATTATAAACTACCCAAACTGATTTTAATCTCAAGTAGGATACAGTAGTACTGTCACTGACTTTGTCAGGGATTCAGTGACAAATGAAGCAAGCTTTGCCTTAAACTGGCATCAATATTTGTAACTGTCAGTGATCTCTTCCCTCCCCCCTCACAAATTAAAAAAGAATAATTTCCAAGGGAATGGGTGGTTAAGAAATATGAAATGTGAGGGACGGGGTCTATTCAGGACTGAGTCCATAGGGATAGAATCCCTGTTTCATCTACCTCCACATTGTGGGAGTTGTTGAGAAGAAGCTCCAGGAAAATAATTTCACTGATCCCCTGTATCACTGTTTCAAACTCACAGTGTCACATTGCTGTCATGTCACATTTCACAATGTTTTTCTCATTCATGGAACTAGGGTGGGTGTGGCCTGCATTTGATGCATCTGGCTTGCAGGCCGCTAGTTTGACACCTCTGCTCTAGAGCCAGAGGTTGGAAATAGGTGAAGCCTCTTTTAATGGTAGCATGCAGTTACTTGATTGAAGCTAATTAGCTAACTATCAACTGTGGCTTCCTACAAAGAGGGTTTTAATTATGATTGCATATCCAGAAATATGTGAAAGTAGCCACTACTTTCTGATCAGGGGTGTCAAACTCAAAGCCTGGGGGCCAGATCCAGCCCATGGGGTGCTTAGATCTGGCCCATCAGGCTACCCTGGAAAGAGCAAAGTATCAGCTGTGGTGCCTCTGCCAGCAAAAATGGTCTCCTAATTTTCGTTTTCAGCTGGGACAGCCTCCTACAACATCTGCCAGCAAAAATAGAGCTCAGGAGGGCCACATGTGAGTGACGTCAATCTGGCCATGCCCATCCTAGCCACACCCACCCCAGCTTCCTGAGGTTAAATACAACCCTGATGCGGCCCTCAGTGAAATTGAGTTTGACACCCCTGACATAGACCAAAGCAAACTGTTAGATACATGAAGAGTCCCATGTATGGAAACCTCTTTTTTTTCCCTTAACAAAGTTGTTGAAGACAAATGGCCAAAAAATGAAAAAGTTAGTGGTAGAGGTATCCCAGTCAGAGTCAACAGATCAGAAATGTTTCCAGAATCCAATCAAATGAATACCAGCTTCAATCACAGCCCTTGTGACTGATGACTGGCCAATGCTGAAGATGAATAATAATAAGATTTTTTATTAAAATAATTATCTATTCAAGGTTAGCTGACTACTGCAAAGAGCAACAGCTCCCAAAATGCAATGGGGGCAGGGGGAAGGCAACTACAGAGTCTTAGTTCTTGATGAATCCCGACTAGCATCTGAAACTGTTTTATTTTAGGGTGGCAGCTTGAAGGCTTGGTTGCTATGCAGTGAGAGAACTATCTTTCAGCATTGATTTACACTCTTGACCTTGTTAGACCTATTCATCACCAGTGGCCGGCCACTAATTGGGAATGGATTGGAGCAAAATAAGAGGAAGCAGTCACATTCTATTTGCAGAAACAGAACACACCAGTTCTGGGAGGGGGAAAGATAGTTTTGCATGTTACAATGAACTCAGAGAAGGATGGGGAAAAAGGGACATGTGAATAAACAGTTTTTTGTGGCTCTCAGACAACTATGTGGCAAAGTTCAGTTCTTTGTGTCCTCTTCTTTCCCCTCTTCCCAGTTCTTTTTTTAAATCAAGCCATAGTTTGTTTTTATGTTTAAAGTGAGTGAATCAAATTTGTTTCAAACCATATATGGCTGGACCAAGATGCAAGTATAAAATTCATTTGGTAAAAAAAAAAAAGGAAATTGGTAGGGGGCTTGTGTTAAGTTGTACTTCAGAAGTTGTTAAGCTTTTTGCATATTCATAGTTGAAAATCTTTAAAATTATTTTATGTTATATAAAATAATATATATCACCATCATGATATGAGTGTTAGCTACTAATAAAATAAGAATAATAATGAAAACACGAATAAATATGTTTCTCTTATTCAAGATGGGTCTTGACTTTTCCCCAACCTAAAAATATAAACTTTTTAAAATGGTTTTTTAATAATAATCACTTATTTTTTCCATTTGATTTTGCTTTGTTTGCAGGGGGTTTACTTAGCATGACAATGAAGAATATATTTTGAGTTTCTTTTATCGGGTGGAGTGTTTTGCTATTTATGATATTTTCTTGGGCAACAGGCAAGGACAACTTGAGCTAACTTGTCTAGTGGTTAAGGCCTGAGGCTAGAAACCAGGAGATGGTGAGTTCTAATCTGATCTTAAGCATGGGTGGCTGGGTGACTTTGGGTCACTCATGCTCTCTCAGGACAACCCATCTCACAAGGATGTTGTTGTGGGGAAAATAGAAGGAAGAAGGAGTATTAGGTATATTTACTCTTTGAGCTATTTATAAATTAAATAAACAAATAAATTATTGGCTTGGTTGGCTGCTAGATCAAGCAGGATAACCAGTCTTCAGAACAAGCCTCAGAAGAATAGTTTTAATTGGACCTTTTTTTTACACTTTTTTTTAACCTCTGATCACCATGATATAATGTGCTAGGGTTTGCTTAGCTGATTGACAACTTGGCTACTACTGAAAATGCCTCTCTCATCACTGTCAATATTTGATTATGGATTGTTCATAATACTCACTGTTAGTATCCGTTTCAGTTCAGTTCAGTTCAGTTCAGTTTATTAGATTTGTATACCGCCCTTCTCCCGCAGGACTCAGGGCGCTGCATAGCCATAATAAAACACAAAGTCATACAAAAATTAAAATCAGTTAAAAGAATTAAATGAATTGGTCATTGTCCATTAAAACCGTCCAATTTTCAGTTTCAGCTGGATCGTTCAATTGATCATTATATATATATATATAACCACTGTTCTAGAGCTTTCAAAATTCTACAATTCATTTCCTTCAATTAATTGTGTTTCCAAAACTCTTTTCAGCTGACCAAACCACAGCCATCACATAAAATAAAATGGAATTTTATAATAACTTGCCCTAAATGAAGCAGCTTTTCACAGAACGCAGAAAAACAGAAGTATCCCATCATCAATGTGCTTTTTAAAAAAGCCAGAAAAAGAAGTTGTCATGCGTCAAATGCTAGCACATTCCCACTTTTACATCTTCCCATTTTTCTTAACATACTTTATCTCAAAGCTGGTTACAAAAATCTAGATCACTATTAGATGGCAGCAAACAGATTCAAACATCTACTAATCATTACTGGCATTATTACATAGCAGGTAAATTGCACTTACTTGTATAGGTATCTAGGGTGGATACCTATCTAGAAAGTTATCTATCCAATGTACAGCTGCAGGTTTTTTCCTGTGAAGTGGGGTTTGTAATAGTTGGCTGGTGCTCACTGAATACATGAGAAGGCTGGCTAACCATCGGTCTTGTCACCTGTTAATTCTGGATATCACGCTAATCTGAAAGGACACTGACTGATTGAAAATGATGCTAGTAATTAGGTAAAAACAAAAGGCCCTTTATATCACTATGCCTGGGTCATTTGGAAATGGAGAATTTTTCTAGGCCTTAGAATATTCTGATCCCACTGCCAAATACCCCTGTTCTCTGCAACATCGGGAGCATACTGTTAAATGTGGAATTAAAACTATGCGTACCACTGCCAATATTGATGGAAGACTTGTAATAATAATTTCCCTGCAATCAGACTGCAAATTTGTGGAACATTTTGAAAATAAAATTGGTATAATGCTTTGCATTGCAACGTGAAAAGAGCCCATGAGGAACATTCAACAACTTTCTCTAGGCTCCTGTTATATCGAAGCAACACTTTTAACACTTGCCCAAACCCCTGAAGCAGAGGGACAGAAATCAACAAGTGATATGAACACACATTAAAATATGGAGGCAGCAGCTGGAGAGAAAGAGACCCTGGGCATGATGGTCCACAAGATGCTGGAAAGCAGCTAAGTATGCACTTGGATTTCTGTTAAACCATTATGCCAGACCTCTGATGAGCATCTTTTCCTGGTTTGCTGTATCTGCAAAAGAGAAGTTTTATGTCTCTGAGTCAACTGATTTTGTCTGATTCACTCCCCCTGTGTACAGCAAATATGTTCACCTGTTGAACTTCTCAGTCTCTTATTGTTGTGCAAATGCACATTTCCATTAGGTAAATGTGGAAATTTAAAAGAATTGTGAAAGAATTGTGAAAGAAGAATAGAATTAGAGTAGAGTAGAGTATAATACTTTATTGGCCAATTGTGATTGGACACACAAGGAATTTGTCTCTGGGGCATAAGCTCTCAGTGTACATACAAGCAACAAGTGATAAATCATGATCATAATCATAATACAATAATCATAAATCATAATATATAACTTTCAGTGATAGCCATAAGATATTAAATAAAAGCAATCAACATAACTCATAAGATACAAACAACAAAGTGATAGTTATATGATGCTAAAGAATTAGGTAATAGGAAATATGAGAAAGATAATAGTAATATAGCCCTACTATATGGTTTGGTATCTTTGGGCATAAAATAACCCATAAATCAGAGTTAATTTGAAATTTTTAATCTGAGATATTCAGTGCAGAAAGAATTCTTGGTTCAATTTTTTTAAAAAAAATCCATATAGTAATGGGAAATATTAAACAAGTGGTCTTTTTAAAGTATTTCTAGTCTTCTGCCCAAATATGCTTCAAGTGATCCAACAGTTGGCCACTGGATTATTTTACTTGTTTAAACCCATTGCTTTAATTTTATCAGCAGTGCAGATGGTTGCTAATAATATTATAGGTGTTGAACATTTTAGGGCATTGATGTGAAACAGTTGTAGTGATGTGTTTGGACCAAGATAATGTTTGCAGAATCAAGGCCAGAACTGAATTGATGTAGGTTGCTATTAATTTCTTTATTTACAAAAAAGGATTTTAAATTGCTTCAGTACATTATGCATTTTAATACCATGTTTCCCCGAAAATAAGACCCTGTCTTATATATATATATTGAACCCTGAAATAAGTGCTTGGTCTTATTGCCATGCGCTCAAAAGCCAGATTGGGCTTATTATCAGGGGAAGTCTTATTTTGGGGAAAACAGGGTATCAACACAAACCTGAATACTGTATAACATCAACCAATACAATAATAAAATAATCCATCAGGGTCTTCCAAATTCCAGATGAAACAATGCCACCCTTCTTCCCTTCCCTTCCGGCTTGAAAGAGTTTCATACCTAGAGTGCTGAAAACTGACTCTGCTTTGGGTACCATCAATCAAGATTCTCCTAATAAGGGAATAGAACAGGGCTGTCAAACTCCAGGCCTATGGGCTGGATGTGTTACATGCTGGCCACACCCATGCCCAGTTTAGTGAAGGGAAAATAAGTCCCAATATATCATGTGATGATGACGTGATGATGTGATTTTGACACCCCTGGAATGAAACAAGCCTTTTATACTATTGAAAAACATAGGCTAAGTGTAAACTTATATAAAAATAGACCGTTTTTCAGATATCAAGTATTGGGTATTTTTACATTGAAAACATATCGCATTAGCCTTTAAAAAGTAATTGGTAGTCAGTGTAATACTGCCAAAATGATCGACAGACATATATGATCTAGAAATTACATTTTGCTCTAGCTGTAATTTCTTAACAGTTAAAATCACAAGGATGGAAAGGACCCCAGGAGTCATGTAGTCTAACCCCTTGCTAAAGTTCTATTTGAAGGAGTCATACTGATCTCTATTGAAAGGAATCATACTATTTTATGAGGCAGACTGTTTCATTAATTGACAGCTCTTACCATCAGGGAATTTCTCCTAATATCTACCAGAATCTACTCTCTTTTAGTTTCAATCCACTGCTTCTTGTCTTACCCTCCAGGGTGACATGGAACAAGCCTACTTCCTCTATATATAGCATCCCTTCAGACATCTGAAGATTTCAGTCATATCACCCTCACTCTACTCTTCTTTCAGATGAAAATACCCAATTCTTTTAACCATTCCTCATAAAACTTTATTTCCTGTTCATTTATTAAACTTGGTAGCTCTCTTCCTAGTTTGTCATTGTTCTTTTTAGACTAAGACTACAGACTGGACATAGTGATCCAAGAAAAACTGAACAAGGCAGCTAGAGATGGGACAATAACTTCCTGCTAATTTGTTCCAAAATAGAATTTTACCAGTTGCATCATACAATTGGTAAGAGCAATTCTGCACAATAAGTAGTTGAATATTTCATTTATTAATATTAAAGATCTGGTCCTTTGCTTCCCAGAAAAGGGTATAGATGGTGTTCTAATGAACTGGAAGAAAAGAATGCCTGCCATAGTGATAATCTGGCTTTGCAACAGTAGGGATGACTCCAAGAATACTCTTCACTGTGAACTAGTTACTTTGAGGAAATGCTGCTCTTTCAAGAAGGGTTATACTCTATTCCCAGACTGATTTGTTCAATGGTCTGCCCATTTTATTTTAATTTTTTTCTTTAAGACATACATCTAAAGCTGGTAAAACTCAAAGTAAGCAAAGCTAAGACTTGTTCTCTATCATCCTAGAAGACAGGACACATAATGGATGAGCAAATGCTTATTCAGAAGTAGTTGAATCCTGCTATCTGTTATTCTAGAATGTCTGTATCATAGAATCATGGGCTGGAAGACCTTGGAAGTCTTCTCCCTGCCCAAGGCAGAAGTCCTTATACTATTCTGGACAAAAAGTTGTGCAGTTTTTTTTGAAAACCTCCAGCAATGAACCCATAACTCTGGGAGACAAACTGTTCCATCATCATGTTCTGGTGGCTTCATATATTATTGTTTTATAATGAAAATAAAATAATATTCAAATGACTTCATATAGTTTTTTTTTATAAAACACTCAAAACTATAATTTGCCAGTATATTTTTAGGGCATTCTACTGAAAACTACAATGTGCACATGTATATTCATGTAATACAGTGTCCTTCCTTGAAATATCTTTTGTCTTTATAGTTTTTAAAGTCATGCTAAAGCTACATCTGGAACTACTGCTATCTGTTTACCAACTCTGTAGAGATTGCACAAATAGATAAAGACAATGGGAATATATAAGCATATATGTAAAGTCATTGAACCTATTATAAACCAATCCATCACCCTCCACTTAGAGACAAACAACCTGCTTTCTAATAAGCAGTTTGGTTTCAGGAAAAAATTGTGCTGTAATCTGCAACTCCTACACTGCAGAAACATTTGAAGACACAACTCGATCAGGGTAAAGCAATAGACACAATTTACATAGACTTCTGCAAAGCCTTTGATTCAGTGGTACATGATAAACTACTGCTAAAACTAAGCTCTTATGGCATTTCCAGATCCCTGCACAAGTGGATAGCCGCGTTCCTGTCAAACAGTCAACAAGTAGTCAAAATAGGGAGTGCCCTTTCATACCCTGCACCAGTTAACAGTGGTGACCCCAAAGGCAGTGTTTAGGACCCACTCTCTTTATACTTTACATAAATGACCTTTGTGATCACATTATAAGCAGCTGCATCCTCTTTGCTGATGACGTAAAACTATTTAACACCACTGACAATGCTGCTGCCCTACAAAGCAACCTTGGCTATGTGTCAGAATGATCGTGCAATTGGCAACTCCAAATATCAACTAACAAATGCTCTGTCTTATACATTGGGAACAAAAATCAGAACACCAAATACAAGCTGGGTGGATACAACCTTGTAGATGACCCTCACTCTGTCAAGGACCTAGGACTACTCATCTCAAACAATCTAAGCCCCAGAGCTCATGGTAACAGCATTACCAAAAAGGCATTAAGAGTTGTTAACCTAATTTTGTGAAGCTTCTTCTCTGGTAGCATTGTACTGCTAACTAGGACATACAAAACCTTTGCTAGACCAATTCTTGAATACAGCTCATCTGCCTGGAATCCACACTGTATATCAGACATTAATATAATTGAGCAGGTCCAGAGGTATTTCACGAGAAGAGTACTCCACTCTTCTGTTCACAATAGGATCTCTTATGCCACCAGGCTCGAAATTTTGGGCTTGGACAACCTAGAACTATGCCATCTACAGTCTGACTGAAGCATAGTACACAAAATTGTCTGCTACAATATCCTACCTGTCAACGACTACTTCAGCTTCAATCCTGGTCCTGTTAGATCTCTCAGCAGTTTTGATACCATCGACCATGGTATCATGCTGTGCCGGCTGGAGGGGTTGGGAGTGGGGGGCACCGTTTTGCGGTGGTTCTCCTCCTATCTCTCTGACCAGTCGCAGACGGTGTTGGCAGGGGGGCAGAGGTCGACCCTGAGGCGCCTCGCTTGCAGGGTGCCGCAAGGGTCGGTCCTTTCACCCCTTCTGTTCAACATCTATGTGAAGCCGCTGGGCGAGATCATCCGTGGCTTTGGGGTGAAGTTCCATCAGTATGCTGATGATACTCAGCTATACATCTCCAGCCCAGGCCACCCCAACGATGCTGTGGAAGTGATGTCCCGGTGCCTGGAAGCCGTGCGGATCTGGATGGGGAGCAACAGCCTCCAACTCAACCCCGCCAAGACCGAGTGGCTGTGGCTTCCGGCGTCCTGATATGGCCAGTTGACTCCATCACTGACCATTGGGGGCGAGTCATTGGCCCCCACGGATAGGGCTCGCAACTTGGGCATCCTCCTGGATACACGGCTGTCTTTAGAGGAGCATGTGACAGCCGTGGCCAGGGGGGCTTTTTATCAGGCTTGCCTGATACACCAGTTGCGTCCCTATCTAGATTGGGACTCCTTACGCACAGTCACTCAGGCACTCGTCATTTCCCGCCTGGACTACTGCAATGCTCTCTACATGGGGCTCCCCTTGAGGTGCACCCGGAGGCTCCAACTGGTGCAGAATGCGGCCGCGCGGGGGATTATGGGAGCAAGGGGGCGCTCCCATGTGACACCTCTCCTGCGTGAGCTGCATTGGCTTCCGGTGGTCTTCCGGGTGCGCTTCAAGGTGTTGGTGACCACCTTTAAAGCGCTCCATGGCATAGGGCCTGGGTACTTGCGGGACCGCCTTCTGCCACTGATAGCCTCTCACCGGCCAGTACGCTCCCACAGAGAGGGACTCCTCAGGGTGCCGTCAGCCAGGCAATGTCAGCTGGCGACACCCAGGGGGAGAGCTTTCTCTGTGGCAGCACCAGCCCTCTGGAACGATTTGCCCCCTGAGATCCGTATGATACCTGATCTCCGGGCTTTTCGCCGTGCCCTAAAAACTTTTTTATTTTGTCAAGCTGGGCTGGCGTAACCCCCCCTCTTTTAGTTTAAAGTGTTTATGGGTTTTAAATTTTAATTGCCTATTGGTTTTTTAAATTTTTTTGGGCCAAATTGTTTAATTCTTTTATTAATATTTTAATTTTAATATTTTAATATTTTAATTTTAATATTTTAATATTTTAATTTTAATATTTTAATATTTTAATATTAATATTTTAAATTTTGCATTGGAGTGCTTTTTATTCTTGGCTGTGCACCGCCCTGAGTCCACTAGGAGAAGGGCAGTATATATATTTAATAAATAAATAAATAAATAAATAAATAAAACCTCAATAATACACGGAGAAACAATAGATACAAACTCAAGATAAACCACTCCAAACTTGATTGCAGAAAATACGACTTCAGCAACAGAGTGGTCAATGCCTGGAATGTTCTACTTGACTCTATTGTTACATCCTCAAACTCCCACAGCTTCAACCTGTCCTACTGTCCCCATTTATTTGAACACATTTCCTGTGTTCATGTTCATGTTTATACTTACACCTGTTATCTTGTGCATGTTTGACGAACTAAAATAAATAAATAAATATGAATTGGGTTGCATTAACAGTTAAAATTGCAAATTATTTGCTGAATTCCAATAGATTCTGTTGTATACATTAGAAGATGCGGATGCGTCTTGGAAAAAAAGTTTCTGATTAACTTGAGTGGAAAACATACTCTGAGCTATGATTCTGGAATTTCCTAAAAAAAAAAAAAAAAAAAAAAAGGTAGCTAAATTGGTCCTACAAATAATTCATACCAAAATAGGTACTTTTGTTACTAAAAAAAATCTGACTCTTTTTAGGATTATGAAAAGGCTGGGGAAAAATTCAAGGAAACTTGGGATTCATGGAGAGTAGAAAATTCAAAAGCCTGTGACCAAGTTTGTGATTTTTGAACTAGACTAATAAAAGCCCTATTAAAAAATCTGGAATTTGATAATCAACAGACAAGTAAGTAAGAAAGTAAGTAAGAAAGTAAGAAAGTAAGTAAGTCCGCGAGGAGAAGGGCGGTTTATAAATTGAATCAAATTGAATTGAATTGAATCAAATTGAATTGAATCAAATAAGAAAACATTTTGCAAGAATGCGAAAAGAGGACTATTTCTTTCATACATAAATATTGTTTCATGGTCCACAAATAGAAGGACAAAATCCATTTTTTTAAGCAATGCTATGATTTCATGACTAGCAGTTTAGGAAATACCTTACATGTTTCTCACTTTGTCCCTATTTCTTTGAATGCAACAACTCAAGCACATGCAAATAGAATTCCCCTATAAATGTTCCAGCTTGATATGGGAAAATAATGAACTGTTGAGTAGGTTATGGTGCTACTATAGGTGCTTCAAACACCAACATTATTTCATTATTTCATTATTTATCATCTCTCTCTCTCTCTCTCTCTCTCTCTCTCTCTCTCTCTCTCTCTGGGAGGGGAGTGGTATTGGCAGCTACAGCACTATATATTTTAGTCTTCTTTAAAATTCTGTAATTGTCCCAAAGGTGTTTTTTCAAGAGGCAACTGGACTTTCTTTGTTTTTCCTTGAAGATGTTTCACTTCTCATCCAAGAAGCTTCTTTAGTTCTTCTTGGATTGCAATGTCTTCAAAGAAAAACAAAGGAAGTCCAGTTGCCTCTTGAAAAAGCTCCTTTGGGACAGCCATGACCTGGATGACTAAGAATCTCCATAGATATACTGTAGCTGGTTGATACAGTATGTGTTTTATTACATTTTTTATCTTATATCCAAAGGATGGTGTTTTTCTTTGAAATTACTTTTGAATTATAGAAACACTAAACAAAAGTGTTTAAATTTTGAAAAACAAATATGTAATTTGGAATATTAAATACATCTTCAACCATACTGTAATTGAATTTGACAAGTGTCTAAATGGGAACAGTGGATCATCCTAACTAGAAAAAGAGAGAAGGACAAAGTCTATTGTCATTTCTAGTTGCTTAATGAAAAGCAGAGGATTTCCCACATAAATTTAATCTGGTTCTGGGTTATATTTCCGTTCCTTCAATACTTGATCTGTTGTTCACTTTAATTCAGAACCTCAGATAATTTTGCACATATGTTTTTACTTGCAGTGGGGTTGAGCAAAGATTATACAAGTTGGCATAGAAGCATACATAGTATAGAATGTCCACATTGTTTTTTTCAAATTCCAACTTTATTTGGGCAAACATGCAGAGAACATACACATACACAAACATACAGAAAAGACACACACACACACACACCACATATATATACATATATAACTATGTTTTTTTTTAAATATTTTTGCTGATAATACTATAAATAAAGGGAGGGAGAAGGAGGGAGAAGGAGAAAGAGAGAGAGAGAGAGAGAGAAAGAGAGAGAGAGAGAGAAGATGGACATGTTGAAACATCCATAGAGCAGGTATGTGAGGTATTCATGCAACTTCTGTTTTATCTCTAGAGCACTCTACATACCAGATGCTTAGGGAGTTATGATGAGGGGAAATCATTGTCTGAAAACTTTACTGTTTTATGTTTTTGTGGTGAAGCTTTTGTATTTTTTCCCCTTCTGCTTGTTAGGAATTCTCTTTTAGCTCAACTATTTTTTAAAAAAGTCCATTAGAGTTTGTTGTGGGTAGATATATCTTATTGACTGTAGAAAATGGCTTTCTAAACAAATTATATTTTAAAAACAAGCTAAAATGAGAGGATCTGCCAAGCAGGTTTTCCCAAGTCCTCATAGCTCTACATTATTGTGACTGTCTTCTTGGATCAATTTCCCAGCTTGAATTCCAAATGACTTGGAAGCAATCCTAAACTAATGTGGATGCAGACACTTCAAATCTCCAGTTCCACTAGTAGTGACAAGGATGTGACAGGAGAACTAAAGAAGACAAATAGGAATCCAGAAACAGGCCAAGCACTGTGTTTCCAATTGTTTAAATAATCCAAAAGACACCTATGTTGCTTTACTATATTCGGTCAGTATCTTCAAGTTCTGAAAACATTTTAGGTTGCAGAACTGAGTGGCATTTTATAAGAAAGAAAATGTCACCATGTACAGAACAAGGGTTACAAGACATCTTCATATAAAACCAAACTTCTGAATATTTTGATTCAGGGTTTTTTTTTCTTCTTTTTGTAAAGCCAACTATGCTATAAAGACAGAACCAAATCTGCTTTTTTTCTCCAAATAAACAGCAAAAAAGTTGGTGAGATTTTCTTGCAGGATAATCAGAACTGGGCAATCAGTCCTTTTAGGACCTATAGCCATAAATTTAAAACAAGCAAAGTATAAAAGAAAAATTACTTCACTTGCTTCAATTTCTTTTTGGCTAGGAAATTGCCATTGTAATCTCAAGCATTTCTACTCAGAATAAGCCACCACATTCTTTTAAATTTAAGTCATATTAAGAATACATTGAGCTTTCTAGCCCAGCTTTATCTGTACTGTCAGAAATTCATACGATTCGCAGACAGTAAGCTTTTTCAGCCTTACCTGGAGACACTAGAAACTCAATTTGTCACCATCTGCATGAGAAGCACAAACTCTGTCTCTGATCGTTGTTCCTTTATACACTCAATTTTATTTTGTGGTTGATATCCTGTGTGTGTGTGTGTGTTTGTTGCATTTCTTTTCTCTGGTAATGCATAATGTTGTTGTTTTTTTCCTCATTGTTTTATTGTTTACTTTTTGAAGTATAAGCCATCTGCACCAACCTGGTATATGCATCCTCCAAAGTAAAGAAAAGAAAAGAAAAGAAAAGAAAAGAAAAGAAAAGAAAAGAAAAGAAAAGAAAAGAAAAGAGTCGTAAGAGGACAATTATCGGTAAAGAGTTTATGGTTTGCATGCAGATGGTGATAAAAAGAAACACTACACAGAGAATGGGGGAGAGTGGGAGGAGGGAAAAAGGAGAGAGAGAGAGAGACATACATCCAAACAAGAGGGAATAACATCCCATCTCTATCAGCCACATTTCCAAAACATTATCAGGATAGTAGCCATTTGAATCTTGGGGGACACTGTTGAATAATGCTGGGACCACAACACAGAGGTTATGTTTCCTAATGCCTAGAAAATATACTTGTTAATTTTCTCTGGTTTCCTAAATTGTATGATATCACTGAGTTAAACTCAAATTCTGAATAGACATACAGTACTTATTACCATATAAGCAAGTTTTTTAAAGTTGATGTTTACGTAGAGGCTTAAATATCATATTACTTTGGTGGTTGATTGATATTAATATTAAACAAATTCAAATTTGACTATATTATGGAAAGGACCATAACTATAAATGTCTATAGAATGTTCAAAATATTAGACTTATTATTAGGCAATAAGACTGCTTTCTTATTGTTCTAGCAACTTAACAAAACAAAGAAGCTTTTTAAAATAATTACTTGATCTGAAGAGGCTCAATGCTATTGTATCTTCTTTTAAAAAGCAGAGAAAAAGGGGTACTTCCAGAAAGCCACATCAATTTTAGCAGCATCATATGGCTGTACAAGTATAGTCTGAAATGTAACAATGTCCTGTTCTAGTATTAAGATAAGGCAGCTGAGTTAGACCCTGACTTAGTCATGTTTGGAGTAGATCCATTTAAATAATTGGGAGGAGTTAGTGTGACTACATTTAAGAAAACTTTGTGGCATTAATATACTGTCATAGTGTACATTTCTCCAATTCTTTGCTATTTCTATGAGTCAGGCACACATGTACAGCTATACATCGCAAACAGTGTACGTCGTCTGTACTGTTTCAAAGAAAAGCACTGTAATTATTCCTTGAATTTTGCCTTTCGTTTGCTATCTTGCATTTTTCTAAACCTAGAATTGACTTTAAAGAATAACTTTTACAGCAAAACTGGATTGTTTCTAATCTAGCAGATGGCTATCCTTTGAACAATTATTTGAGATTACATTTCATCTTACTTTTTATAATGCAAATCGTATGCATCTCTCAGAAGTATATCTCAGGTTATTCAACTGTACTTATTTCCATTAAAGGGTTTCTTTTTTTCCTATTTACCTTGAGTAAGTTTGAATATGTAAAAGGAGTCACTGGTGAAATTTTAAGTTATTTATTTATTTATTTATTTATTTATTTATTTATTTATTTATTATTTATTTATTTATTTATTTATTGCATTTCTATGCCACCCAACTCCCTAGGGACTCTGGAGGCTTACAGCAAAAAAAAAAAAATGCAAACAATATCCCATAATTTTTTTTAAAAAAGAACATTAAAAACCACTTCACTACACTTCATTCCATGGCCGGGTAGCAAGATCAACGGCTCCAGGCCTGCCAGAAAAGCCAGGTCTTCACCGCTTTCCGGAAGGCCAATAGGGTGGGAGTGGTCTGGACCTCAGGAGGTAATTGGTTCCAGAGAGCCAGGGCAGCCACAGAGAAAGCCCTCCCCTGCAGGCCTGCCAACTGACATTGTTTAGCTAATGGGACCCAGAGGAGACCAACTCTGTGGGATCTTACCGGTCAATGGGAGTTATGCGGTAGAAGGCGGTCTCAAAGATAGCCTGGCCCTGAGCCATGTAGGGCTTTAAAGGTAATAACCAACATCTTGAATTGCATCCAGAGACTGATAGGGAGCCAGTGCAGCTCATAGAGAATTGGTGTAATGTGGGTGTATCTAGGTGCACCCACAATAGCTTGCGCATCTGCATTCTGGACCAACTGTAGTTTTCAAACACTTTTCAAGGGTAGCCCCATGTAGAGCGCGTTGCAATAATCCAACTGTGAGGTGACAAGGGCATGAGTGACTGTGAGGAGAGCCTCCTGATCCAAGTAGGGTCACAATTGGTGCACCAGGTGAACCTGTGCAAAGATCCCCTAGCCACAGCTGTCAGATGTTGTTCCAGTCTTAGCTGTGAGTCTAGGAGGACACCCAGATTGCGAGCCCATTCTGAGGGGGACAATTTATTCCCCCCCTCAGGACCAAGGATGGACAATTGACACAGTCTTCAGGAGGCAATATCCACAGCCATTCAGTCTTGTCTGAGTTATGTCTGAGCCTGTTGACTCCCATCCAGGCCCTCACAGCCTCCAGGCACCAGCACATCACATCCACTGCCTCACTGAACTGATGGGGGGGGGTGGAGATATACAGCTGGTATCATCAGCATATTGCTGATATCCCACCCTGTATCGTTGGCCTAGGGGTTGACCTCTGTCCTCCTACCAACACCGACTGTCACCGACCAACCGCAACACGGTGCCTCCCACTCCCAACTCCCTTAGTCATCCCAGAAGGATACCATGCTGAATGGTATCGAAAGCTGCTGAGAGGTCAAGTAGCACCAAGATAGAGGAATGACTCCCATCTCAGCCTTGCAGAAATCATCCATCAGTGTGACCAAGGCAGTTTCCATCTCGTAGCCAGGCCTGAAGCCAGACTGAAAAGAGTCCAGATAATCTGTTTCATCCAATGACCGCAGGAGCTGAAGTGCCACCACTTTCTCTACAATCTTTCCCACAAAGGGTAGGTTGGAGACTGGCTGAACGTTTTTTAATTCTGCTGCATCCAGGGAAGACTTCTTGAGGAGGGGCCTTACAACCGCTTCCTTTAATGGAAGCCTCCCTCAAGGACGTATTAACCAAAGCCTGGAGCCAGTCTCGTGACACCTCCCTGCTGGTCGAAACCAGCTGGGAGGGGCATAGGTCCAACAAACAAATGGAGGAACTCATCGCACCTACAGCCTTGTCCACTTCCTCAGGAGTCACTGGGTCAATCTCCTCCCACACAATAGGACTAAGCCCCCATCATCTTGATTTGTATTGCCCAATCAGAGTCCAGGTCCATCCGAATCTGAGCGACTTTATCCTACAGAAACTGCACAAGCTCCTCAGCTCTAACCTGCAAGGATTCCTCTGCTCCCCCTTCATTAAGGAGGGAGCAAGTCACCCTAAATAGGGCAGCTAGGCAAGAATCAGCGGATGCAATAAATGTGGAAAAATGTGAACATTTTGCCATCCGTATCACCACTAAATAAGTCCTAATAAAGGCTCTCAAGATGTTCAGTCAGATTCAGATTTACTGGTCCTCCAGTGTTGCTCTAGACGTCTCTTCTGGTGTTTCATCTCCTCAGTAAACCAGGGAGTTTTCCTGGATCCACTGCCATTGAGAGGCCGCAAAGGCACAATCCAGTCCAATGCCCCAGATGCCGCCCTATTCCAGGCAGCCACCAGTGTCTCACCCGGCCTGTGGACAAGGGAATTGGGTATCTCCCCAAGCTCCTTTTGAAACCCTTCAGGGTCCATTAGACATCTGGAGCGGAAGCACTTAATCGGCTCTGCCTCCCTGTGACAAAGGAGTGGTGTCTTAAAGTCCAACCTCAACAGGAAATGATCTGACCACGACAAGGGAAAAACCTCTATACACCTTACTTCCAGATCTTGTCTCCTGGTGAGAGAAACACCAGGTTGAGCGTGGCCCCCCTCATGGGTCAGACCCTGAACTACTTGGGTCAGGTCCATGGTTGTCATGGAAGCCATGAACTCCTGAGCCACATCTGATGGCAGGTTGAAGTCCCCCCACCATAAGCCTGGGAAACTCTACTGCCAACCCGGCTGTTGCCTCTAGTAGCACAGGCAGGGCTGTTGTCACGCAGCTGGAAGGCAGGTATGTCAACAACTGAACCCATGAGTCCAACTTCAAGAGGAGAGACTCACACCTAACAATCTCTGGGCAGGGATCCTGCAAGGACAAAGACTCTTCCTGACAATTGCTGCCACTCCTCCACCCTTCCCTGGATTCATGTCTGATGCAATATCTAAAACCCATCTGGGCACATCTCTGACAGGGACATACACCCCTCCTAGCCCAACCACATCTCAGTTATACATGCCAGGTCAACCCTCTCCACCAGGATTAAGTCCCAAATGAGCGGAGCCTTGTTAACAACAGACCTGGCATTAAACACTGGCAGCCTGAGACCAGGGCCCTGACATCCCAAGTCACCAGGTATACGAGGTGAGCCCGGTGAACCAAAACCAAAGGGGCAGGAACAAATAATCGCTTTGAGGCAGCGAATCCTAGTTCCCCAAGAGGAGCCTACCCTTTGCCTCCCGCCATATCTACCTCTCCCAGTCAAAACCGTAATGTTCCAGCTCTCCATCCCCCCAGAGATCCCCTTCCCCACCTCAGCGACTCCCCATCTCCCCAGCAGGCAAGGCACCCCACTCATACTGGACCGGGGGTCATATCTAAGCCCCCATCTGCTTCTGCTTGCACACTCAATGTTACCTAGTTACATTGTACTATTGTACAGTATTGTGCTGTATATGATTGTACTATAATACTGTTGTAGAATGGCTACTTCTGACTCAGAATCATTGATAATATGTTATACTTTCTCATCTCAGATTTATTTAGCTAAATTTCTATAAAGCTGACATAAAAACATCCATTAAACATCTATGACATAGTAAACAGGTTGTCACCTATCAAATCTGAAAGTGCAGGCAGAAATAATTAAAGACAGAAAGTTTTTATTTAGGTTCTGCATCATGAAGGGTTTAACAAGCAACAATTGTATCTGGAAGTCCATTGGTAACCAATACAGCAATAATTGCATCTGGAAGTCTACTGGTAACCAATACAGCTCCCCAAATAAGAATACTTAGTGTTGCATAAGTATTCCAAGGGCCATCCATAGCTATTTGACGTGTTACTGTAGATTTAAACACCTGTACTAAACCAGAGCAAGATTTTGAATGAGGGACAAAAGAACAGCCATAGATTTTGAATCAATTATGCAGTGTCATGCTTCATTGATATGTCAAAGATAAAATAGTATTTTATTGCTAACCATGTGAATGAATACTTTTATATTCATATAATTTTACTGCTAGCTATATGAAGGTTTTTGAGCATACCTTTTTAAGAAGATGAAGAAAGAGGAGGAGGAGAAAGAAGAAGAGAAAGAGGAGGAGAAGGAAGAGGAAGAAAAGAAGACATAGTCCTGCCTTTATAGGTGATAAGGCTTTCTGTGGGGAATGGGTTATACTTTTTAATTACAAGCATGACATTTTTCCATTCTTACTACAGGGGTCTGACTGGCACCCAAGTCCACCAATAGACTTCAATGAATATGGGTGGCAAAGCCCAGTCCTTTCATGTTACCTGTCTAACAGACAAGCTTGATGTTTAAATCAATTACACAGACATTTAAATCCTTTTCCCATGCCAGCACATTGCCCTTTAAGCTTTAAGGTTTTCATTCTTGACTTGGCTCATGCATTCAGCCTGCACATTAACTCTGAGGTAGAGATTAGTAATAAATCATTTAGTACCTCTGTCAAGAGAGGGGCTGTTGTTTTTTGGGGGTGAATTGGGATCCCCATGTTTCTGCACTATAATAGAGCAATAATGGATGGTGCTGAAACAGAACACGCTGGAATGCATATGTGAGGGAAATGTGGAACTATCCTGAAATGGCAGTTTTCCTAAATAAATAGCACATCCGTTTACTTAAAGCTAATCATAAAGGGAACAAATTGCACCCATGTGCATAAGAAAGAAACCTGAGCAGAATCCAAGAGTTTAAAGAACCCATTGTTTTCTAAGCTGACCCTGGATATGTGTCAGATTACATCTGTTGGGGTGATTCTAATGCCAGCTTCGTATTTTTAATTATAAATATATAAAACATTTTAATAAGATGACATTCTGGCCTTACTAAGCCTTTAAAAAGCTGGATGTGGGTGGAGCGGGCAGAATGGTATTCCACATATCCCCAGAGAGATGCCAGCATAGAATGATTGAACGTTTTCCTGTAATAAATTGGGAAAAATCTGGTTTGTAAGAATGGATCCAAATCGCTTGGCACTGGAAAAGTAATTTGTTACCTAGCTTCCTCTTTCCAAGTTCAGTGGAACTTCATTAGCAAGAAGTAAAATATTTTTTTTAAAAGTAAGAAGAGAAAGGTGAAAAAAGCTGGGTGCTTATGTGTGTGTGTTTGTGTGTGTGTGTTTTACTTATGGCTCGCAACCAGAAGTTTAGCAGCCAAAAAGAGAGAAGGGGGTGCTTAGGACAAAAGCCAGATCTATAGCTACCTTCTTTGTACCTTTCCAAATCTCAAGCCTGCTTAATTATGATTAATTGCCACATGGATAATCAGATACAGTTTCAAAAGGTTGGAGATGACAGTCCAAGGACACCAGGGAAGGAGGAAGTTTTGCCTTTGATACAAGAGAGAATGAGAGAGAGAAAAAACACAACAACTCAGTTCCTTGTAACCTTTTCTTATTTTAACAATTCCAAAAGGAATTAATGCCATCAGTATATTGTTCCTTCTCCTGGGAGTTCAGCTTCAACTGTACAATTTCTGCAGCTGTCAGTTTTTTCAGACCTCCTGTCAATAAAGTAATGTTGGGGTGCCCCTTTCTTCTCAACTGAAAGCAGTTTCAAGTTTCCGCTTTATGTCTATGCTTTCTGGGTGGTGTGACATGATGAGAAAGTCGAGGGGAAAAAATAATAGCAGTTAAAAAGCTTCTACTCTTGACTTAACTGGATCAAATGTAATAGACTTCAGCCTTTTTCTCCCTTATTTCCTTTGCTTGATTTAGAAAAACACTGTGAAAAGTGCAGGAGATTTTGTCTTGCCAGCTCTTTCCTCCATTTAAAATCCCTTTGGCTAAGTCAAGGATCACAGTATGTCATTTCCAGCCTAACAGAAGTGCTGGGCCTCATTCAGCTCCTATTACGAGGAGGCAAATCCCCAGGTTCCAGGCGCCAGTGTTTCTGCTTTTTTGGCTCTTTTCCCGGTATTGTTTCCTTCATTACATTCCAGAGTGCCTCTCAGCCAGTTAATGTTTGCTCTGGGAGGTCCAAATATCCAGCAATCAGCTCTGAACTTCTCTCTTTTTGTTGAGAATTGCAGGTTTCAAATGCAATTGTTGCCTTTAAAGAGATAGGTGCAGGTGAACACACCACAGCACTAATTTTTCATTTTATTGACAAATAGTATTATTTGCCAAAGCTTTGTTGCATACCCTCCTAAAAAAATAATTGTACAAAATGTCTGCCTTTTAATATAACTTATTTTGATTGGATATATTGTTTTTACCAGTTTGGGAGCAAATGCTACTTTCTTCCCTTACCCTACTTCTTCACATCCATTAAAATAGTGTTTGTCAACCTTGCTTATTTTAAGATGTGTGGACTTCAACTCCCAGAATTTCCTAGATAGCCATGAGGAATTCTGGGAGTTAAAACCCATACATGTAAAAAGTTGGTAAGGTTGGCAAACACTGCATTACATTGAGATACATGTAGTACATACAATAGCAATAGCACTTAGCAACAGCAATTAGACTTACATACTGCTTTACAGTGCTTTATAGCCATCTCTAAGTGGTTTACTGACTCAGCATATTGCCTCCAACAATCTGGGTCCTCATTTTACCCACCCTGGAAGGATAGAAGGCTGAGTCAACCTTGAGCCTGGTGGGATTTGAACTGCCAAATTGCATGCAGCTGGTAGTCAGCAGAAGTAGCATGCAATACTTCAGTCTAACCACTGTGCCACCAAGGCAATAGAATAGAATAGAATAGAATAGAATAGAATAGAATAGAATAGAATAGAATAGAATAGAATAGAATAGAATAGAATAGAATAGAATAGCCCACTGCTCAAGCAGGAAACCCTATACCATTTCAGACAAGCAGCTGTCCAGACAATTCTTAAAAATCTCCAATAATGAAACATTGTTCTTTTTTTCCCATCTAGTCAGTCAAAAGCAGATAAATTGAACTGAATTGAGTAAGAGTTCAGGATGTTGAATGGCCTTATAGAATAGTTCCTATGTCAGAGTATGCCAGTGAAAAGAATAGATTTAGTCAGTGAAAGTTTAATATTGTAACATTTGGCAGATATGGAATACTAATGTTGAAAAAACCTCAATTGTGACTACTTAAATGCAGTTCACAGTCTGTGTATTTATCTGTCAATCACCAACTGTATCATTTGGAAGGTCATCTAGTCAAAGATGACCTAACAAGTGGCCACATTTACCATCAGGAAATCCATCATAATTTTCAACTGAATGTTTTTTCTTTCAATTTTAACTCATCAACCTTGTTCTCCTCTTAGCTTCATCAGAGAACAGGGACAGCCTTCTTGTGTGTGACAGTTTTTTAGATATTTATAGACCTCCATCATCTCTTCCATCATTAGATAAAGATGTAATTCTTTGATCGTTATCCATAAACTTTATGCCAGAGCATTTATTATCCTAGTAGGTCTAAATCGATCCCATCATTGTTATCTCTTTTTAAAGAGATGCACTAGAATGGGGCATAAGACTTCAGGTGTAGTCTAAACTAGATAAGAAAGATAGCACACATTTAATATCCCTCCCATAGTAGCATCCCGCATTAAAGGGAAAAAATATAACAACTCTGAGACATCAGAATTTTATTTCTTTAAAACTGAAGTCATAGATTTGAAACTAGTTTTTTTCCATTCACTCTATCCGTGCTTAGTTTAATGTAGTAGAATTGAGGTATGTCCATGACATATTCTGATCTACATTTATTAATATAAGTTAGTACTTAAGAGTTTTTCATTTTATATTTATATGGGGTTTATAGAACAACCTATTGGAAAATCTGCAAATTTTTTGTTTAAAACATTTCCTAATTAGTAGAGTTCTTTTTAAACATCCCCTGAATACTTTTTTGAACATTATTTTTCTTGATATACTTATTAATGTAGATTTATTCAATATACATTTTAACTACTAGTAGCTTCTTTGTAAAAAAAAATACAAATATTCCTAGTATTTTTATATATATCACTTATAAATAAATATGTTTTGTTTAAAAATTTAACTGAAGAACATGAATATATGTCAATTGTTCATTGCAATGAATTCAGCCATGTCACTACAGAGTCACGGAGGTAGGGAAGAATACCAGTTTTCTCCTATTGCTATAACTTGGACTTCCCTTAAAATTTTAATAAACCAAATACAGAAGAAATCAGAAGTTATGATCATTTGGAATTCTTTTCACCATCTTGAAACCATAATCACATTTCATTTCCAACTGTCTTGTGAGCAAATGCTCTTATTACTCTCCTCCTCTCCCTGCAAATGTTTGTCATCAGTATGTAAATTTCTTTAAAGACACTGTAAGCCTTGAAATATTGCTTCCCTATATCTATCACATTTTAACCCTTCATTTGTATGATAAAGGCTTGAAGTAGCCTGTTAACAGATTATATTATAATTAATATAATAATTTATATTAATAAATGTTACGACCTCTATCTTTAAAAAGAAAAATATTAGCTTTGAGAGAAAGGATGTCATTCAAAGGAACTAACTACAAGAGTGAACAAGTAAGCTTAATCTTTTCATCTTATTAGTTTCCTACTGACAATCTCCTCTAAGTTACCATGGCCTTAAAGAACGGTTGCTGAAACTGGGTATGTCTAGTTTGATGAAAAGAAGGTCTAGGGTTGACATGATAGCAAGGTTCCAATATCTCACAGGTTGCCACAAAGAAGAGAGAGTCAAGCTCTTCTCCAAAGCACCCGAGAGCAGGACAAGAGGCAATGGATGGAAGCTAATCAAGGAGAGAAGCAACCTAGAACTAAGGAGAAATT
Organism: Masticophis lateralis; assembly: GCA_030761175.1. Classification (NCBI taxonomy): domain Eukaryota; kingdom Metazoa; phylum Chordata; class Lepidosauria; order Squamata; family Colubridae; genus Masticophis; species Masticophis lateralis. Next base: position 64,198,619 of record JAUDYJ010000005.1, read on the forward strand.
TCCTGACAGTTAGAACAATTAACCAGAGGAACAACTTGCCTCCAGAAGTTGTGAATGCTCCAACACTGGAAGTTTTTAAGAAGAGATTGGATAACCATTTGTCTGAAATGGTATAGGGCTTCCTGCCTAAGCAGGGGGTTGGACTAGAAGACCTCCAAGGTCCCTTCCAACTCTGTTATTCTATTCTATTCTATTCTATTCTATTCTATTCTATTCTATTCTATTCTATTCTATTCTATTCTATTCTATTAACAGTGAGGACAATTAACCAGTGGAATAGGTTGCCTTCAGAAATCGTGGGCTCTCCATCACTGGATGTTTTTAAGAAGAGACTAGACAGCCACTTGTCTGAAATAGTATAGGTCCATGATGGCGAACCTATGGCACACATGCCACAGGTGGCACGTGGAGCCATATATGTGGGCATGCGAGCATTTCTGTAGTTCAGCTCCAGCGCACATGTGTGTGCCGGCCAGCTGATTTTCGGGCCTTCTGGTCCCACTGGAAATTGGGAAACACGCCATTTCTGGCCTCCGGAGGGCCTCTAGGGGGATGGGGAAGGCTGTTTGAGCTCCCCAGGCTCCAAGAAAGCCTCTGGAGCCTGGGGAGGGTGAAAAAAGGGCCTATCAGGCCCACCATGCCATCTCTGTCAAAAGTGGAGAGAGCGCGGTGGGAGGTCGCACACGCATGTGTGGGGGCAGGGTGCATTGAATTATGGGTGTGGGCACACACGTGCATGACCCCGCCCCCCCATGCTCCACCCGTATTTGGCACGTGACAGCAAAAAGGTTAGCCATCACTGGTAAAGGTTATGCTTCAGCAGGGTCGCTGGACTAGAAGATCTCCAAGATCCCTTCCAGCTCTATACTATTCTATTCTAATTCTAATTTTGCCTTCATAATTAAAATCTATAAACACTGAACAGATATCTGTATTTTGCTCTCTGAGTTCAGAAAAAGAAGAGTTTTATTAGGAAAACGGGACAAAAAAAAGTCAATCTCTCTTTCTTACAGCACTATTTAGGTTCAGGTTCTTTGCAATGATTGTAAAGCAGGCTTGTTTTTGTATGTTCCAAAGTGGTAGCCATGGTAGCCTTTTCAGCCGAAAACTGGACAAAGAATCTTGTGAACCTTAAGGATTGACCATTTTATTATTATTCCATCCAATGTTTGTATCATGTGGTATTCCATGAAGATTTAAACAGTAAAAAAAAAAAAAAGCTAATCCTTAAAAAACCGACTGTTTGCCAATTTTCATGTGTAATTTGAGGTTAAATGGTACAACCAATTTACAAACAATGTAATTGGAGGACCATTATCAAGATTTGTGCTTGATAAACTTTGTTTTAGAATTCAAGGATTTTAAGGAGCCATAAAGAAAAGTAGTATTTTTATTTTTATTTTTTTTAAAACCATGTTTGATAGCAAACTGTACTACATTTAAGTGTATTTCTGCATACTGTTGAAAATTGCTATTAAAACCATGCAAAATTTCTGATTGGTGAGGGAGATTTCCTTATATCAAAAAATGGGGCATATTGCACAACATAATTGTTACTGCTAAAATGTCCTTTTTTTCAGATCTTAAATTACTATAGATAGTTAAAACTTTATTTTGGCAATTCATCTTCATTTGAACATCCAGATAGAACTCCAAGTATACTTTTCCTCCGATCATCTTTTTTGCAATGAATAGGGTTGGTAAGCTTCCAAAATGACTTCATACCTCATATAAGCACAGAACTTCTCTGGTGTTCATTAAAGCAGCTCAAACTTTTTTCAAATTTCACAAGAGCCTGGGGGAGGGGGAGGAGTGTCAGTTTTAAGAGTCACATTAATTTTAATGAAACATATATACCTGTAGTCCTAATGCTCAACACTGGTTTATACTGATCCTTGCACTTTAAATTAACGTTGGGAGAACTCCACAACTAGCTATCAGAATTTTAGTTCTGTCTTTCTTCATTCTCCAAATCCAGTATATTGGAATACCCTTTAGAGAAACACATATAAGGATTCACTGGTACAGGTTTCTACTCAAACTTTATTACTGGATCATTACATGATTACAATGCCCTCTACGTGATACTGTCCTTGAAAACCATTAGAAAAACCATTAGTCCAGAAAGCGGCAGCCTGTACAAAATTGGGCATACCACTGTAACATCCGTATTATGCTACTGCTACATGAACTGTACTGTGTCCCAGTACACTTCAGAGTGCAATTCAAAGGGCTGATTGTCACCTTTAAAGTGATGTATTATATAATATCTATCTATGTGTAGCCTACAAATAGGTATCTACAGATGGAGCAGTGGTTGGAATGCAACATTGCAGGCTAAATTCTGCTGGTTACCAGGAGTTTGATCCTGACATGCTCAAGGTTGACTCAGCCTTCCAGCCGTCCAAGGTCAGTAAAATGAGGACCCATTTTACTTTGTATTGCTGGGGACAATACAATGACTCTGTAAACTGCTTAGAGACAGCTATAAAGCACTATGCAGTGGTATATAAATTTAAGTTATTAGTGCCATTTCTACCATATAAAAGGATGACCTTTGGTTTGATTACTGTTTCTTGGTGCTTAAGATATGCCCATTTTGTTCTCAAAATATAAGCACCCTTTACAAACATTAATACACTTCATAGTCTTTTTCATATACTTCCTCAGCAGAAGGCAGTGATAAATGGAAAGGAAAGCAGGACCATGTGATTATATCTGCTCTTGTCATAGGGTAGAGTGAGGAAACACGGATGGAAAGAAATAAACCAGTGAGAGGCAAATGTTGAGATATGACCAACATCATGTTCCTATTCTTCTTTTTATCAATGTCTGCCTACACAATAGTATGAAAGGGGTTTAGAGGGGCCACAATACTTCTTACCATATATTATATTTCACAGAAGGCCACCAGAAGGGCAATTGGTAAACAAATAATTAGTGATCTAAGATTTGCTACATTCTGATATGTGACGGGGAGTGGGGGGAGGAAAATAAAAACAATCCTGTCTTTTTTATTAATAGATAATTCAGAAAAACCATAATAGAAAACCTTGGAAAGTAATTTTTATCATGCTACAAATGAAATACAAACCAACTCTACACAAGTATTTTCCGAGTCAATGCAGCACAGGTCAATACTTTAAGAAGGTTATGAGAATATAGTAAGGACATCAAATTAAAAGAGGTCTGGAGAGAAAAGATTACATTGTTCTGACAACAACATTTCCAAACAGGCCTTTAATGTTTTTTTTTTTTTAAATTTACAGTCTGAGATTAAATATTTTATGCAAATATTAGACAACAGCTGAGAAGTCTTCAATTTAGGATTTGAAACAAATTGAAAGCATGCAAGACATATTCATTTCCTAAGCAGTTTAGTTTTAAAATCTGCATTGTCTCTTTTAGGATTAACTGACAGTAACTCTTTGTGTTTAAATGGATTTACCTTCAGCATGGTTTGTTTTCCAGATAGCATTATGCTCCAGTACTCTGGCATAAATGGAAATGTAAAGACACACAGATCAAGCAAAAATGTATCCTTAATTCATAACCCCCAAACTTCTGTTTAAATTTCATTATGAAATAGGATTTCAGCTTCATATCCCGTGCCTAATCCTGTTCTCTAAAAGGTATAAAAAAAAAACCTCTCTTGACATATTATAACAGACTTTTGTGGTAGTTGCCTATATTGATTAAAACATCAAGCAGCTATATATAAACCAATAATGAATTACTTCTCTAAGAAGATAAAACTTTGTGATATTTAAAATTACAGACTTGAAAGTAAGTAAAATTACTATTAATTATGTAGAAGGGAACAGCACCTTAGCAGTAAACAAGATAAGCACCTCAAACAACACAAATAATTTTAATTAACATTTCATACCTTCCATTCAGTTTCTTTCAAGGTCATCTGCTGACTCCTTCTATGACAGGATTACTTAGTGTACTAAAAAACCCTTAGTTAATTGTTATAATATAAACATTTTTTTAAAATTAAATTTTTATACCACCCTTCTCCTACTGGACTCAGGGTGGTGCACAGCCAAGAATAAAAAACATCCCAATACAAAATTTAAAATTTTAAAAGAAATTAAACAAATTTTGGCTCAAAATTTAAAACCTCCTGACTAAAATCCATTTACAATTAAAAATATCTAAAAATATCTAAAAGGGGGGGGAGGTTTACGCCAGCCCAGCTTGATGAAATAGAAAAGTTTCTAGGGCACAGCGAAAAAGAGATCTGGTATCCTACGTAAAAAGAGATCTGGTATCCTTCGTATCTCTGGGGGCAGATCGTTCCGGAGGGCAGGTGCTGCCACAAAGAAGGCCCTCCCCCTGGGGATCGCCAGTCAACATTGCCTGGCTGATGGAACCCTGAGGAGTCCCTCTCTGTGGGAGCGTACTGGCCAGTGGGAGGCTATCTGCGGCAGAAGGCAGTCGCGTAAATTATCACCCATTTTTAAAAATTATTTTTTGGAAATCATCTCAACAGATATATTTATGGATAGATACATGAGAACTAATGCAAACTTGTGTAGTTTTTCTGAAGTGGGACATTAAATTGCTATCCACCAGTCTTTTGTGTCAGTGTTGTGTTGTCCCATTGCCACTTGCTATTTTGCCACCATAATGGGGCTTCAAAGAGAGCTGTGCGCATAACCTATTCAAAACCAGGTTAAGAAGGATTGATGGATCCCTGCAACTTCAATTCACAGTTCTACTTTCAATTAGATTTTTTAAATACAGTAAAACAGAAATATAAAAAAGAAAAGAAATAAAATCATGACTTCCATCCTTTTTTTTTACTGAGTAGTTGCCATTTAACTCTTTCCCACTTTTATTTCTTCTTATTTTTTAAAAAAATTGCTTGCCCTTTCTTTTTAATCCTTTTTACTCCCTTTTCTTTGGTCTTTTCTTCTTTCAAGCAAAGTCTGCAAAATGATTTCAAAATCATATTTTGCCTGACTAAACTGGTTCACTTTGCCATTTCAGAAGCTTCAGCAAATTTTATAATCCAGTCCTCTACTGGAGGTATATCATTATTCTTCCATTTTTGTGCATACGTTAATCTCACTGCAGTTACCATATATAATGCTAACTTTCCATATATATTTTTCTTGTCTAATGTCCATAATGCCCAATAGAAACACTTATGGTTTCATTATAATGTTAATTCACACTTTCTTTTGCACCATTGTATGGATTTGCCCCCAAAACATTCTTGCTTTTTCACAGGGCCACAAGGCATGATAAAAAAAAATCCCCATTTTCTTTTTACACTTCTAACCCTGGTTTGATATTCTTTTATATATTTTCCACAGTTTAACCAGGGCATATAACCAATGATACTCCATTTTATATATTTTTTTTTCTTTTAAATTATAACACAGTGTAAATTAATACCAGTTTCCCATCTTTTCTTCATATTTCTATTATAATCAAAATGTCATGGGCCATTTTACCATATTGTCTTCTTTAACCTCTTCCCCTTCTGTTTCAAAGCTGAATAAGTTTATACCTTTTAGCTATTCACAGCCCTATTTTTATTGTCTGTCTCCTCTTCAGTCTGACAATCTTAAGGTTCATGATTCCAACATCTTTCATGAGGTTCTATGGTGCTTTCAGTCTAATTTCAGGGCTGAAGCTAATACACATAGCAAAACACAAGATCCTAATACATTCTGAAGTTTCTTTCTCAATGTGACTAGATTTATGGATATCCAGTACTCAGCTGCCCCCTCTGGTAGGAAACAGAATTGTTAAATTAGTACAAAAAATAATATTCGTATTTCAATCCTGTGTACTCTGCTGGAAATATTCTGTGTTAGAATCATTGGAATAGGGGAATGTGTGAATTTAACAAGATGAAAAAACATTTTAGAGGTTGATTAATGATTCTGGGAATCTCTCTCTCTCACTGTCCTGTATACAGACACAAGCTCACAAATAACAAATCTGCAACTACAGCAAATGAAAGTCAGTTACAATCTACTGTCTATAGCATTTGACCCTAACAAGGGTACTGTATATGTGCTATATACTGTGTGTTTCTGTGTTCTCTCTCTCTCTCTCTCTCTCTCTCTCTCTCTCTCTCTCTCTGCCAACTATCTATATTAGAAGATTAACTCACACCTTACGTTCACAAGTTTTTCACTTCAAATACAATATTTTTCCATTAAACATTTAATAGCATAATGTAATTCTCTGGAATATATTCTTCTTGGAAGGTTTTTTCTATTTCTTTTTTCCCCTTTTATTGTTTTAATTATTTTATGCATATATGTGTACTCTTTGAGTGAAGGGGCAAGCAAAAGGTTACAAAATTAATAAACACATAAGTAGATCAACGATATATCATCAGGTCTGTTCTACGCCACAGTTCTAATGCACCAGGTCACTTGGAATATAATGTGTAGTGAAAGAATCTCATTAAGCTAAAATGAATGTAAAATGTGTCAATTTGATCCAAATGAGAACTGTAGTAAAACCATGTTTGAAGTTCATGTGCAATAAATCTTTAACATTTGTCTGTAAAGTATTAGAGAATCCATAGGGAAATCTGCATTTGTGATAGCTTGCACATTTTCAATGATTTTCCTCTAATCTTTTGTTGACATTTAAAGCACATGAAAAAAAGAAAAAGAAAAAAGAATGTAACATCTTCAAAATGTGTATTAGTATGTACTTTTCCAGGGTAAACAATATAGGTACTGATCCCACCTTTCTTGTGTTTGGGGAACATTATAGTCAAATCTTTAACATACTTCAACCTGATTATAAAGGGATAATATTTGTTTGGGGATAAAAGCTACTTTATCAAAAACAAATCAAAAGGACAGTTTCCAAAAAGTTTGATGGCCATTATTTGCCAATTTATTCCTATCCCAGTATTTCATTTTAATTTTCTTTCTAAAATAGTATTTTGTTTATTTACAGCATCCATTAATTAATGAATTAAAATGACTGAAATAATTATTTAGTGGGGTAATTTGCAAATTCACTCCTTATTTTTAAAACTATACAAAGTACGAAAATCTGAAATATCTGAAAAAGCCATCTCAATGCACATATATGAGATGCTTATCTAATACCAAGTATCATTTTTTCTAAGAATTACAGTTGTGATATCTTAAATAGTTGTGTTATGTAGTCTATTTTTAATGTATATTTTCTTAGATATTGCCCATCCATTAGAAATAGATCCAGTAGAAGCCTAAGTTCTTAATGGTGAAACAAGAGTGAGGAAGCAAGTTTGCAGAAGACCTGTAGCTGTTGGTGAGAAGACACTTCAATATGCTCTTCTCAGTTGTAATCTGAATTAATATGTCTTCATCTTTCCTATCTTTAGAATTTTTGCCAAGCACTTAAAACTGGACTCATCCAAGGTCTGCTCATAAAAAAATAGAGATTTGCTAGACCAGGACTGTCAAACTTGCGTCGTCACGCTGTCATCACGTGACATATCGTGACTTTTTTCTCCTTTGCTAAAATGGGGTGGCTGTGGCCAGCATGTGATGCATCTGGCCTGTGGGCTGCGAATTTGACACCACTGGGCTAGACTCTTAGGAAGATAAATAAATCTAACTCAATTCTGATATGGTCAATATATCTGTCTTATACAACTCATAACTATCCCAAGCATAAGACCTAGAACTGTTCCTTTCACATTTTTTATACATTTGGAAGAGTTTATTGTAAGAGGAGCCAAATGGCTGCCTTAAGCCTTGCAGGCACAGCATTTAAGGCGATGACTTCATCCTTAACACTCCTCAAATCCCAAAACTATGTTCATGATCCCAACAGCTTTTTTGACATGCCATTCTTGATAAGCATAGCAGAACTCAATACAGTTTTTAAAATGTCACACACTGCTTGTGGACTACTTGTTCTTGGTTGATTTTGGAAACAAAAGATTCCTCTCTGTATTGGCAGAGATGAATATACTTATTTCCTAGGAATGCATAAATAAATAAATAAATCCCTGCAGCCAAGACTTCTAAAAGTCAGCTTGTACTTTTGATGGTGTGAAAGTACAGCTCAAACTTCAGTGAAGGCTAAAACTGCCACCTCTTTTTTTTTCTATGAAGTAAACATCTGATTGCAAGAAGATTTATTACTATGGAGTCGACAGCATTAAAAGCTGGCTATTTTAATGTCGCACCAATATGCTCCAATATTATCTGTATCACATGGAAACTTAATATTTTTCATATTTCAGTATTTTTCTGATGAAAAGTAACAGTATATAGGACCTTAGAATTTAAAATACCTAGAATCCATCCATCCATCCATCCATCCATCCATCCATCCATCCATCCATTCATCCATCCATCCATCCATCCATCCATCCATCTCTTTCTCTCATCTCCCTCTGGCATTTGGATAGTTTGGTATCTAACTGCATGAGAATCTCTTATGTAGGCATTTCCATTCCATTCCAGAAATTTTCAGAAACTGTGGAACTGTGTTAGTGTGGAACATTTCAACAGCTATAAAATCAATACTTTATTTATAGCTTGGACTAAATTGGTGGGAATACTGAAGGTTTATTTCCAACGTACTTAAAAAATAGGCTGTAAATACAGATGTTCAATAGTTGTGTAAGTATGAGGAAGTCTCTCATCAAACCTAATAACCATAAGAGAGAAAAGATCTATAATGCTGAAGCATACAAAACAAATGGAAATTAATGAACAGTTCTTAAAATATAGGTTTGCAAGTCCTTGAGGAATCAATGCTAGGATCTTGAGTTAAATATTCTGACAATAATCTGCTCCACTCTGCACCTGCTTTTGGAATGATAGCTTTTGAACTGAAGCCAACAGCTATGCCTACTGTTGACATAAAGTCAGGTAGTAGTACCAGGCAGATAGAACAGAGTCAAGCACTAAGTAATATGTAGTAATCAAGAGAAGATGTAGATTGCAAGTAGACTGCATGGGCCTCTGAGACTTGTAGGTCCCAATAATGTTGCCTTCTGACAGATTCTTAAACTGGATTGAATCCCCTTTTGAGAAAGGTTACATTTCTGTCTTTTTATAGCATTAGGGGAAAAAATGGGGTTACTGAGATATACTAAATTATATATGAAATAAAGGAAATTAAGAGGCAGTTGAATATTTAGTTTTGTTTAGTTCAATTTAGTTTAATTTAATTTAGTTCAAAGCCGAAATGCCAAGCAAAATACAGCAAGAAAAGGAAAAAGAAAAAGTCCAAGAAATATATCAAATGAATTGATGAATGTTTTTCTTCCTCTTTCAAAATAATATGACTTGAGGTTATCCAATAAAGGTGAAAAATGGAAAATTTGTAACATATAAGATGAAGTATTTTTATATTATGCATAGATCATTTAAGAACGGTACTGATCACTAAAATGAAACACTTTATCAAATTAGTAGTTCAAATTCTTGGGAGAATATAGCTATAAATAACAACTAATCATCATGACTATATATTACCTCTAGTATCACAACATAATTTAAAACATCCCATAGGTCAAGAACATACACGATGCTATTGTCCTTAAGTCTTCTTTGTTAACTTGTTATCTTTTTGTAGGTTTTATTCAACTTAGGGACAACAGAATTTGATTTTATCCCAATATGTGCCCTTAATGTTATACATGGACATTCAAAGAATGTTGAATGATTTTAGGATTCCCAAATTCCAGTTCTGACTATTTTGATTCTTGAGATAATTTGTTTCATAAATACTGCTATACAATTTAATCCTGCAAACAAGTTTGAGCATATAAACTTTTCATGGACATAGAAGGTGTCCTAAATGATGTGTATGAGCCATGGTGGCACAGTACTTAGAATGCCACATTGCAGGCTAACTCTGTCTACAGCCACAGGAGTTTGATCCTGACCAGCTCAAGGTTGACTCAGCCTTCCAGCCTTCTGAGGTTGGTAAAATGAGAACTCAGATTGTTGTGGGCAATATGTGGACATTTGTAAACCACAAATGAGAGTGCTACAAAGTACTATGGAGCGGTATGTAAGCCTAAGTGCTATTGCTATTTTTTAAATAACATCAAGTTCTCAATTACTTTCAAAACTGCTGCAATAATTGCAATGATGTCCTTTCTGTTGCATTGTTCCTTTCAATTGTCCTATGTTGTATTGATATCTTATTTAAGCCTATCAGCACAAGATAAATTCTCCTCATTCCCTGTGCTGAAACAACATCCATTTCCTTTATTGTGCCTTGCAAACTTTTGTTACTTATTTTTCAGCCCTTCCTTTCATCTTCTGATTCCACATTCAGTGTCTTTCTATTTCTGACTTCCGATCAGGAAATTTCATAGTTGTCCTAGGGTGAAAATCATGTTCACCCTTTCATTTACTGAAAATGACTTGCCAGATACTGGTAAACCTCTGGTCCTCTTGTTACCTTTCTAAAACACTTTTATTACATTTTCTAATATAAAAGAAAAGTTTTTATAAAAACTCCTGGATCCAATCTGAAGCTAGCCTAACTTAAACCATCTTTCAGCAATTACTTTCTTTCTTTTTCATTTAAGATGTATATTAATCTTACCTGCATACTCTTCCTTGGTAAAGACTGGGAAACACATCTGAATATGAATATGAAAAGTATATATGATGGTATAGATGTAATTACAATAACATTTGACAGTAGCATTATTTTTAACTAAACCGTAACTTCTAGAAACGATGGGACAATTCCATATGAGGCAGTATATTTCATTCTTACTGTAACTGTACATTTTTGGGTGACCAGAATACGTTTTTAATAAAAAAAACCCTTTAGATAGTAGCTTTTAACCAACAGTGGCTTATTCACAAAGATAAATAGTTTGGCTTACAGTTTATATTTAAAATCCAGGATTACAGGTGGAATGGCCAATTAGAAAAAAAATAAGATCGATGCAATGGTAAATCACATCTATATCATACCAAGCAAACTGCATAGATGTAAATCACCCATAACTGATCCAGAGACGAGGTTACATCTTGCATGAATTTATTATGTACATGTACCTACTTCATTTATGTCTGCAACCAAATGCCCATTTGTCGTTTACTTGAAGTTTTACATATTCATCATACTCATTATTTCAAATGCAATATTAATCAGTTCATCATAAAACTGTAGTAATTTTCTAAATAATGGCACCAAAATTCTAAATATTCACACTAAGCATTCCCTTGTCTACATAGGCAATCTACCATTTGTAAAGACTACGGACATGGCCAAATGACTGGTTTCCTTTCCTTTTTTAAAAGAAATATATATAATTTACACAATAGTAAAAAAAGAGTGATAAATGAGATCCTAGCATTCCACTAAAAACTTCTAGTTATTAACCTTAAATAAATCCTTTTTGTGTGGCAAGAATAATTTCTCTTAATATGTTTCTAACTTTCAGAGAATGCTTTTAGGACATACAACATTAACATAATTTTTTCGACTGGGGTTCTCTTAGGAGAACTGATAAAGTCTCTACCCTTAATTTTAATTGCATAGACTGCATCCTTAATTAAAAACTGTACAAATGGATTTTATGCTATGCCAAAAGAAATCTGAGTTCATTAGTTATAAAACCTTTTAAAAATTGATGTAAATATGTGAATTCTTTAAAAGTTTGAATTGTGACTCTTCATTTTATGTTGAAAACTTTACCCAGAGAATAATGAAACCAATTTGAATTGACAGCTCATGATTTCCCTCTGAAATGATAACTAGACGGCTGAAATATCAAAAAGTATCTTTTTAAGGAAAAGATAATCCTAGTATATTTTCCTGCAGAATCTGCTTAATTTAAAAGTTAAGAGAAAATTAAAGAAAAACTTGCATTCTTTTCTAGGATATATATAATAGAATCTCATACTTTTTATTAGCTTTTCATATAAAATTGGTCATATAATTTAAAGAAAATAAATACAACTTTTATAAGGAGTAAAATGATCGACAAAAAAAATGTTGATTTTTTTCTGTACATCAGTAATTTACCTGTAATTCAACGAACCTTCAATAAAAGTAACAAAAAAGTGTAAGACTTTTTTTTAAAAAAAGCAAAATAAGCTTGACCTACATCTTTGTCTATTTTTAAACTGGGTTAATCCTAAGTGATCTTTCACCTTCAAACAACAATGGCACACAATGAAGTCTGGCAAATGAGCAGTATTAATTTTATATGCCTTACAGAAGGCCATTTGAAGAAACTGAAATATTTAATCAAATGAATTTAGGCATATAAATTCTGAAAAAAGAAAGAAACAAATATCTGGTCTTAGCAGAAGTAGGGCTACATTTGTCATATGTATATTAAAATAAACTTTTTGTGTCCTAAATTATTTTGTGTTTATCTCTGTTTATGAATTATATTAGATTCATCAACCAAGGTGCTGAAATATCACAATAAATACAGTCCTAAGAGTTTTGCAACTTGATCTGAAACCAGAAGTAATTATAATCACAGAAGAAAATGTGTTTTGCAGGTTTCCCACACAGTCAGTTTAGATGGCAGACCCAAGATGTTGAAATCTAACCCAGAAAGTTTGGATCAGTGCCAGAAATGTTACTCATATTTCTGTCTTACAAAACCTTCAGGACTTTTGTAGACTATCTATTATAATATATTTCAATTATTACTACAATATCTTTGTAAGTGTAGTAATGTAGTCAGCCATGAATGGAAAACTATCTGCTTAATTCATCATCTTCTTTTTTTACAACAAACAAGCAAAGCTGTTTTAGATTTGTGCAGTAAAAAGAAAAAGATTCATTTCAGAAAGTTTGCACCACTAACTCAAGTAAACTGTTGCCTCTGAGAATAAGCCTTCCTTTCAATTTGCAATTCCAATCTTTATTTGCAATTTCCAATCTTTATTTGAAACTAAAATAACCTATTTCCCATAATGCTGTAATTACAGAATTCTAAAGGTAATGATGTTAGCCCTTCAAGTTATATAAGGGGTTAGAAAACAGGAGTTACTATGAGTCTTAGAAGTACTTTAATGCTTTTGAAAGTCAGTTAAAGTTGTCAACTTATACCTAACTAAGTCAAGGTAGAGTTGTTTTTAATTTCTTTCACATGCTTTTTACAGGTAATCCTTGATTTACTGTCATAATTGAGTCCAAAATTTGTGTTGCTAAGAGAGACATTTGTTACGTGAATTTTAGCCCATTGTACTACTTTTCTTCCTACAGTTGTTAAGTGAATCACTGCAGTTATTAAGTTAGTAACACGGTTGTTAAGTGAATCTGGCTTCCCCATTGACTTTGCTGTCATAAGGTTGCAAAAGGTGATCACATGACCCTGGGACACTGCAACCGTCATAAATATGAGTCAGTTGCCAAGCATCTGAATTTTGATCACATAATCATGGGATGCTGCAATGGTCGTAAGAATAAAAATGGTCATAAATCATTTTTTTCAGTGCCGTCGTAACTTTGAACGGTCACTAAATGAACTGTTGTAAGTTAAGGACTACCTGTACTTTCTCAAGATTGAGAAATATTTTGTGTACCATCATCCTGACATTGTATGACAGTTCCAACTTATTTACATTTGCTATCAATTGATATAGTGAATTTTTAGGAAGAAGCTGTGTGACTTATGGATGTATGATGATCGGATCTTTGTGACTTGTTGAAAAAGATGCAAGAACAATTCTCCACTGTCTCACTATAGAAAGGCTTCTCAATTCAGGCAAGAAAAGAAATGCTAGTTTGCTGCTTCTTAACTCATGGAATGCAGAATAAGATCACCCAAATGATCATGCATTCCCTGTTTTTTTTTTTTTTTCTCAGTACAGGAAGATGTTTAGATTAGAATAGGTTCATGTTTTCTTACATGATTAAAACACAATCTCAGTGAGACCTCCATCACAAGTTTGGGTTAAGCAACCATGGGCTCTGGCACCATATGTGCCTCCTACTGCAGAATTTCAATGTTCTAATATTATGATGCTTTGGGGGAACTCGGTATTTTTAATGAATGCTAACGTTTTGCCTCTGAAATGTCTCCTATCCAATTAGCTCTCTTTAAAATCTTCCCAGGTGTCAAAAACAGGCTGAAACATTTTAGCTATGCTTATTTAATGACATCACCACATGGCTTGTTATATTCCTTTAGTGTTAAGGAGTTTGAGTTCCTAGTCTCTCAGAAGTTGCCCATCCCTCTAGCCCGCCTGAATCAGATCCAATTTCTCATTCTTATTTTAGTTCCATGATATTGAATTCAAATACTACAGTAGCCAATCTGCATTGATCCACAGCAATGTCCATTTAGTCTTGAAGCTGATAGGGAAAATCTATTTTGACTGATTAGCTTGGCTTTGTTGTGATATTATGTGATTGCATAATCTTCTTGATTCCTTGTCTGGTGGGCTATGCAAAGAGTTTGCCTGATAGACCCATGACAATTTTGGGATTTTACTCATCTTTAATTTGTCTACTATATCACTTTTTTATTTTTGACAAAGTTGTCTTTTATTCATTAAACATGAAACTCAGTCAACTGAACATTTAAAAATATATCACAAATGTATCACAAATATTATTGACTGGCAAATGATGGGTTACTGCCAGTATCCTAGATATGGACCAAGTATCTTAAAATGTATGATGTTCCAAGTAGCACAGATTTTTTGCAGTTTCGCTGATGTTATTGCAGGAAGCTGTAATTTCTTGATGTATTTTGTAAAATTCTTGGAGATGGTGCCAAGTGCCCTGATGACAATGGGTATCACTGTCACATGTTTCATCCATAATCATGTAGTTTCGATGACCAGGTTGCGATATTTCATGATTTTTTTTCTAGTTCTTTTTCTTCGACTCTGGCATCCCCTGGTACAGCAATATCAATAAATTGTATGCTTTGGTTTTTGATGACTGTGATATCTGGTGTGTTGTGTTCTAAATGATGATCTGTCTGTATTTGAAAGTCCCACAAGATCTTCACCTCCTCATTTTCATCATCATCATCATCATCATCATCATCATTACTATATCCTATTGTTGCAGTAAAATCCGTGGGTGGTTTAAATCTCTCTGTATTGCTCTCTGTATAGAACTTTGAAAATTGGGACAGATAAATGTTTAACTATTTGGCAAGTCACAATTCTTAATTGGCAAAATATTGTCACAAATTGAAAAGTTGTGTTAAGAGAGCTGGGCATCCAAAATACTGAATTTCATGTATTGTGTCTGAAATCTGCAATGTAAAGACTCCATACCTGTAAACCATCAGGAAAAAAAAAACCAGATGAAAATTGGGACAATACCATATATTCTATCTTAATTACACATATGCTAAGCAGGCTGCTGAGATGACAGTCCATTTTATAAAATTGTAATGCTTTTTACCTCCAGAGATTTGCATAATATGAATATTCTCATTCTCTCTCTCTCTCTCTCTCTCTCTGTGAGTATGTGTGTAAAACAACAAAGAAAAGCAGTAGGTTCTATCTGCAAGGAGGGCAGATGTCTTGATAAATATGCTTGATCTATGCTCCTATTGTGAACTCATTCCCTTATGATAAAATTGCTTTGTGAAGGAAATCACACTATGTTTACTAAGCAGATCTTTAACCTCTTGCTACTACTTATTAGCATAGCAGTCTTTATTCTAACTCTGTGGCTGGTGTAAAAGATTTATTCTTTTGAAAGTTCACAGGCAAATGTACAAACAACAGTTCTATATGAAAGAAATTTATTTTTATGTTTCTGCTTTATTTCTATTATTTTGATTTAATTCTAATATGGTTTTATTTAACCAGTCCCTACAGATTTAAATACTTTAAAAAATCTCCTCTCAAATTAATATGAGGTAATATTCAAAAGTCCTCTTTCTTTAGTTTTTCTTTCCACCTAGTTAGAATAGTTAGTAGACTTTGTTCACTCTAAAGTTCTTATAATGGTTTTGGAGCCATTGTTAATATATTCCAGATTAGGATCCATTTTTGCAAGAAAAAAGATTTCCTTCCTAACCTTGAGTGACCTGTGATTGATTGTGTGTGTACACACACTCTCTCTCTCACACATACACACAAAGATATGCTTCAGAGGTGGGCTTCAGCAGGTTCTGACCAGTTCTGGAGAACCGGTAGCAGAAATTTTGAATAGTTCGGAGAACCGGTAGCAAAAATTGTGATTGGCCCTGCCCCAATCTATTCTCTGCCTCCCAGGTCTCAGCTGATTGGGAGGAAATGGGGATTTTGCAGAACCAACCCCTGGTTTGGGGAGGGAATGGAGATTTTACAGTATCCTTGTTCTGCCACGCCCACCAAGCCATCCCACACCCACCAAGCCACATCCACAGAACCGGTAGTAAAATTTTTTGAAACCCACTACTGATATGCACTACTGATATATATATATATATATATATATATATATATATATATATATATATATATATATATATATATATATATATATATATATATATATATGTTTTCTGAGGTTTTCGCGGGTGTTTGTATGTAGGTCTTTGGTTATTCGGTCTTCTCCCGTGTAGAATTGGAAGTATCTTGGCAACGTTTCGACGAAGTCTCATTCGTCATCTTCAGGCTGGTGTTCTCGGCTTCGTACTTCAGGAGCAATGTGAGATTGCAGCTGACCCTTCCTTTTAATTGCTAGTGGAGGTGGGAGCTGATTGGGTGGGAGCTTGGCTGTGTTCTGATTGGGTGGAGGTGTGTTCTGATTGGTTAGGGATTTGGCTGTGCTCTGATTGGATGGGGGCTTGGTTGTGCTCTGATTGGCTGGGGGTGTGTTCTGTTTGGGTGGGGGCTTGGTTGTGCTTGGCTTAGTCTGAGTTGCAGGGGGATTTGAGCTGGTGAGCTGCATTGTTGTTGTTTGGCTTTGTGTTTGTGGTTGTGAGAGCTTTTCATGGTGGCTATTGGTCTGATTCATGTATGGATTGGAGAGCTTAAAAGTGGCTAATGATGCAGTTGTGGTCTGGCTTCTGGTCCTTGGTCGTGCCTCATTATCAGTGTGGGTTTGAGTCTGCTTTCTGCGTGGATGTGTGATGGTGACATCCTGTGTGGCTCTTGTGAGTGTGGGTCTGATGTCATTCATTGTGTTAGGGACTTGTTTGTCAATAAGGGTAGGTTTCCAAATGGCTGGCAGGCGGGAGGTATCGTCTCGTTTGTTCATGCTGTGTGGGCATTTTTCTATCTCGATGGCTTCTCTGATTATTCTGTCATTAAAGTGTTCAGTTTTGGCAATAGTTCTGGTCTTTTTAAAGTCAATTTCATGTCCTGCTATTAGCGTTTTCTTCTGGTAAATATCCGATTTTTCTAGAGCTTGGGTTTCAAAGAAAAATCCAATCACAAACCGAAACTCTGGCTCAGATACGTAGATGACACCTTCATAATCTGGCCACATGGGAAAGAAAAACTGGACAACTTCCTCACACACCTCAACAGCCTACACCCCAAAATATAGTTCACCATGGAAACGGAAGCGAACAACCAACTTCCCTTCCTGGATGTCTTAGTCTACAGGAAATCCAGTGGCTCCCTAGGACACACTATCTACCAGAAGAAAACACACACAAACCGCTATCTGCATGCACTCTCACACCACCACCCAGCCCAGATCAACTCTGTAGCCAAGACACTCGTCTACAGAACAAAACGCTTAGCTGACGAACAGCATCTAAAAACCGAACTACACACTCTCACTAACGTACTAACATCCAATGAATTCCAAAGAAATAAGATTACCAACCTAATCCAAAAAGAAATCCCCACTAAAATTCAAGACAGAGAACAAGAAAACGGCAAAGCCTTCCTCCCAAACATAAAAGGCACCACAGACAGAATAAGCAAAATCCTCCAGAAACATAACATCAAGACAGCATTCTGCACAAACCGAAAAATATCCACCATCCTGAGGAACCCCAAAGACAAAATTGAGTTAGAAAATCAAGGAGTATATGAAATCCCATGCACTGCCTGCCCCACCACATACATCGGACAAACCAACAGAAGAATAAGTGCACACATTGAAGAACACAAAAACTCAGTCAAAAAAGAGGAACCAACTTCTTCCCTGCTCCAACACTTTAAAGCCACAGGACATGAAATTGACTTTAAAAAGACCAGAACTATTGCCAAAACTGAACACTTTAATGACAGAATAATCAGAGAAGCCATCGAGATAGAAAAACGCCCACACAGCATGAACAAACGAGACAATACCTTCACCTGCCAGCCATTTGGAAACCTGCCCTTATTGACAAACGAGTCCCTAACATGATGAATGACATCAGACCCACACTCACAAGAGCCACACAGGATGTCACCACCATATATCCACGCAGAAAGCAGACTCAAACCCACACTGATAATGAGGCACGACCAAGGACCAGAAGCCAGACCGCAGCTGCATCATTAGCCACTTTTAACCCCTTCAATCCATACATGAATCAGACCAATAGCCACCATGAAAAGCTCTCACAACCACAAACACAAAGCCAAACAACAACAACACAGCTCACCAGCTCAAATCCCCCTGGAACTCAGACTAAGGCGAGCACAACCAAGCTCCCACCCAAACAGAACACACCCCCAGCCAATCAGAGCACAACCAAGCCCCCATCCAATCAGAGCACAGCCAAGCCCCTAACCAATCAGAACACACCTCCACCCAATCAGAACACAGCCAAGCTTCCACCCAATCAGCTCACACCCCCACTAGCAGTTAAAAGGAAGGGTCAGCTGCAATCTCACATTGCTCCTGGAAGTAGGAAGCCGAGAACACCAGCCTGAAGATGACAAATGAGACTTCGTCGAAATGTTGCCAAGATACTTCCAATTCTACGCGGGAGAAGACCCGAATAACCAAAGACCTACATACATACATACATACATACATACATACATACATACACACACACACACACACACACACATACATACATACATGTATGCATGTATTACCTTATTTTTTTTATTTTTTTTTAATTTGATTTATATGCCACCCTTCTCCGGAGACTCAGGGCGGCTTACAATGCATTAAGCAATAGCCTTCATACTTTTGTATATTTATACAAAGTCAGCTTTTTGCCCCCACAAACTGGGTCCTCAGTTTACCTACCTTAGAAAGGATGGAAGGCTAAGTCAACCTTGAGCCTGGCTAGGATTGAACTCACAGAAATTACAGGCAGCTGGTGTTAATTGCTGCCTTTAGTAGGAGGCATTAGCCCCCTACGCTACACAGGCTCAGTATTTTTATAATAAATTATTCTAAAAATACAAGTTCCAGGTATATTAGTAAAGAAAGAAGCAGGCATCCTGCGAGCTCCGGAATTTAAAATTTTAAAATAATTAAAATTTTATTTTACTAAGCTTACTAAGGCTTAATTAATTCAAAGGAAGCATTACCCAAGGAGGAGACATCTTCAATAGTTTACCGCATCTACTGTAGTAATTGTGCAAGCAATTACGTAGGGGAAATGGCCAAACGGTTATAGACCAGAGTACAGAAACACGAATACGAACTGGCTGTCCAACGCAAGGAGCAGTGCTCCAGATCTGGATGTATATGAAGGAGCACAAGCACACACCTGATTTTCAAGAAGCTGAGGTTATTGCCCATGATAGGACTAAAGGAAGACGCCTACTAAAAGAAGCCTGGTTCTCCAATAACAATTCCATCAACAGGCATATTGAACTGCAACCAGCCTACCAGGCTTTGAGACACCAGGAAAGACCCTGCAGGATGAGCAGAGATGGCTTTCCATCAGTGAGCAGGGACCAATGGCACCCACCCCCCACCTCTGAGCATGCAGACTCAGCCTGTGAAGGCACAATCACTCTTGACCAAACACAGAGCTACCCGGCAGGGCTGTCTCAAACTGTAACAGATAGGATTAATGAGAGACGAACCTGGCCAACCACAAGGTCAGGGACAAGGCAGCAAATTGCAATGGTTGACAGGCTAACATCATCCCCCATTGATAAGCAAGCTAGGAGGTAGGAAACAGTAGGAATTAAGCATCCATCATCCAGCATGACGACAGCAAAAACAACACAGCTAAGTGGGAGATGGCTGGAAGGGCCTATTATACGTGCAATGGCGAAATTGATTAATGCCATATAAAGGCAGAGATCTCTGTAATGGTAGTTTAATACTGTGATGATGTCAGCAGATTGCTGATGAAAGCTTAGTTCCGGAGCTCGCAGGATATCTGCTTCTTTCATATATATATATATGCAAGAAAGGAGGGAAAAAAAGAAAAATAGAAAAGAAAGTTAAAAGGTTAAAAGTTAAAAGGTTAAAAAAAAAGTGGCTTCCAATCTTCTTATCAGTAGTTACAAGTTCAGTTATAAATTTACTTCTTATTCCATGGTTACATCATTTTCTATAATGTATCCTAGATAATTTTCATAACCACAAATCATAAGTACATTTTTTCTGTTTTACTTTAAAAAGTCCATAAGGCGTTTCCAATAATCAATAAACAAAGATACTGCCTTTTTTCTGACCAAATAAGTCAATTTAGCCATCTTAGCAAGTTCCATTATCTTTGCAAGCATGTATCCATTGTGGGTAAAGCCGAAACTTTCCATCTTTGTTGCATACTCTTGCTGGAATTATCATATACAAAAGCAAAATTCCATGACTTTTTTGCAACGATTTGTCCATCAATCCCAAAGGAAAAGTATCTGGTCTCAATTGTATATTAATCTTTAAAACTCTCAGTATGTGTATTGGAATCCAGAATGTTTTAGCTTTTTTTTTTTTTTACATATCCATCAAGCATGATAAAAAGTTCCTTCTTATTGTTCACATTTCCAACATGAAATGCCTTTAGACCTTTATACATTCTAGACAATTTATCTGGTGACATACAGTATATAAATGATACATAATATTATAAAAATTCTCTTTAAGATTATAACATAATGTAAATTTCAACCATACATTTTCCATTGTTCCATCTGTATATTATAAACAAAATATTTAGTTCATTTTATCATATTTGCCCTTTTTCTATTTTAAATTTCAGTAAAAACGTATGCATTTTAGCAATCACACATTTGTCATTTTACACAATTCTATTTCAAATTCAGTCTTACAATGTCAAAAAAATCCCCATAAACTATGCCCATGTGACTGATTTCATAATTTCCATGTTATATTTCATTTCAAAGAATGTAAGAGTACCTTCTCTCTGAGATTAGTCCACAGACCATCTAAACTCCAAATATCTCTCATTGGCCATCCCTGGAATAATCAGACATAAATTGGCTCCAGTGCAGAGATTACATCTGGTTGGGGTAAATTCATAATACATTGCTTTTTGCAATAAGATGAACAATTTTAGCAACCAGATTTCCCCAATTCTTGTCAGACAGATGTGTTGGGAATACAACTTTCACTCTGGCTGTGTATTCTGGCATTTTTAATCCCAACACATCTGGAAGATACCAGATTGGAGAAATCTGCTTTGAACCTAGCACATAATTCACAGAACAAACAAATAAATATATTTCTTGGCTCTATCATGTTGCTGGACAACCTTCTTGTACTACTCTAATTAGGTCTGCACCTAGGCGATGCTTATTTTTAATTTTTATAACTGTATGTTCATTTGTGTTATTGCTTCGTTCTTGAAGCACATCAAATATATGTATCAGCTGCACAATTCTATGTGCGAGGTCTACCAGATCTGTGCTGCAAAAAACTAAATGACTACAGGGCAGAAGCAAAGAAATACTAAATATGCTAACTCAGAGCTGTCTCCACTGTTGCACAACATTGACATGAAACCATTAAGAGAGGTCATCCATTAATTCAGGATGAGGTGCTGCTATGATTCAATTAAAGTATATTTGCTTTCCTGGGCCAAGTCAATGATCCCATGCAATGTTGAAGTAATGTTTGCAGGCATTGTTATTAAATATTACAATGTGCTTTCAAATAAATATTATAATGTGCTTTGCATGGCATTGCTATTTGCACTCAAATAGTGTACCTGGTGCAAAACACAATGGCTAAATTGTTGCCAGGACAATCCCATGAGTGGAGAATCACACCTATATTAAATTATATTGGCTCTATCAGCTATTAGCAAGGCTCCAGAGCCCATTCAAAGTAGTTCATTACTTTTAAACTCCTACAAAGTGCAGCACTGGGATATATCAGGCAATTCAATTCATCTGCTTGTCCAGCTTGTCATCTAGAGACCAACATTGGACAAGGAACATTGGTTCCTTTCCTTGGAAGATTCATCATGTGTGGGCAAGCTAATAAGTCTTCTCCATTGTAGGCTTCATATTGTGGGCCCTTTTCTACCATCAGATGATTCACAAGTTTTATTTGAGAAAGAGCACCTGGCCCTTATAGTGTCACAAGTCCTCTTGTCCAAAATCTCAGGGTCCCAGCAATAGGGAGAGCTGTCCAGCTAAGACAGTCCCCCCAGTGCCCCAAGACCTTTTGTGCCCAGCATGTTGCCATGCATGAGCCCTCATCAACTCTCATGCTCCATAATAGGCATTGCTTCTAAGATGGCACCAGACTTTTAGGACAGAGGCATCAGGGAAGTAAAGTGTAAGCAGGAAACACAACCCAGAATGCTATAATTGTGCATAGGAAGAAAAAAGGAGGCAGACAAGAAGGACCAGGTCTGACTACTCTGCCATGAGGCTTCTCTGTCAGGCAAGATGTGGAAAAGAGAGAGCAAGCAAGATGTGGAAAAGAGAGAGAGCAAGCAGGGAAGATCTTTCTACTGGGGGAAGGAAGGAAAATCTATCAATGTAGTAATAAAATCAAATGTTGGTATTATGCTTTAGAGCTCCACTTTTCAAGCAACTATTTTGAAAAAAAATAGAGTAAATTTAAAGGCATACTCTCTACTTTTTTCATTTTTGATGCACTAAACTTTTTTTGCCTATGACTCTTTTGGTGCAGCACTCATGATGATTTCATTTAAGGCAAATATTCTGGGGACTTTTTTAAAAAATCACTTTTGTGTTTCTACTGCCAAAAGACTGGACCAAAGTCAGTCAGCTGGCAAGGTGAGACTAGAATTCATAGTGTTCTGGTTTTTAGCCTGATACTTTAATCAAGTTGCTCTATCTGCAAAGATTAAAAATTGAACCCGGTGCAAAAACAAAAAGAAAAAGTCTAATCTAATTGCCAAAATATTTTATTGCCTAAATGTTTGTCAAGACATCAAATGCATGATACCCAAGACAGATAGGCTGAACTTAAATAATGAGCTATAGGAAAATAAATCATTTTTCTTTAAAGGGATATCTAAGGAAATTCCAGATCATCATTCTGTGTTCATATTTAATTAACTTTAGCAAGGTAGATTATCTTTGACAAAATTCCTGCCTTCCTTCTGTCCCCCTATTTATTGGTCAATGGGAACGGAATGGCATGAATCATCTAAGATGCCAATGTTGAAAGGTATAGCTAGTTAACGTTTACTGAGTGTTTTGAGATATGAGGCTGAAGGAAGGCATAAGTCAGGTAGCAGCTGTACTGTTCCTTGCTGTGGACCACAGGGAACCTTGTTAAAGATTCAATAGGTGGCCCTTGTCCCTTTGATTCAGTACTGCATCTGTGTGCCAAAAGAAGCTAGGGGGTATTCTTTTGCTGGAGGTGTTGTCTTTTAAGTGAAAAAGCAAAACAGAGGACCTAACTACAGCTAGTCAAGGGATTGTGTTTGTGTATGTAAGAATACCAATGTTGGGAGGGATGTTCAAAGGACCAAAAAACAAAAAACCCCAGTTTAGGGTTAAGTGAAATAATTTCTGTATTCACTAGCCTCCCCTTTTTCAGATGCTAGAGCTAAATACTTTGAAGCCTTCATTTTTAATGAGCTAAATACTTTGAAGCCTTCACTTGAAAAAAAAATTATAGCCATTTTCTACATTGTGAAATGCACATCTCAAGTTCTAAGTTTGTCCACTCCTTTTTCTTACAAAGAAACCCTTCACATGACTCATGTTGATACATTAATACATACCAGAAGTAATGAATTGGTTGTCTAACCAAAATATCATACACAGTTGCTCATGGCATGCGTCAGTTTGCTTTGTGTTCATGGCATGTATCAGTTTGCTTTGTGTGAGGATTGGAGGGGGGGTGCAGCAGCTGGTGATGCCGCCGTGGTCTGGCTTCTGGATGGTGGTTGTATTTCGTCTATGGGACAAGGTTTGGGTTTGAAACTGGTGAGGATGATTGGTGGTGGCGTCATGTGTTATCTTGGATCTGGTGTTAATCTTCGTAGTTGGGACTCTTCTCTTGACTAGGGCTAGTTTCCAGATGTCCGGTAGGCAGGAGGTATTGTCGCGTTTATTCATGTTATGGGGGTGTTTCTCTATTTCGATGGTTTCCATGATTATTCTCTTGAAGTGTTCAGTTTTGGAGATTAATTTGGTTCCTTCAAAGTCAATTTTGTGTCCTGTTGTTTTAAGGTGCTGGAAAAGAGAGGACGTTTTTTCTTCTTTTCTGATTGCGTTCTTGTATTCTGCAATGTGTGCATTTATTCTCCTATTAGTTTGTCCAATGTATGTGGCTGGGCAAACTGACACACGCCATGAACACATGGCAAGACCTCAAACTCAGAGCCAAACCAAAGCCCGGGATGTGGCATCACAGCCATCTGCTCAGGACATTACATCAAAAAACTCAGGATATCACATCACTAGAACTCAGGATGTTAACACACAGCCCATTACCCAGGTCGTTAAAACACAAAAGACTAATGGGCACACATCAAGGACCTCACCCACACAAAACTGCTGACTAATCTGCAAACATTATCTCCATCAACCAATCAAGATGTAACAATACAGGCAACCAACCCACTCACAGCAACAAAGCCAGCACCCCACACCTCCCCACCAGTATTTATCGAGAGACGGCAGCTCCGATCACGCTTTGTTTATATGTTTTCTGAGGTTTTTGCGGGTATTTGTATGTAGATCTTGGTTATTTGGGTTTTCTCCAGAATAAAATTGGAAGTGTCTTGGCGACGTTTTGATGAAGTCTCATTCATCATCTTTAGGCTGGTGTTTTTGGCTTTGTGCTTCTAGAAGCAATGTGTGATCGCAGCTGTTTCTTCCTTTTAACTGCTAGTGGGGGTGTGAACTGATTGTGTGGGAGCTTGGCTGTGTTCTGATTGAGTGGAGGTGTGTTCTGATTGGTTGGGAGCTTGGCTGTGCTCTGATTGGATGTGGGGTTGGCTGTGCTCTGATTGGATGGGGGTGTGTTCTGTTTGGGTGGGGGCTTGGTTGTGTTCAAGTTAGTCTGAGTTGCAGGGGGATTTGAGCTGGTGAGCTGCATTGCTGTTGTTTGGCTTCACGTTCATGGTCATGCCATCTCTTCATGGTGAGTGTCAGTCTGCTTCATGTAGGGATTGCAGGGGTTTAAAGTGGCTAATGATCCAGCTGCAGTCTGGCTTCTGGTCCGTGGTTGTGCCTCATCATCGATGCAGGTTTGAGTCTGCTTTCTGCATGGATGTGTGGTGGTGACATCCTGTGTGGCCCTCGTGAGTGTGGGTCTGGTGTCATCCCCATGTTAGGAACTTGTTTGTCAATAAGGGCAGGTTTCCAAATGGCTGGTAAGTGGGAGGTATCATCTCGTTTATTCATGCTATGTGGGCATTTTTCTATCTCGATAGCCGATAACCAAAAACCTACAAACCCAAATAACTTGAATAACCAAAGACCTACATACAAACACCCGCGAAAACCTCAGAATATACACACACACACACACACACACACACATACATACATACATACACACACACACTTAACATAAACTGGATACACTTGATATTAAATGCTATTTTCTAATGTCTTATCCAAAAACACACATTTTACTTGTACCGAATTACAGTTTTGCCTCCATTAATTTGTACTTGTTATAATATAATGAGAAGGTTATGAGAACAGAATGGATTTGCCAATATTAAGCATCTCTCGAGAAAGTATTTTTTTTATGGATGTTACAAGCTTGATAAGTTGGGTTGTTCCTTGGGGTTTTGAAAATGTCTTTTGCCTGAAGGGCTACACAATTCCAGATGTTGTACAGATTCCAGTTGTATGTCAGGGTGGCTTGTCCTTGATCCCTTGGGCCTATCTTGCTTTGGGTTATACAATTTGCTCACCTGCTTGTAATTGCTGTATCAGGCTTTTGCAAACTGGATTTCTTCAATACTGTCCAATGGATCATAAAACATGCTTACTTACAAGTTTCCATAAGTAATCTCTCCTGAGATAGTCAGTTTAGGTTTGGATAAACAAACTCCGTTTTAAATAATTTTCTTGTTCAGAAGATAATACGAAATGGATGTGGTTTATTATTGCACGATCTAGTAAACCTCAACCCGTAACAAAAATCTATCAGCAATATTTTCTATTTGGTTTGTATATAATATATTACAATATATACTTTTTATGATTTTCTGACTTTCATATTTTGTTCTGCTTAGACATGCATCATAACGTATTCCTAAGAAAAGTTTTAAATGTATCAGTCCTATTAACTATGTTTTTTTTAAAAAAAGAAAAGACTGAAATACAAACCCTTGGATTTCAAAAATATTTAGCAAATTTCATAGGAAGATTTTATTTCAATTTTGTTTGACATTGGTTTCGAGAGGGAAAGCAGTCTTGATAGAATGTAGATATCATAAGTCAATTTGCCCACATAGCCCTGTAGTGTGTAATGTGCTCTGACAGAAAGATCTCAGGTAGAATTCTTTCATACAATCATTTACATGGTCATTTTAAGTACAGATACTAGATAATGTACCTTTATGTGGAAAAGCAAATAATCTACCATGATCAGTATGAATAAGGGATCCATTCATTTGTGTAGTATACAATTAGGGGGGGAAATTGTATTTAATGTTCTTTCCTGTACAAAAATAGTTTCACTGTTTCTGCTCTCTATTAAAGGATATGGCCCAACTTAAATCTCTGTCTTTTCTTCGATTCCTGCTCCTTTGTTGTGTCCTTTGTTATTTTCCACAGCAATTAGGGGAAGGCACAGTGTTGATGTCTGCATTTGTAATTATGGTTCATATAGTACATAATCCATATGTCTGTCTGTCTGTCTGTCTGTCTGTCTGTCTGTCTGTCTATCTATCTATCTATCTATCTATCTATCTATCTATCTATCTATCTATCTATCTATCTATCTATCTATCTATCCACGTACACATTCATGGTAAAATGGTGAAATAACTTTTCACTGATATTCAGGAAAGGAACAAATGGTTATTTCTACAAAATTACCATCTACCACAATATCATCATATTTTGATACGAGTGATGCTTCTGATCACTGCTTGTCACAGTGCCTTTTGGACTGAGCATAAGTTAAAGAAAGGTAATAAATTTATACTTGGAAAAACATAATTGGTAATAAGTGGATATAGATGCATATCATATCATCATCATCATCATCATCATCATCTCTTTTATTCATTAAACATGAAACTCAGTCAACTAAACATTTAAAAATGTGTCACAAATACCATTGACTGGTGCTAATGGTTGATATGGGTTGCTGCCAGTGTCCTAGGTATCAACCCAGTATCTTCTTAAAATATATGATGTTACAAGTAGCACAGTTTTTTGCAGTTCTGCTGATGTTATTGCAGGAAGCTGTAATTTCTTGATGTGTTTTGCAAAATTCTTGGACATGGTACCAAATGCCCCAATGACAGTGGGTATCACTGTTACATGTTTCATACATAGCTGTGTAGTTTTGATGGCTACATCATGATATTCATGATTTTTTCCAGTTCTTTTTCTTCAACTCTGCCATCTCCTAGTACAGTGATATCAATAAACTGTACACTTCGGCCCTCAACAACCATGATATCTGCCGTGTTGTATTCCAAATTACAATCAGTCTGTATTCGAAAGTCCCACAAGATCTTCACCGTCTCATTTTCGGTAACCTTTTCCACTTTTCCACTTTCGGTAACCTTTCCCATGACTTTTCGAATGTAGGTATGTCATATTTTTATATTATTATTATTATTATTATTATTATTATTATTATTATTATTATTATTATTATTATTATTATTATTATTATTAAATCTGTAGTGAGATTCACAGCCCTTGAGGCTAGTTAATAGCTCAGCAACTCGAGTCCTACCCAAGGACCTAGGAACTGTTAAGGTATCGTCAGAGGATGTAAGCTTTTCCGAGTAAGGTGGTTTTTTGTAGAGTGAAAATGTTCAAGTCTGGTAAATTTAGAATTTCTAAATAGTGGGGTAGCCCTTTGGGTATTGCTCCAAGGGCTCCAATTACAATTGGGACAGCACACAATTTCTTTTTCCACAGTCACTCAACTTCAATTTGCAAGTCCCGGTACTTTGTGATTTTTTCTTCCTGTTTATCTTCAATCTGTGCATCACCAGGTATTGCAATGTCAATGAACCATACTTTTTTCTTTTCAACTATTAGGTCAGGTGTGTTATGGACCAAGTGTCTGTCAGTCTGAATCCTAAAATCCCACAAGATTTTGAGTTTCTCATTCTCTAAAATTTTCTCAACCTGATGTTCCCAATAGTTTTTGCTGGACTCAAACCCAAACTTCTGGCACAATTTCCAGTGAAGAAGTGAATTTCCAGTTGTTGTTGTTGTTGTTGCTGCTGCTGTTGTTATTAATCACTATGTGCTCATCTATCTTACTAGGAAAATTTATAAATCCGAAATATTTTTAGATGAACAGAGGAGGAAAATGTTGGGTCTTAAAAATTCAGGCAGTAATTCCAAGCAGAAGAAAGTTCCATTTTCTTATTTTGTGCCTGATTCTTAGCAAAAATTGGCACAAAAACCAAGCAGCTCAACTGAACTAAGAAACTGTGGCCACAAGAGAGTTTTAATTTATTGATGGTTCTTGCCCTACTGTACATTCACTGCTGCTATTTGAGTGTAATGGATGAAGCAGATGTTTGACACTGCAGCACCTCTTCATAACTTCACCCTTCAAAAACAGTTTTACAAGTGCTTACTAGTATTGGTTCCCATTCAGCACAGGAAACTGAGGTCATTGTGAAACATGAGGCCCAGGCAGAAGTCTGAACTCATGTGCTCTGCAGCTGGGCCTACGTCATCTAAGCACGTTAACAATTTATGAAACAGCCATAATTTTCAGCTTATGGACAAAGAAATAAAAGTGTTGACACCATTATTGTAACATCTGTGAGAGGAAAAATACAAGTCCATGTCTAAGTGAACAAATGGCGCAAGAATTATAAAGATTCTTTTATGTTTAATTGTATTTATTACCAACAATAACTAATATTAACATGTGCATTTTGTCTAGTTTTGACCTCAATATGAAACATTGTAACACAGTACAAGGGGTAGTTTTCATTTACAATTAGATTTTGTTAGCTGTTATTAGTATATCAAATTAGAGCCGAGGTGGTGCAGTGGTTAGAGTGCTGTACTGCAGCTACTTCAGCTGACTGCTAGTTCAACAGATCAGTGGATCAAATCTCACTGGCTCAAGGTTGACTCCACCTTCCATCCTTCCGAGGTGGGTAAAATGAGGATCCAGATTGTTGGGGCAATATGCTATTTAGTATACTGTTGATTGTTGTAAGCGGCCCAGAGTCCTCGGAGAGTGGGCGGCATAGAAATATGATTAATAAAAATAATTTTAAAAATTGGCAAAGCAAGTTACATGACTGATTATTTGCTTTTAACAAATTCTCCCCAGTTAGATTCATTGTCTTTCTTTTTGATTCTCTTAATAAACACTCGTCTTGGGAAGATTTAGATTTTTTTTCTTCCAAGTCACTTAATAAGTCATTTTCTATTTTACTAAGATAAATTAGAGTTCCTCATTTCCTTAAACAGCCCTTTACTCTAAGAAGCAAATTAATGTTCTTTTCTTTATATTGAATAAAATACTTTTGCAAAATACTTCGTAGTCAAAAGTAATATTATTTATAGCAAGCATTGTGTAATTATGTTATATTTTAAAGCATAATAATCATAAAATCAGATCAGAAATCAGAAAATTCCATGAGATTATATATGAATGTTCCTAGAAATATGGAGAACAGTATGGCAGGAGGGATTAATGGGAAATCTTCAATATAATCAAGGTTTGAAAATGTATCAGTGAAAATGAAGATGGCCACTGTGAATTAAAACAGTCTTGTTATTGCTACCTGGAAAGGAATCTTCTACATATATAAAATCAAATGTATTTTTCATGAAGAAATAATTACATGGATTTTTGAGGAATTAGTGCATCAATTCATTTTAAACATTGCATTACAAAATAACTTACTAAGGTGAAACTTGCTCAAGTGCATTATAATACATTGGGTTATGGGGTGACCCCAGGGTGAAATCTAAAATGTGTTACTACCAGTTCTATGGGCGTGGCTTTGTGGGGGGGTGGGTAATCTGACTGGGTGGGCGTGGTCATTTTTTTTTACTTTTAAAACCATTTTTTATATGTAAAACCATGTAAAAAAATGCTTTCAAAAGGCTCTGACGATCCCAGCTGAGTTGCCTGATTGGCAGGCAACCCAGCTGGGATCGTCAGGGCTTGGATCGTCAGAGCCATTTACAAGAAAAAAAAGGCTCTGATGATCCCGTGGCTCAACTGGGCATGGGGGGTGGGGGCAGGGATTTTTGCTACCGGTTCTCTGAAATGCTCGCTGCCATTGCTACCTACTCACCCTAGCCGGTCCGAACCGAGAGCATTTCACCCCCGGGTGACCCACATCTCAAATCTTTACATATGAAGGGTGACTTCTATTCTAGACAAATTTCTCAGTTCATGAACAATCCCCTCACACAGTTCAGAATGCTAATCTTTCATTTATTTACACTGTGTTTAATAATGGATGGGCATTATACATATTTCCAACCTCCATTATTCAAAACAAATTCAATACAAAAATTACATAATATTATTTTACATACATGAACCCTTATCTGTCTGACCAAGAATTCTGGAAAAGTAGGTAGCTCAGTTGCTCATTCACTTGTGAAGACTGACATTATTTTCAATTGTATAGGCATTGGCATATATTGGTTATATGTAGTCAAACTACATCCTTTTAGGTCATTCTTTCTAATGTTGTTCAAGTATAGTGAATTGAGCTTTTTTTGGAGGTAACACAGTTCACATCTCAACCATGTAATTCAACAGAAAACAGGTTAAATATTTGCCTACGGTAATGAAATGTGATGATAGCTAGATGATATCTAGATAGATAATAGATAGATGATAGATAGATAGATAGATAGATAGATAGATAGATAGATAGATAGATAGATAGAATACAGACAGACAGACATGAGCAGAAAAATTTACAGATACACGCACACACACTTTAAATAGTTAAAGAGTTTTGGATATATGGCTGCATTTCAACTCAATGATATATTTTATTCAGCACTATTTGAGGAAGTAGAATAGTTAATATTTAATATATATGTGGATTGACAGCCATTTGAAACAGTCATTATGCTGGAAAACTGTAACTATAAAGTAAATCTTGTTATAATTTGTTAAAATGCATGTCATTATTACATGCAGAGCAAGAATAGTCCCACTCAGGTTTTTTTCCTATAAAAGGGACATGATGTGCCTCCTGTTACAGTCACTTTGAGAGTAGCTAAGTATTTTCACAAGGAAGGTTCACAAAGTAATATCTATGTCTCATCCCAATTATTATGGATCTGCCAATAAATGAGCAAAATTTTTATAACAATTGTACCCTTATAATATTTTCATTCTTCTGGAAAAGTAATTTCTTACACAGTTGAAGTTACAGTATCCTAGTTTAATAAATTGAATATAGGTATTGAAGAGTTATTCAGCCCACCACAGCAAATTTCATCAAATTATTAATACTAATTATTTAGGCTTTTAGAATTTATCTATTCTAGGAACTCTATGAGTTGGAGGTGCAAGTGGGAGGTATAAGTTTAGATATGATGCCGTTGCTATGGCAATCATTCTCTTGATAGTCTCATCCTTGTACTCTGTCATAAACAGCTAAATAATATGCTTAAAAACAAATATGTAAAAATATGTAAATATCAATTAATAACATAAATGCAAAGCTATGAATGTAAGCAAGACAGAAAAAATGTTATTGCAATGAATCCCAAAAATATTTTAAATTAAGGTAGAAATTAGATTAGTTTCTCCAATTACCATTTAAAAAGAAGTAACCAACTAAACACCTTTAGGAAAAATAACTATTCCTGATAACAATAGAATTTGGTGTTGAACGAAATCACCCTTTTTCTGTTTATTCCTGCCATTTTTTAAAAAGTTCTTAAACTTGTGGTTAAAACTTTCTTTGACTAAGGATTGAAGGACATTCACTGGCACTGTTAAAGTTGTGGGCCCAAAGGTCTCTAATAGCTGAACAGAGTTAACAAAGTGATTAAGAAAAAGAATTAATGACTTCTCTAAAGCACTTAATGCAGTTTGAGCAAGAGGGCTATTCCTTTGTCTGCCAGAGCTTTCTACCTGTCAAAGGCCACCATCTTGGGGTCTCCTTTCAAGGAACAGCTGTCTGGGAGCTCTTGCTGGTGATCTCAAGCTCTCTCCTTGTCTGGAGAAATTTCAAAGAGCCAGTCTACTCATCGGTTCTATAGTTTGCCATTTCTTTTTCTTCTTCTTCTTAACTATGAGCAACTCTTATAGGCAGTTTCACAAATTGGTTGAGGTTGTTGACAGATATAGTTAAACAATATCTGAAAATCTGCTGGTTTCCTATGTTTGGCTTACTAAAAATAATAATAATATGAAAATCCAAGTGCTTAGAGTGCCCCTTTGCAAAGAGCCCCTGTGTGAGGCTGGGTTGACTTTGCATTGCAAAAAAGTAAAAAAAAAATAAAATAAATTGCCATGTTTTATATAGATGGCCATAAGGATATTATAGAATGTTTTGTTTCAATTTCTAAATATAAAAATATTATGACAACATTATCATATGTATAGAATTGGAACATTTTTATAAAGAAAAATATTAGTAGCTGAGTCCGAAACACAATTGATCTTCAGTTGTATAGAAATCATATTTTCATCTTTAGGACTCTATGTATCTAAATACAAGCACCTCCAACAATGTCCTAAACATTGTTTAAAGCATTGCATATTTTAACTACCCATCACCACTAAAAAAGTTACACTGAAATTAATTAATTTGCTATGTTTTCATAATATATCTTAATTGGTTTCAAAATATTTCACCAACTTCGTTAGAACCACAAACTGTATTTTTAGTTTTAAACATTTGTTGTTGTTTTCCTAAGGAAAAATAAAGCTGTCTCATGGGGGAAGAAAAACTCAACCGACAGCCAAATAACAAATTCTATGTCTATATTAAGAGATGCCAAGTAGTTGAAGTCTATTGGTTTGGCTCAAATCAATTTAGTGGTTTGTATGCTGAAGGAAAAAGTCCTGTTGCTTTATGGCTCACAGGTTTGCATTGGAAAGCCTCAGGATTCTCATTTGGAGGATAAACATGGTAAACATAAACTTGCAATAGAAATATGGCTCCTCTTGCAATCATTAGATGAGTTCTTGACATATTGCTCTGGCTATGTAATGGAATGCATGGATGACCTTGGGGAACAAGGAGAAGAGATGCTGCCTAGGAAACAATCAGTAAGTGAGAGGAGCCCCCAGTGGCTTAACAGTCAAGGAAAAAAACTTAGGGAAGACCTGCCCTAATGAATCAAGCAGTTAAACACGGAGGCGGGAAGTTTGTACTTTCAGACTTGCAAGATTCCATTAATGTAGCCTTACAATAAAGTAGAATTAGTTCAACTTGCTATGTTTCCTGTCCTGCTTACCAGGAAGAGCTGACAAGCTAAAATCCAGGATGTCAGGGTTCCAACTGATGCCCTAATTAACTCAGGTGCCTCAAGCCAAACTTCAAAAGAAATCCAGTTATTTATTAGGAACTTCATGTCGGCATGAACCGAGTTAAGCCAACTCTGACCTCGCTTAATTTGTGCCTTGGCTCTGACCCAGTTTTCCCCTCCCCCCAATGTGTGTCATCAGTCACATTCCCCAACGAAGCAATTTCACAAGTTGTACAAGTCACTCCCTCTGGCCAATGTGGGTCCCCATGGGGATGACCTTGATGTTGCCACTAGAATGTGTTTTGTTTTGACTGAAATGCAAGTTCCTCAATGCAACTGTGAGATTCGGTTCTCCCATCCCCCTGCCTATGGCAACTCACGAGCTGGTCAGGAATGTTTCACGAGTTGACACTGGAAACATGAATTTCCACATTTGGTAATGTGAAAACCCAGCATTCATTCATTCATTCATTCATTCATTCATTCATTCATTCATTCATTCATTCATTCATTCATTCTATCTATCTATCTATCTATCTATCTATCTATCTATCTATCTATCTATCTATCTATCTATCCTGTATCTATCTATGTATCATCCATCTAGCCATCCATCCAGCCATCCTGCTTATAATAGTGTAAAAAAACCCCAAAACTCAAATTATCTAAAATCAAAGTACATAACTACCACTGACACCCAAGAAAGAAACCTTAGGATTTTTAGCCCTAGGGCCTCAATGTCTTTCCTATGGAAATTACTTAATGCACAGGTCAATCACACATTCTTCAATATTCTTTGTAAGGAATTCTAACACAGCCTTCTCCAACTTGTCTATGTGATTAGGAGCAATGGGTGTCAAAGTACAACACATCTGGAATGCATAATCTTTGGGGCAGCTGCTACAGTGTCTTAGAGGAAAGAGGAAGAAACCTCCTTAAATTGATTAACCTAAACATTGTAATACAAAAATGGCCAGGTACAAAAGATTATAGCTACTTTTCTGAATTGAGAACCATTGTACTTTGCGATACTTGTTACTATATAATTAGTGATATAAACCTCCATGAGTCTTCTCTTCTGCCTCTGTGTTACCTTTTACAAGGATATGCCACATGCAGGCAGTTATCTATGCAGGTAATCTATGAAAAACTTATAGAGAGGAAAATTAAAAGAACTTCCCCCTTCCTGATAACAATTATACCTCCAACTGAGATCCCATCAAAGAAAATCATATTTCATGAATTCTTGAGCCCTGGTTTCAATGCAGAGTTGCTTCAAGTAGATGAGCACCCAATCTACTACTACTAATGGTTATTATTCATAGCACAAAGCAGCCTTTGCAAATGAAGCAACAATATTGGCAATATTTCAGATTAATATGGCAATAATTTACAACAATTAAACTTCATGCTAATGGATCGTTTAGGTAGCAGCCAGGTCTACTTTTAAGGGAAATTGAAAAATGCTTTTGGAAACATTTCAAATAAATCCAAAAAAAAAAAAAAAAAAGAGTATCCAGTAGCATTCTTATTGATGATTTAACAAAGTGAAACAGCATTAATTAGGTTCTGTGTACTTTTCTTTACAAAGTATGAAACAGAAACATTGGTCTTTTATCTCAATCCTTGGGAGTTATCAAATGTGGTTAGGATTTTTTAAAAATCAACCTCCATATAAGCACACATATACATGCATACACAAATAATTACTTTTTTATCATTGGCAATATCCAAATCTGAGTTTACATACGGATAATTGGACAACACAATAGTGGTTTGTCACCCATTCAACTTATTACCAGTATTCTTTAGCTAGAAATCAATATAATTCATCTTTGAAATTAAATCTGCATACCCAATACTATATTTTAGTGATATTCAATTCAGCAAAATTCTTAGTTCCGATACATCAGTATAGTTCTATTAACTTTCATGGGGGCATACAATTTGACATCAATTAATACACTAATTTTAAGGTGCATTCTATAGGATTTCTAAGAAAACAATCAGTTTTCTTCTAATAACCTTCCATATGCATTATAGATTGATTGGGATGCTATATGTGTACTTAATAATGGTGGAAATTCTTCTATTTTTCCCCCTGTAAAATAATGTACAGTTTACAAACAGTGTTTTCATAAACATGCAACCATATTGAATGCATATAAATCTGAGGAACCTACGTGCACTTTCACTAGCAATGTCACTACTTTAGTTTGGGGAAAAAAGGGAAGTATGAGTGGAACGTTTTAGAGCTAAAACAAGGCTGAGGCAAAACTGGAAATTCATG
This sequence comes from Masticophis lateralis, assembly GCA_030761175.1. Classification (NCBI taxonomy): domain Eukaryota; kingdom Metazoa; phylum Chordata; class Lepidosauria; order Squamata; family Colubridae; genus Masticophis; species Masticophis lateralis. The sequence goes on from JAUDYJ010000005.1 coordinate 64,234,742, forward strand.
AGAAGTATATTAAGCAACAGATGGGATTAGCAAAAACAAGTACATGTCAATACACAGAGCCAAGAAAAGTACAAAGGTCAGCAAAATATCAATAAAACTGTGAGACTTCACTGGAATGTTACAAAGACAAGATAGTATTATAGAGTTTTCAAGGAAAAGTGACAAAACAGTACAAAGACGGGAATCTCAAACCAAAAATAGGCTTTTCATAACAGATGATAAAACTATGATTATTGAGGCCAGCAAGATGTTATGCAAAGCCTGCTGAAAAAAAAGCTAGGTTCCTATGAATAGATTGATCAGTTCAATGGCAAAGAGAACCAATCAGAAGAAAGAAGGCTTGTATGGACAAAGATTCATAGCATGAAACTTATGTACCCAAACAGAAAGATTTATTCAATGCAATTGTCAACCTTATAGAACAGAGGTAGGGAACTAAGGCCCCTTTACGACTTGTGAAGTCCCAGAATTCCTGAGTCAGCATGGTTCCCTACCCTGTCATAGAACAACATAGAGAATGCCTACTGAGTGCTATTATGTGACTTCAAGTCATTTTCCATATCTAGTGATCAATGGATATTTTTTTTCTCCATGACAATTTATCCTTAACCTACTCTTTCAACTCCCAATGGTACACTATTGCCACTGTAACTGAGTCAAATCATTTTGCATTCCTCTTCTCTTTCCTTATACCTTTCACAACATTAGCAACTTTTCCAGAGAATTGGGTCTCTTTATAATCTGTCAGAAGTTGGATAATTTAAGTCTGGTCATTTGTGCAAGAACTTGATTTGTCCAAAAATCCATTGGTTTTCTTTCTTGGCCATCCATAGTTTTCTCAGAAATGTTCTCCTACATCGAAGTTCAAAGATGTTGTTACTATTCCTAATGCTTCTTTAAAATCCAATTTTCATTTCCATAAGTGCCACAGGGCACTTATGACTTGCACAATTCTGATATTTGTAGGTATAGACAGTGGTGTGATTCAGCCAGTTCGCACCATTTCGGGAGAACCGGTTGTTAACTTTCTGAACAGTTTGGCAACAGTTTGATTGTTGGAAGAAATCATTAGGGCAGAGAACCGGTTGTTAAATTACTTGAATCCCACCACTGGGTATAGATACAAGGAATTTGTACTAGGTGTTAGTATGCAGCATAATTCTTAACAACTTGTTCCTTTACTACCAATAAACACAAATATATGCATCCCAGGTTTATGTTGCAGGATCCAATCTGGATTGGCAACAGGGACCAAAGATTTTGTCTTCTGAACTTTTGGATTTGTGCTGGAGTCCATCTTCAAGGAACTTCTCTACTCTGCTGGAGAGAAGTTCTCTGAAGATGGGCTCCAGCACAATCTGGATCTTGTTCCTTTACTGTTGATTTTGATTTTGATCCCCAGAGGCAGAAATTATCCATTATTTTGATACCTTCATTGTTAATTCTAAGGCTGGTTGTTCTACATATTCCAATTAACATGATGCTATTTATTCATGCTTCATCCTCCAATTTTAAAACCACGCTCATGCAATCCATCTTTACTTAATATATATTAAACAAATTGGTTGAATGAATAAGTGAAGAATATACATATAGCCTTGTCACACTGCTTTGATGATTTGGTGCCAACCTGAATCCACAAGTTGTCTGTTCTGTTCTGTTATTCCCAATTTGTATATGTGTTTCTCATGATGACAATGAGATATTCTGGCATTCCTGTTTTTGTGACAAAATAGACATCTGAAGTGGTAGATTAGTCTTTCCTGAATAGAATTGACAGAATTTGTCAAGGACAGAATTTGTGTTTGTGCCAGGACTTATGTGTCATGTATTGGAAGGCTATTATAAATAAAAAAAGAGGTACAGGTTAAAAGGAAGACTAGATTGTAGATCAATAGTATCAACTTTTACCTGGGAGCTAGAAGTAATAAGGGCTCTCTCTCTCTGTGTGTGGGTGTGCGTGCATGTGTACTATAGCAATAAATCTAAACAGGCATTATAAACAGACTTTGGTTATGAACATTGTGTTCTGTTTTCTGAAGAATGGTTACAAGCATACAAATAGTTCAACTATTTGAACAGTAAAAAATAAAGCACATAAAGTGAATTTCTAGTCTAAGTTGATCTTTCCTAACTTCTTTTGGAAATGCCTCCTCTCCATGGAGTCAGAACTTAGAGACATCTGCCCTTTTCTTAAAATTGAGGGAAACTTTGGAAGGAAAGGAATGTAGAAAACACTGGTCTGAATTAGCCATGAAGATATTGTCTAATATAGGCACAACAATGAACTGACAATACATAATCTTGGTTTACTTGGTTTACATGGTTTACTGAGGAGCTGAGGGAGATGAAGCGCCGGAAAAGACGCCTGGAGAGCGGTTGGAGGACCAGCCGTTCCGAATCTGACCGAACACTGGTGAGATCTCATATTAAGACCTACCTAGTGGCGATAAAAGCGGCAAAGTCTAGCTACTTTTCCGTTCTTATCGCGTCATCAGATAATCGCCCAGCCGCCCTGTTCAGGGTGACCCGCTCCCCCCTTCAACCGGGAGCTCGGGATGACCCCTTGCAGGGTTGAGCTGAGGACTTTGTCCAGTATCTGTATGACAAAATCGCTCAGATCCGGGAAGGTCTGGCCTCTGACTGGGTAGATCCGGATGGGATAATCGAGGCAGATCTTGGGGGTGTGGTTTGGGAGGAGTTCGACTCTGTGGCTCCCGAGGACATGGACAGGATCCTGGGACGGCTGAATGCAACCACATGTTTATTGGACCCGTGTCCCTCCTGGTTGGTGCTGGCCTCCCGGGAGGTTACACGAGGCTGGCTCCAGAAGATTGTTAACGCTTCTTTGAGTGAGGGTGTTCTGCCGGCTGCTTTGAAAGAAGCGGTGGTGAGACCCCTCCTCAAAAAGCCCTCTCTGGACCCGGCTGTTTTGGCCAATTACCGTCCAGTCTCCAACTTTCGCTTTGTTGCGAAGGTTGTTGAGAGTGTGGTTGCATGGCAGCTTCCCCGGTTCCTGGATGAAGCTGTCTATCTAGATCCGCTCCAGTCCAGCTTCCGGCCTGGGCACAGCACGGAAACGGCATTGGTCGCGTTGGTGGATGATCTCTGGAGGGCACGGGATAGGGGATGTTCCTCTATCCTGGTCCTATTAGATCTCTCAGCGGCTTTTGATACCATCGACCATGGTATCATGTTGCGCCGGTTGGAGGGATTGGGGGTGGGGGGCACCATTCTACGGTGGTTCTCCTCCTATCTCTCTGACCGGTCGCAATCTGTGTTGACAGGGGGGCAGCGGTCGACTCCGAGGCGCCTTGTTTGTGGGGTGCCGCAGGGTCGGTCCTCTCGCCCCTTCTGTTCAACATTTATGTAAAGCTGCTGGGTGAGATCATCCGTGGCTTTGGTGTGGAGTTTCATCAGTACGCTGACGACACACAGCTGTACATCTCCACCCCAGGCCACCCCAACGATGCCGTTGAAGTGATGTCCCGGTGTCTGGAAGCTGTGCGGGTCTGGATGGGGAGAAACAGGCTCCGACTAAACCCCTCCAAGACTGAGTGGCTGTGGCTGCCGGCATCCCGATATAGCCAGCTGATGCCATCGCTGACTATTGGGGGCGAGACATTGGCCCCCACGGAGAGGGCTCGCAACTTGGGCGTCCTCCTGGACGCACGGCTGTCTTTAGAAGAACACATGACGGCCGTGGCCAGGGGGGCTTTTTATCAGGTTCGCCTGATATGCCAGTTGCGTCCCTTTCTAGATCGGGACTCCCTACGCACAGTCACCCATGCTCTCGTGACTTCCCGCTTGGACTACTGCAACGCTCTCTACATGGGGCTCCCCTTGAGGTGCACCCGGAGGCTCCAACTGGTCCAGAATGCGGCCGCGCGGGGAATTATGGGAGCGACGTGGCGCTCCCACGTGACACCTCTCCTGCGTGAGCTGCACTGGCTCCCGGTGGTCTTCCGGGTGCGCTTCAAGGTGTTGGTGACCACCTTTAAAGCGCTCCATGGCTTAGGACCTGGGTACTTGCGGGACCGCCTTCTGCCGCCAATAGCCTCCCACCGGCCAGTACGCTCGCACAGAGAGGGCCTCCTCCGGGTGCCGTCGGCCAGACAGTGTCGGCTGGCGACCCCCAGGGGGAGAGCCTTCTCTGTGGCGGCGCCCGTCCTCTGGAATGACCTACCCCCGGAGATACGCAGGATTCCAGATCTCCGGACCTTTCGTCGGGCCCTTAAAACCCATTTATTCCATCTAGCCTGGCTAGCCTGATCCCATCCTCCGTTTTTAAATTTGAATTTGATTTTAAATTGGGTTGTTTTAATTCTTGGTCAAATAATATTTAATAATTTTTAATTGTTTTTAACTTTTGTGTACCATGTTTTATTCTGGCTGTTCACCGCCCTGAGTCCGCAAGGAGAAGGGCGGTTTATAAATTGAAATAATAAATAAATAAATAATCTTCTCAATCTTCAAGTAATGCAAGATAAATACCAAATTCCTAGGACTAATAGTTTGAAGTATTTTAGCACTCTGACGGAGGGAAGGCTCATTTTTGTTTTCCTTTCCTCCAAGCAATAATAAAAACATACACTAGAGTTATATATAATGTCACATAGAAAGCTGAAGGCAACTGTGAGATTGCATCTGACCTTGGCTGTAGGTGTTTCCCAGAAGAAGTGACTCCTGGAAAATTAATTTGTGATAGCAAAGCCCTTTAAAAAAGTGCCACCTGTTTTATCAGGACCTTAATACACTGTGACATAAAACCTGGGAACAAGAAAGGTTTGGGGGGAGTTCCTTAGTCCTCCATTACCTTTGGACTAGTCTGCCTTAACAGACTCTGACATTTCAGATAGAGGAAGAGTTGTTCCATCATCTGCTGGTGCTTCAGTAATGGCCTGGATAATATTGCTATGCCAATGATTGTCTGAATTGTTTGTGCTGCTGAGTCAGGACCAGTTTATTTAGCCCAGAGAAGACTTACCCATATTTACAATTGTATTCATTTTGTTACTGCTACACATTTAAGACCATGATAGAATACTTTAAATAGACCCTACTTGAGATGGAGTTCAACAGTTTGTTTCCTTAAATTATTTAACCTTGGTAATTTTAGAGAGAGAATCTTTTTATTATTATTTTAGAGAGTTTGCTATTAAAAAGTCCTTTTAGCTCAGGTCTGCAAGAGACTCTTATTAATTTGACACTCATAAAAATGTAATGTTCCTTTACCTGAGGCTAACTTTTGGCAGGTCAGACACAACCCTTCATGGTAAGCGGAGAGAAAAACAAAGAGAGAGAGGAAGCGAAAGAGGGGAAAACGGAGTGCCCAAGCCGAGACAGACACAAAGAACTCATTTGTTCAGTGTTCATTTCAAGAGCCAGAAGGCATTTCTTTCACCTTTGACTTTTCCTGGGCACCAATATGTAGTGATGATGCCGAGGGGAATGGCATTTGCAGGGCAGGAAGCAAAAAGAAATCTAGAGCCTTGTAAAACGGTGACAAGTTGCAGGCAGCTCCTTCCAGATTTTTTTTTTTTTTTAAAGGTAGAGCTCAATGATTGAAACATTTGGGAGAAGAATCCTTCTGACCACACTAATCTCAGACATGTTCATAGCCATTGACATTTTTAAAGCTAAAAGTCTTTACAAAGTCTTAAGCATCTTCTTTTTCAGCATTTCTAATGGGCTGTCTGCTTCCAGATGAAATCTTTGGGCTTTCCACAGACAATGCTTTCATATTCCTGGAGTAATGGATAAATCAGTGCATGTGGGCAGTGGATGACTTTTAAGTATACCAAGCACAATTCTGAAATGATATTAGATGAAAAGACTTTTTCTTACTATTACAAGGCTTCTAGGATAGCCACTTATATCAAAGGGTAGTAGCTGAGGAAATAGGAAGTATAGAAGAAATTTTGGAAACTTAAAATATCAGAAGATTAGGCATAGTAATGCAAGGATGGTGCTTGTCATGAAGCACTTATCATCATTCAACTGCATCATATAGGTTGTGCACCTGTCCTATATAGTTTGATGCTGTATGTTTGAAGGTGCATTTTATTCTGAATAGGCTGGTTTGAGATGCAGCCTAGATTTGTGATTGTTCTCACCTGCTAACCCAGAGCAGAAATGTATGTAATCTACCAACATTATCTGATTTTCACTAAAATTAGTTGAAGGAAACCGGTGCTGAGAAAAGATGCAGCTATTTTGAGTCTTATTTCACAGTAAGAGTCAGAAATGGCAGGGATTGATTTTACTAATCAGCATAGGTTTCATCTCAGAATCTCAGATTATAAATCTCAATCTCTAAAATGTCCTCACTTCTCTGCTTGTTTCCGACTAAAGCACAACTTTTCTGTCTTCCAAGAAGCTATGAGGTCACTTGTTATCTACAGGACAGACATGGGGCAGTTTTGTTTTCTTAAATCCTATCTGTTCTACAACATTGCAGTGTGACAAATTCTTATTTTAAATAAAAATGAATTGAAGAAAATTCACACCTAGCCCTATTAAGAGTACCAAAACTAGAAATATCTGGATTTACATCTAATTTAACTCATTTGTATAAACAAAAGAAAACGAAGTGCGTACTATTTTTTTAAAAAAAATGTGTTACTTTTTAGTACAAACTGTGAAACAACAAAAACTCTGATAAATATGAGTGTTAACACATTTACCTTAGTCTAATAATATATAAAGAGTGTGTCACCCTGAACATGTGACCTTACTCAATCAGTTACCAAAATAACAGCTTGTGATTTTTTTAAAAAAAAACAATCTTTATTTACATTTTCAATTAAAAACAAACAAACAATAATCAAACAATCAAACATCATACAATAAAAAAGAACAATGTATATATGAATAAACCTATAAACCCCTATACCCCCTAACCAAAACTTCCTGTACTTTTGTTATTATTATATTCCGGAAAAAACAGAACGTCTTACATATCTTTATATATCGATCCAATCCTTTCTACTTTCTACTTCATTGCTTTTATATACTATATATTATGTTATCTTATATCTTATATATTATATCCCTAGTAAGGGATATATTTCCTCATCTATTTTACAATTGTTTTCTTTTTCTCAATCCATCCATAGAGTTTTTCCCATGAGAGACATATTCGCGTTTGATCTTTATCTTTTAATTTTTTTGTTAATTTATCCGCCTCAGCACATTCCAAAATCTTCTGAATAATAACTTCCTCTGGTGGGCTATTTTGGTTTTTCCAAAATTGTGCATATGACAGTCTCGCTGCTATGATCACATGTAGAACAAGGTACCATGTATCCCTTTCCATGTTCTCTGGCCTAAGTCCAAGCAGGCATGTCTCTGGGCGCCAATCAATCAGAGCCTGTGTAGCGTAGGGGGGGTGGAGGTAATGCCTCCTACTAAAGGCAGCAATTAACACCAGCTGCCTGTAATTTCTGTGAGTTCAATCCTAGCCAGGCTCAAGGTCGACTCAGCCTTCCATCCTTTTTAAGGTGGGTAAATTGAGGACCCAGTTTGTGGGGGCAATAAACTGACTTTGTATAAATATACAAAAGTATGAAGACTATTGCTTAACGCATTGTAAGCCGCCCTGAGTCTCCAGAGAAGGGTGGCATATAAATCAAATAAAAAAAAATTGTATCTAAAATTTCATTTAACCATCTTTTTATTTCCCCCCAGAATTCCATTGCTTTTGGACATGTCCACCATTGATGATAATATGTGCCCCTCTCCTTCCTACATTTCCAGCATTCTGCTGCTTGTTCCTTGAACATTTTTGCTAATCTATTTGGAGAGAGGTGCCACCTATATACCATCTTATATATATTCTCTTTGTAGGCTGAAGACACAACTAGTTTCATATTATCCCACCATATTTCCTGCCACTTTTCTAAATAGATTGACTCGCTTTTGATAGACATAAAAAATTACAGACCAATCTCCCTTCTGAATTCAGACTGAAAAATTTTCACTACAATCTTAGCAAATAGACTAAAAGGTTTCTTAAATGAATTCATACACATGGACCAAAATGGTTTTCTACCATCATGACAATTAAAAGATAATATGAGAATCATGCTAAATATATTGGAATATTATGAACAATATCCAGACAAACAGGCTGCATTAGTCTTTATAGACGCACAGAAGGCATTCGACAGAGTAAACTGGGAGTTTTTATTGTTGCAATTAGAATACATGGGATTTGGAACGAAATTTAGAAATGCAATTAAAGCTATCTAATCAGACCAAACAGCTAGGATACTGATAAATGGGGACTTGACAGAAGAATTTCATATTAGAAAAGGCACAAGACAGGGATGCCCACTCTCTCCGCTACTTTTCATCTTTAGAAGTATTAGAAGTTTAGAAGTATTACTACACAAAATAAGGAATGACGAAAAAATAAAAGGTCTTAAAACAGGCCAATAGACAATTAAAACCCAAGCCTTTGCAGATGACATGGTCTTCATTTTAGAAGAGCCTTTAGAATCTTGTACATCTTTAATAGGAACAATTGAGGAATACGGAGCCGTGGCAGGCTTATTAATTAATAAAAAATAAACATACTAACTAAGAATATGGCAGGAGGAAATAAGATAAACCTACAAAAAACAACTGGTTTTAAGGTAGTGAAAAAAAATAGGTATTTGGGAATTTGGCTAACTTATAGATGCTCAAGTCTACAGGAAGAAAATTATAATAAATTGCTAATTCAAATAGGAAAAGACTTAGATAAATGGGGCAAAATACAACTTTCACTTTTAGGACGAGTAACAACTGTTAAATCATATGTGTTACTGAAATTTAACTTCTTATTTCAAACTGCGCCAGCTAGTCTACCAAAAATTTTTTTTAGGGATTTAAATCAAATAATAACAAAATTTATCTGGCAAGGGAAAAAACCACGGATTAAAAGAAAGATGATGCAAGAAATAAAAGAGAGAGGGGGCTTGGGATTACCATGCTGGGAGAGTTATCATGCAGCGGCCATATTAACCTGGGTAAAAGAATGGATTACTCTAAGAAATAGACGTCTTCTCAAATTAGAAGGATTTGATATACAACAAGGCTGGCATGCGGCTCTTTGAAAAAATAATACTTCACAAAGCAAGTGGTTCACCTGACACTATGTAAGAAATATTCTAATTCGGACCTGGGAAAAATTGAGTAAAAAATATTATATTAAGGTACCATGTTGGATATCACTCATAGAAGCGTTAACATACCCTAAATTATATAACTTCGATAAAAAACTAACATACAAAGAACTACTGAACCCAATGGGGAAATTAAAATCGAAACAAGAATTGAACTCCCAAGGAATACACATTGATTGGTGGACATATACCCAGATCAATTCTAAATACAATAAAGATAAAGAGAGAGGTATTAACAATGAACTACAAGAATTAGATAAAATTTTAATAGGACAAGAAAAAGGCATGATTTCGAAAACTTACAAATTGCTGATAGAAATAGAGATAGGCGAAGAAATTATTAAAGATACAATGATTGCCTGGGGGGAAAATTTTGTGATTTTACATATATGTTTGTGTGTATATTTTTCCATTTTATCTGCTTTATAAAATATTGGCATCACTCCCTTGAATAAATGTGAAAATCAATCCAGATTGGAACCATTTTCAAATGTGAATTTTATCTGGCACATGGTGGAGCAGATCTCTTGATTGCAACAGTGATCTTCCTGAAATTACACTAATATAATACATTAAATGATATTTTATGAACATGTACATTTTCAAAAAATAATAAACATCTGAAGATGGTTATGGATACAGCAAACGTATTTCGTGCATTTTCATTTAAATAATGTTACAAGTGTAGCCTAAGGAGAAGCTGTAATCATTAGTCTTTTTTTTTCTCCCACTGCCAACACTTTCTTTCGTTCACAAACACAATTTTTAAATAGTACATGCTAATTTTCCTAAGCATCTGAAATCTTGCTTTCTATTTGGGTTTCAGTGGTGATGCACACACAAAAATTGCCTTTAAGCTAAACTAATCTTAAATAAATCTATATCATTTTTCATATACATTTGTTTGGGGGAAATTTGGAACTGCAGCAGGAGAGTCTATTGATTTCACTATTTGTATTATGTTTTAAATATCCTACAGCTGTTTGCTGTCAAGGTTTAAATCCGCTGTCTACTGAGTGGTTAATACGCATTTCACTTAGTGTCTCACTAATATTGTTTCTGTGTGTTGCGTGTGTAATCATGCAACATATGTTCCTATGAAGCATCAGCACAGCAGAAGGAGCAACAATTAACCATTTTGTTTGCTGGAGTAATTGAGGATCCAAATTTAAAGTTTTTTTCCTGGGCTGTTTCCAAGCTTTGTTCCCGGTTCCTCAACTTTTTGGAGTTTAGAATCTATAAACCATATTGCCTTCCTCAGTGTCAAGTGTAGAATAAAAAATTGCATCACATCATTTTTCATTGTAGCCAGATGAGGCCTGAGTGAAGGAATGAGGAACAGTAAAGCAAGAACATCTGAAAACATTGACAATGCAAGCTGGAACGTGATTCTGCTGTAAGGGGCAGGTTTAGCATTTGCCAGGGAAAAAAGGCAGCTTGTAGACAGATCTGGGTCTTAGCCTGCCACCCCAAGGGCCCCAATGTCAAGAAATAATGAAAGAACACTGCTCATTTATGCAACATCTGTAACACATATAGCAAATTATTAATAGCTCAATATGCCAATCTGCCACTGTACATTCTGACATGGTGGGGACTGAGAGAATGGAAGTTCTGTAGCACAGATGTGCCAATAGAACTGGTGCATGGAAATTAAACTCAGGTTTTCCAAATTTCTTTGTCAGCATATTTGTAGACAGTAGCACTTTTCTAAATAATTTCAATTAACCATCAAGTGGCTAATTGAACTTTCTTTCATCTGCATTATTTATGTCACCTGCCAGAATGTAACATGAACAATCTTTGTTTGTTTTATAGATTATATTTACCTACTGAAGATCTCAGAGCAAGGTTGAAAAGTAACTTTTGATGTTGTCTTGCTGTGAAAATGAAACCATGGCATAATCTCAGTTTCTTTATGCAACTACAGAACAACATTGCTGGTCTATTTCTTATTGATTACTTATGTGGATAATTATTAAAGACAAATAATGACTTTTTTTGTCCATTTTTTGAAACTGAGACCTGGATTTTAGCTGAACTGCAGTAAACTCGAGAAAATTATTCATACATCTGAAAAGTTATTTAAATAAAGACAGTGTTTTGCACTCCTAAGGTATATATGGGTGTTCAGATATAGGAATATACACATAAAAAAAATCAGTTGCAACACAAGAAACTGATTCAAGCAAACATCATTATAGTGCCCAGAAATTTAATGACTGAATACTCATCATTGGAAAGACACTTTTTTTAAATAACCATTTTAAGGTTCTTATTGGCTGGGTGATACAAAGTAGTTTAGCTCACTGCTAGCCTAGGTAAATATATATTACATCTTAAATCTACACATCTATGGTTCTAATCTTTGCCAGTTAACTGGCACTGTATTTCCTTATTGGCATTTCTCTGTGGGCTTCTTTGCAGACTCCTTCTAGAGCATGAAATCCCCCTGCATATATGCAAAACAGCACCTTATATTGCATTCACTAAACGACGTACATGCATTGGCAAATAGAAATAACTGCATATACCTAACTCCAATGAACGATGTACTATCAGAGTAGAGAAGTCTCACACAATTACAATTATTCTTGTCATTCTCCCCTTCCTTTCTTTTCATGCAAAGATGATAACATGCTCATGCTAAGGAACAGTGGAGTTAGGAAGTATTAAAGAAGGAATGGGACTTTTTCACTGCTATACTATATATGTATACTAAACCAGAGCCAGATTTTTTTAAAGCATTAATTAAACAGCATCAAACAATGGCAGTTTTAAAAAATTATTGTTTTAAGGATATAGCTGGGATTTCAAGCACAAACAAAAGCAGTGTCAGATGAGGATCTGTATGGCAAATAATTGAATGGTAGAAAGCTTTTCTACCATCGCACAGTCTTTCTCAAATAACATCTTGTTTGCCTCAAGAAGAGTGAACTCTAGAAGAATCTCCAAGAAATATTTGACTAGTATACCAACTTCATGCCACTCATATAGAGATTACTTAATTCTATGACTCTGGACAATTCTGCCTAGGAGACCAAACTATTCTGAGATACCAAGTGCTACGCTAAGGAATGCAGCAGTCACTAAATTGAATCTTAAAATGTCTCCCATGCTACCATCAAGGTCATTATTGCCACAAAAAGGTGATGCATGTTTGAGTGTACCAATAAAGGAAAATATTTGTAGCTCAGGATTGAAATGAGGGGTCCTTGGTGCTCTCTGAGCTTGTTTTCTTGCAGATGTTTCATTACCCAAACTAGGTAACGTCATCAGTGTTAGTGAGGAGTAATTTCTTTGTAAATTTATATTCTTGAAATTTATATTCTGGTGTCTTGCCTGTCAGTGTTGGTGGTGGTTGTCTTAGATATTCCTTGGTTGGGCTATTTGCTGTTGGCTTCTTTGGCAGTTTCTTGATTGGGGTATTGTTTACTTGATTTTTAGTCTGAACTTGACCTTGGAGTTAATCTATTTTTTCTAGTATGAGTGTATTAACTCTATGGGCAACTTTTATTTTCATTTAGTTCCATAAACATCTATATTTAGGGAAGCCTGTAAGTAACAATCTCAAAGTCAACATGGTAGCTATTCAAATGCAATCAAAGCTCCATTTGTTTTTTTATTATGTGTTGTGTGTGTGTGTGCAACACACTTAACAGATACAGCTTCAATCATACCATTTTGCCTTTTTAAAAAAATAACTATATGCTGAAAATAACCATAGTCTTAGATTTCTCAAGTTTCCTGAGACAAATCAGGTGGTATGTAGAAACAATAAACAACACGTTCTTTATAACTTTAAGTAGTATGGTTTAAAAAAATACAGAATATGATAAAATATATAATAAAAGCACTAGAAACTAGAAATAAAGCGCTAGAAACATAGAGCTTCATTTCCAAGTGAACTATGAAATCAGAGCTTCAATTTTTGGAGCAAAATGATTTACAATATAGCTGGGAAGATAGCAGAGTGGTTGCAATCTTCCACTCATATGGAAATCTCAGCAGGATAAGGGGGTGGGAGGAGAAAATACAAAAAAAAAAAGATTTACTCTGGGACAGGAAGTATCTCAACGGTACAGCACTCTCTTTAAAAAAGAAAAAAAGCTGAGAAAAAGCAGTGATGTGTTCAAAGCCCCCCCCCTCCATTTTTTTTTCAAAGAAATGTACTGTTTCCATTCGTGATTTAGTGGCAGGGTCTGCAGAATCAGTACCCTACAGATACAAATCGGTATACAGCTTGCTATAACTATTCTTTTATGAGTGGAAATAAATAACAAGCTCTTGCCCATATTTCATTTATCATTTATATTTTTGGCTCTAAACCTATACACGTGTCCTTAAATGCCTGCAGATATTTTATACCCCTCCCCACACCTTCTTCTATTCATATACAGTTATACATATGTTTTCTATTAAGGGAAAATGTATGAGACGTAAAGAAAAATGTGCCTCTGTTCCAACCTTAAGCCTTTCTGGCAAGGCAGAAAATTGCTACAGCAGGATATAGCCAAACAATCTTAACCCTAGCCAGTTTTTCAAATTGTTCAGAGTTTTTTTGTGTGTGTGGGAGACAGGGGTAAGTATGCAAATCTGATATATTATAATCCGTATGTGTAATGATGAAAAGATATGTACAGAAGCATCATGGAGTTCATACCAATCCTTCTTACTTGGTTGTATAGTTGTTAATTATTGCATAATAGCCCAATTTAAATACTGATTTATTTTAATGCTGGCATATTTCAAATTGATATAAAATATTCCAACATGCATATTAATGTACATCTCTTATAGTACAGTAATGTCCTTTTGAATTTTTAAGTTAATTTGAAAGATATGTCAATCTTTATCAATTTTTTTCTTCTTTCTTTTTTCTTTGATTGTGTTTACATATTTGAATATCATGTGGAGAACCCAAAGTAGCACGCAATCATGGGGCTGGTTGGTACTCTGAGAAACTTCCTTTCCCCTTTTTAATTAATTTTTAATAGGACTTAATTATTCTTACCTCCTTCTAAAAAAATTAATTTTGAAATTTTAAGCCTAACATTTTTATATACCATTTTTATTTTTTATTTACACTGCCCAGAGTTCCTCATTAAGGGAGATGGACAGTTCAGAAATGTGAAAAATAAATGAATAAATATTTAATGGTTAAATTCATTTTGGAAAAGAAAAAGAAACATGGTTAGATAAAATCTATTTTGAATGGGTTTAAAAATCAGTCAATCAATACATTCCAGAAAGAGAAAAGGAAAGGGGAAACGGAAGGAAGGGGAGAGGAAGGGAAGAGGAAAGGGAGGAAAGGGGGAGAAAAGAGGGAGAAAGAGGAAGAGGGAAGGAAAAGACCTATAAATTATTTTTTTCCCAAACTGTGAAATGTATCTCCCTTGAAAAGATGCAATTGAATCTAGAAGAGGCACAAAGAATCTTTGACTTGCAGTGAGTTCCATCTTTCCCAAAATTTAATTGTATTTTTTTTTCATTGTTCATTGGTATTCATTTTGTTGTTTGGATTTTTAGGGAAGGTGTGAATATTAAGATTACACCAAAGGGACATTTGATGACCAAAAAAAAAAAAGGAACCCTTTGTATTCACAGATTATTTCAATGTAAGCACCTTTAATATTGTTGTTTAAAATGTCCCTAACCCCCTCCAACATCAAAAGTTGAAGCAGCAGTGGATCTCCAACATGTATAGCCTAGTGAACATATTTGAAATGTTGAGACAATGTTCTGAAAACTCCTGCAATGTAGCCTCATTCATTCATAAAATAGCTGCCTTGGGGGATATAATCATCCAAAGAACTGTTGGGTAAAAGGAAACCATATACATTGCAGCCAATGTTATTCTCAATTTTTGTTTTTTGAAAAAAGCTAAGGTCAAGTGAAACAGGAAGCCTGGCAGGAATCAAGGGAGGTGACCATGGATACATTGACACTCTAAGATTCTACATTGGAGGCCTCAGAGATAGACCTTTAATTTAATTCAGAAAAGGATTTGCTATGTGCTTATAAAGTTGTTACTTATTATGGACTTAAATTTTTGATGTTATCATTGGCCATCTGTTCCTGATGAGGTTAATAGGCTTATTGAATAAAACTCAGGATATTCATAATGGTTTAAATAGTGGAAAAGTTTTGTAGATTAATCTGTTAATTTCCCCTTCTCTTCATGTCAATTTTTTTCTTGGTTCCTTTCCTGATTTTCAGACTTTTCCTTGTTGGTCAAAAGAAAGAAAGAAAGAAAGAAAGAAAGAAAGAAAGAAAGAAAGAAAGAAAGAAAGAAAGAAAGAAAGAAAGAAAGAAAGAAAGAAAGAAAGAAAGAAAGAAAGAAAGAAAGAAAAAGAGAAAGAGAGAAGAGAAGAGAAGAGAAGAGAAGAGAAGAGAAGAGAAAAGAAAAGAAAAGAAAAGAAAAGAAAAGAAAAGAAAAGAAAAGAAAAGAAAAGAAAAGAAAGAAAGAAAGAAAGAATCTTGAAGTGAACAATTTTGGGACCATAAATGGCCCTTCGATTCTTTATTTAATTTAAGATGCTTTAAATTTCCAAATGGAAGTTAAATGAGAATTGCAACACTCTACTTAAGAGGGTTTGATTTGTATACCTATTCTCAATAGTAAATTTATAGTGTTTATTTTGGCATATTCATTCATTACAGTACTATTACTATTCAATTTATTCTGCATTGTTTCCTTCTGTCAATAATCATTTTGCTTAATGACTGAGTAATTTTAGTTATTATTTTTTCAGTTATTCCCTTGTTGTATTTGCATCAATTGCCTTCATATTATATTATTTTGAATTCATTTTATGTTAAGTCTGGTACCATATGCTATTGTGGAAGCAATCCTATTGAGTTCCACGGAAATATTCCAGGATAACTAATAGTATCACGGCCTAAGTCTTCAATATTAAAACTTAGTTCTGTATAATATTAATGGAGGTGAGAGAATTACTATTACCCATAATTATTTTGTTTAATTTGGAAGATTAGAAATTCAGATCTGGATTCCTATCAACAATACTAATACTCAAATTTGAATGAAGATCTATAACAATAGATATTAGTGTCAAGACATAGCCAAATCGACACAAATATTTTTATTAAACAGGAGAAGGTCTTGCAGGGTACTATGTATAGCATTTGTAATATGTTTTTCAAAACTTCATAATGTGTTATAAGGGTATTGTTAGTTAAACAATACCCTTATGTTGTTATAAGGGTATTGTTAGTTAAAGAATATTGAAGAGAAACAATACCCTTATATTGTTATAAGGGTATTGTCTTGTATTGTTAGTTAAAGAATATTGAAGAGAAAACTCCTTTAGCAGTTATTATAGCATCTTAAAAACCTTGACTTCTTAGTTTAGCTAAGTATTGGGACAGCTTGCTTCACTCCTACAACCTAAGGCTGTACTGATCAGCACAAAGAAGCATCTCATACAAAGCATATTTATCCCCATTGTATGTTACCAATACCAAACATGGACACTTACAACAAAACATAAAGGAAAGTTAGATACCATAAAAGTAATATCTTTGAGGAAAGCTGCTGGAGTGGCCAGAAGAGACAAAATCAGAAATGAGACCATAAGAGAAAATGGTCATAGAACCTATCTTAAACTACACACAAAAACAGCAAATAAAATGGTTTACTCACCTGGAGAGGATGTTGTGGGATTCCATACTGTACAAGGCATATACCAGGGGTATCAAAGTCACGTCACGATGGTGTTGTCACATGATGTATTGTGACTTTTTTCCCTTCGCTACACTGGGCGTGGGCATGGGCACCTTGTGACGCATCCAGCCCACAGGCCTCAAGTTTGACAGCCCTGATATATACAAAAAGGCAGATGCAGAAAGTGATCCATTAAAAGACACATTACAACAATATCAATTAACAATGATTGAGGCTACCAGAAGAGCAAGAACCAGAACTTCATTTCTTTCTTGGGCGGAGGAGGAGGAAGAGGAGGAACAGAGAGCTTTACTAACTCCATTGTCTGCTCCATTTTTGCAGCCTAAGACCCAAGGCCAAATGTGAGCCTACTACATCATAATTTGGTGCTTGCAAATCCTCCTTAATGCACCTGAAGGCCAATGTCCTTTTCTCTCATTTTGTTCTCTCAAGTCCTTTGTCTGAAAACCAGGTCTCACAGAACACTCTATGTAAATTGTTATCATCATCACCATCATCATCATCCAGTACATTTTGACTAAAGTGCATATGATTGCAGTTCTTAACACCAGTTGGAAAGCATTGGCACAACAGGTGTACAATATACAGCAGATAGAAAATGGGTGCAAAAAGGCATAAGGGCAGTTTGTATGAATGAAGCTACCTCTTGCTAATCTCTTGCCTATCATTGTCCAGTCATATACAGTAGAACATCAGGTCACAACCATAATTTGTTCCATAACTTTGGTCGCAAACCGATTTGGTTGTGAACCGAACCTAATTTTGGAAATTTGGTGCTTAGAAAAAAAATGGTGTGAAAGAGGAAATCGGTTGCAAAAAAAAAATTGTGAATTTTTTGGTTGGAATCCTATTTGGTAAGAGTCAGAAACATTCATGACTAGAGGTTCTATTGTATCTGTTGCTGCTATACAGAGTACTTCTTGTTCAATCTGCATTGTCACCGCATCATCCTCACTGTCTCTTCACCAATACAAACTGGCTCACTAATGTGTGAGTTCCACTGATGGCCGAAATGGAGGAAACAAAACCCTTATTATCAGAGAATTGTTGAGGAAATACAGTTTTGCAATTTAACAATGTGCCACTGCCAGATTGCAGGTATTATTGTACCATGGACAAAATCTTGATCTGCCGCTGATATATAGAAAAAAATACTAGTGGTAGGATTCATTACTTACATAAAAAAAAAAATTACTATGTAAAATCTACTCGCTGCTCAGGCACCATATAATGATCATCTGCAAAGGGCCAAGGGTGTGGTTTTGTGCTCCAGTCCACATTTGAACAAATGGCACACATAACTCCACAAAATTGACTGGTATATACATTGGATTGTGTAGGTTGACCGTATTGGGGGATCACAAGTCTCCTCTCTTTAAGACTGAAGAGCACATTACTTTAATGACATATGGTTATGTCATATTTTCATACAGGAATGCAACTTTATGACTGCGGTGGAACTGATTGAGAGAGACATATGAGGAACTTGGTTGTCTCTCTCAATTACCACCGACTGCTGCTAGTCTGTAAGGCACTTGGAATATTCTAACAGGCAGTTCTTCTCTAATAGCCAGTTGTCATTAAAGAAGCAGGAACAAATAATACGCAGAGATTGTTGTATACAATTCCCTAGCAAAATAAAGAAGCCTCTAATAATACACTGATACATCACATTGTTTCTGCAAGTGGCATGTAACTTGTAGAACAAACTTAAAGGAGTAATTATCAAGTGCAGATTTTAGAGCAACCCTGGAATAAGTAAAGACTTTGTTCTGCTAAACAAGATTAGGCATTCCGGTACATATACAAACACACAAGGATCAAGCATTCATTTATTCACCTAGAAAACCATTAATAAATATCTTTGCGTTTTAAATTAAAGAGTGTCTTTTTCACTTGTAAAGATTTGTGCAAGCATTGTTCCAGACACATGTAATCTCAGAATAAATATGTTTTTTTATTCCTATAAGCTAATAACATATTAAACTGTGAAACATTTGCAGAAGCACTGGGAAATACATTCTATCATAACCTGGTGAACAAAAGCCCCCCTTAGAACTGGAAGCCTGTAGTCTAAATGGAAGACTATGCCGGAGATAAAGAATTTAAACTGGTTCCCTTCCTTATTGATATGAAACATTGGAGACAGGTTGAGTTCTTCTTTTCTCCCCTACCCCTTTCCTTTTATTCTCTCCCCCCTCCTTTTTTTTTGTTCCTATCTTTCTCATAAAAGATTCAGGTAAATGTAGCATGACAAACCAATTTAAGCCAATTTCAAAGTTATTTGAGTAATTGGTTGTTGAGATAACACTCTCAAATTTCAATTCAGCAATTATCCTCTTAAAGATACAGACTAAAAGAAGAAAGGATTATGAATTAAAGCAGCAAGGTTCTGCTCTTCCTTCCGTCTCACAAAAGGATGGGCATTTAAAAGCTGTTCTGCTTTTAATCATATTGAACGGAGACTTATATCGTAATGTATGCAAGCTTTCTAAAATGAAAGCGTTTCTAACTTTTGGAATACAATAGTCTATAATGGATGAAGTTCCTAAAGACTGACAGACTAATAAGCAACACAGAAAACTGTTTTCATAGTTGTAGAAGAAGTTGTAGTGCAAACTGATACAGAGATCGATGACAAAAATAACAGCTTTGGCAGAAGGGCTTGGTTTAATGCTAGTTTTTCCATTCTAATGAATAGTGAAGTTCTTAAAGCCTTTCTTATAAGAGAGAGGAAGGATTTTGGGAGCTTATTCCTATTTAACCAACTCTTTAGAATGAAGAGCCACAACCAAATATTACTTCAAGCTACTACTGGTTAATTACTGTTTCACATGTTAAAAAAAAATGTTATTAGCAATTTGGCTATTGAAAGCAATGGTTGATAGCAGGGGTGAAATGCTCCTGGTTCAGACCAGTTCGGCTGAACCAGTAGTGATGGCGGCTGGTGGTTTGGAGAACCGGTAGTGATGGTGGCACAAGGCTCCGTCCCCCCGGTTGTTGTTACTTCCTGGTTCTAATCAGGAAGTAACCTGTTTTTTACCCTCTGCACATACACAGAAGGGTTTGTGCATACGCAGATGGTACATGCATGCACTTCTAAACCGGTTGGGAAGGTAAGTAGATTTCATCCCTGACTGATAGTCTGATGATGTTCACCAAAAGATTAAGGTTTTCTGAGTTTTCAATCACTTGGAATTTGAAAGTTGATTGCATTTATATGTCCTGATCATAGTTATAAGAAATAGTTTCAATATTGGAGTTGGCATTAACCAGAACCACAGATCCCAAGCTTCAAGATCTCAGAACCACTGAGATTGAAGCTAATCTGGATATCAAGAGATAAATCAGTCTTATATATAAAGAGTAAACTGCCTGGAACTGTATTCAACTTCAAGCAATGACAGGATATAGATGAGCAGAAGCTTTAGACAGAGACCCCAAATGTCCTTAATCACATGAAGTGAGGAGTATCAATGTTTTCTTTTTAGGAGCAAAGGACTTTACATTTTTCTTGCATAAGATAATTGTATATCTTCCCAACCATCATGTTAAAACTGAGATGAGAAACAATGGCCTTTTTATGACTTGTGGACTTCAACTCCCAGAATTCCTGAGCCAACATGGAAATTGAAGTCCACAAGTCAAGGGCCATTGTTCCCGACCCCTGTGTTAAAAGGACTTTTTAAGCTATATGTTTTTTTAAAAAAAAATCACAAGTATTTATTTACTTGAATTGTGTACTATATTCCATAATAAACAATATTATTAGACAAAAATGTTCATAGACAGAAATATCCAAATACTAAGACACTATGGGCATTCTTAATTCAGGGCAATCCCATTTTAGATATTTATATTTTTTTCTTCCTATTTGCACTTCTATTTTTAGATTACTTATAGAAAAGTATAATTCTATTTATCACAACACATGTGGACTTACTGTTGAAAATGGCATTCAAGGTCTATTCACTATTGTCAGATTCCTGAAAATGATATTTATGTGTCCATGTTTAGTTTGCTTGCATCTTCTGCACTCTCTCTCTCTCCTCTCCCCCTGCTCTCCTTGCTACAGCTTTCCTGAGTTAATGATTTAAAATGATAGAAAAACATATTTCTGATTTTCAACAATCATGTAACAAAATTGGTGGCATGGTTGCAGGAAAAATGACAAAAAGTTATATATAAAAACTTTGAAGCTAATTTAGCCAAAAATCAAACTCCCACCAATTCAAACATGTCATTAATCATAGAACTATTGATGTAATGATGGAAAAAAGTGACAGATATTCCTTTAGTGATGATGAAAGTTAGGAAGGACAGAGATCTATCGGAGAATGCATGCAGTGGATCTCAGATTCAGTCCTGTTTCTAAGTACAGCTAAGAACAGACATTGCCAAGAAGGCTGGTAAAATGTCAAAGTGTCAGTCAATGTAGAAAATACTGAGATCAGTGAAAAATTGAAGCAATATCTTACTTTCTTAATAGTTTCATAATATAAATTATGGGTGTGTAATATATCTGAAGGAATCTCAAATCTTTGGATAGATTCTGATTTATGTGAAGTTACAATCCACAAAATTGCTCAACATGGGATAAACAAAGCTATTCATAAAAAGGGGACATGGACTTTGAATGTATGATTGTGGATGCCATCTTGCCTTTAAAAAAAAATACTCCTCCCCCACAGATCTTCCTATATTGAAAGGTGAAACTAACTTTATTGAAAAGGCTTTTGCATAAAAGAAACAAATCAAACAAATCAACCAATAAAAGTATGCTATACTATGGATAAAAACTGTCAGATATCCTCATTGCCAATACTTAACCTCAATGCTCATACATAATGAGGACCCAGATTGTGGGGGCAATAAGCTGACTTTGTATAAAAAAGAAGACCGCTTTGGGGGGGGGGGGATGAAAGCCCTACTAAGGAGGTATATACAAAAGTATGAAGGCTATTGCTTAATGCATTGTAAGCCGCCCTTAGTGTCCGGAGAAGGGCAGCATATAAATCGAACTAAGAAATAAAAAATAAATAAATAAATAAATAAATAAATAAATAAATATGCAAATTTTAAAATAATAGCATTTCTCCCTTTTAATGACAAAGATATAAAACAAAATGCAAATTAAAGACAAAAGGACAATCATGTGAAGTGTTAAAATCACTTGGTAATGCCTTGGTAAGGCCACATTTGGAATACTGCATTTAGTTTTGGTCACTACAATGTAAAAAAGATGTTGAGACTCTAGAAAGAGTGCAGAGAAGGGCAACAAAATGATTAGGGGACTGGAGGCTAAAACATATGAAAAACGGTTGCAGGAACTGGTATGTCTACTTTAATGAAAAGAAGACTAGGGGAGAAATGATAGCAGTGTTCCAATATCTCAGGGGTTACCACAAAGAAGAGCAAGTCAAGCTATTCTCCAAAGCACCTGAGGGTAGAACAAGAAGCAATGGGTGGAAACTAATCAAGGAGAGAATCAATTTAGAACTAAGGAGAAATTTCCTGACAGTTAGAACAATTAATCAGTGGAACAATTTGCCTCCAGAATGCTCCAACACTGGAAGTTTTTAAGAAGACATTGGGTAACCTTTTGTCTGAAGTGGTGTAGGTTCTCCTGCCTAAGCAAGGAAAATTCACTCTCAAATGTTCAATGAACGACCGGACAAACACACGTTGTTTCCTGCAACGTTTGCCAGCTGTGTGCAAATTTAAATAGGCTAAGGGAGTGGCAAATTAGCCCCAAGCCTTACTCTCGAGGAGACCTCCTCCTGAGTAACCACTCCTGCCTTTGGGCAGCTCTATGTGCTCGTGCATTGACAAGAGGCTCCTCCACTTCACTCTCTTCACTTGAAGAAGCCTCTGGAGGATCTGAAGGCCCTGGCTGAATCTCTGCCTCTGGCCCCACATCTTTTTCAGCCTCTTCGCTGTCCGACTTGAGCCCCGGCTGCACAGGCTGCTGGCACGACACCACACCAACCTCCTCGTCATCAGGATCAGCCACAATCCGCGCAGGCCGCTGGCAGGCCACAACAGGCCTATGAAGCTGCGTCTGAAATATTACATTGTTTACTGAATTAAAACCAGATGAAACCTTGCGTTTTGTGCATTTCCTTATTACAAATTGCATGTACAGTTTTGAAGTGGCTTTTCTGTTTGAGGGAATTTTTCAAATAAACAGATTTTTTTTTTATTTTTATTTTTTGAGTGGTGAATGGGAAGACTCTTTCTGCATAGTTCCCCTACAGCAGAGCATAGTTCAGGTTGACCAAAGTCAGTCACTAGGTGGCTATGGATCTTTATTCTTTCTTAGCCTTTGATATTTCACTGGATGGTTATGAGGAAAAAAAAGATAACCCTTTTTATGATCTTGCACTCTGCTTCTTAAAGGAAGCAGATGCAATGGAAGTAATCAATCAGAAGCGATGACAAGGAAACATGTTACAATAGCTATCAAGAGCTCCTACTGAAAGGATTCCAGATGGAACAAAGCTGCCTTCTGTCTTCAAAGGAAGTAAATAGGTAGAACAGGTCCAGCTATGCTCTGACACTAAATATTTATTCTGTTTCTCACTTTCATTTCCAGGTAGTTGACTAGATTGTGTCTTATCCAGAAAGAGTAAAAGATCCATAGCCACCTAGTGATTGACTAGGAATTTATCTTTGGTCAAATTGAATTTTTATTTTTCTGCTTAATTCTAGGGCTATCTTAATATTTGTTTGTTTATTTTTTTTCACATTTCTGTACTGCCCATCTTCTTCAAAGAAGACTGAGTTATATTTGTATTTTCTCATTTTTATTACACATCTAACTACTGCCCATGTGTCAACTACCTGCACCTCCTCATCTGGTTTTGGGAGGTTTACAACTTGATGTGATTTCTGGGGTTTAACTGAAGCAGGAAGCCAGGGAGACCACAGGCTACTGGAGAAGTGACAGCCAGAAGAAGAAGGTGAAACAGAAGAAGGGGGAAAAGAAGAAGGAACAGAAGAATGAAAAGGAGAAACAGGAGGAGGGAGAAGGAAAAGGAGGGAGAAGGAGAGAGAAGGAGAGAGGGGGAGAGGAGGAGGAGGAGGAGGAGGAGGAGGAGGAGGAGGAGGAGGAGGAGGAGGAGGAGGAGAAGGAAAAGGAGAAGGAGAAGGAGAAGGAGAAGGAGAAGGAGAAGGAGAAGGAGAAGGAGAAGGAGAAGAAATAAGCTCCATTTCATATCTAAGATAAATAAGAACCATGTTGAGAATGACCTTCATTTCTCCCACACTGGATAAACATGATTAAAAACAAACTAAAGGAAATGTTATTATGGTATTATTTTAGGTCCTTCTGACCAATGCTTGCCTTAAACTGGCCTTTTTGAAAATTAAATTGGTCCTTCAGCTGTTCATGTGACTTTATGTGAACAGTTGTAGGAAGCCTTGAAATTGGTTAGAATGGTTCATCATGACTATTTGTTTCTAACACCAATTAAAGTAAAGCTGTTAAATCAACAGTTTATTTTGGCCAGCCCTGAAGATGCAGCATGGATAACTTTGCTGCTATGCACATGTCTGCAATTTTCCAAAGTTCTTGGCTCAGGGAGTACAAATCATTTAGCTGCTCAGTACTGTATGTAATAAAACACTCAAGACATCTGGAGTTTTTTGGATCCGTCTCTTGGCATGAAGCAGAATTGGAAGTGTTGGATTATCTTTGTGCAGTTTGGAAATCAGCATGTTTTCCAATGCAATTGGAAACCTGTAACTGTTCACATATCCTCGGTTGGGTCCTTTGTTATACTCCAGTGCCATTGATTGGTTTGCGGCTTGAAAGAAGAGTAAAAGGAAGGAAATAAGGGACAGGCTTGAAAAGAGAAAGAAAAGACTGTATATGATAGATCTACAGCAGTGGAGCCAAGAACCATTAGGAATGTTTTCAATATATTTTCCAACCAATGGATTTTCACAGGAAAATCAAATAACCTTTCAGTCTTCAACAACCATATAACACAATTATGTTATGGAATCAGGATACTTTCTCACCATTTGCACTCTTGCAAACAGATTGAAACAATCAGAGGATCATTCATAGCAATGAACATCATTCTTGAATCACTCTTGACTTAGATTCAAATGTTGGGGTAGGAAACCTTGGCAATCTTGTCAGGTTGTCATAGATCCTTCCAACTTTTAGATCTCAAGACTGTGGGACAGATGTATTGATTGATAAGACTCTTGGCCTTCCTGGCTGCTTAAAATCACCCAGGTTATTATTATTTTTTTATTTAGAAAATTTATATTGCCACCTATTTGCAGATGGAGACTAAAGGTGGCTTACAGACACATAAAAGCATAATATAAAATAAATAAAAATAAATAAAAAATAAAAATGCTAACCAAATAGTTAATGTGTCCTCTTATGATCAGTGCTTCTTTAGATTAAAGACGTTAGCTTTAAAGATTTAAATATGTAAGATTAAAGATGTTAGATTAAAGGTTAAGTAAACCTTTATTGAAAAGGTTGAAAAACATGTTTTTTTTCAACTAGAAGATTAATGAGAAAGCTTAATGAAAACGATTTTTTGATATAAATATTCTTGTAAATAAGACGAAGTAATATAATCTATATAATATAAGCATCACTGATTTATCCAGCAAAGGAACTCTGAGTACTGATGAACCATTCTATGCACGCAGCCAACGAAGATACCCATATGCAAAAATATGCCAGCCACATTGTGATGCCATTTGGGCCCCATGAAATCAGTTTGGATGAGCATGGGGAAGTGTGCTTCTATCCAAAGCCAGTTTTAAATTGGATCAGAGCCAATATCTTTTTTTTTACATCTGTTATTCTGAACTTCATGTCACACACTACTCATTAAACAGAATTTAATATTCCAGAATTTGTTCTAGATGAATACCTTTTATATTCTTTTTAAAATTGGATCTCTTGATTTCACAGAGGAAAGTTGGGATAGATAATCTACATTATATGGGGGCCATTTTACTGGACATTCTTTCCAATATACTTTACTTTCTGATTTTTTTTTTTTTGTTTGTTTTTTGTCAGCTTCTTTATGTTCAACTCATATTTTCATTTAAATTATGAGCTGATAATTATGGCAACATTTTATTAGTGCATTATTATTCTGCCAAAATTTCAGTTTTGAACTTTGGCCAGTAAAAATTGCAGTATGAGAAAGAAAATGTGTGTGTATACATATACACATATTATTCGCCTTAGCTTTTGAGATGCTTGTTCAGAATAATTGAAATATAATGTTAAGAAAATGTGGTTTTAAATGAAAGTTTTCCATAAATTTATATTATTTTAGAATATAATTCCAAGAAATTCTTAAGGACTCAACACAGGCAAATTTAAGTATTTGATTCAGTGGAAAAATATCAGGCTTTAAATATTCTATCTAACATTGTTTAAATAATATTTCTTAATTCAAATATGAGGTTCATCTCATCCCCTGTTCACTTTACAGCTTCCTGCCTTGCCAAGTAAGTAGATTGTGTTAAATCAATCCTTCTATATAAAAAAAGAGAAAAACAATAGAACATTAATTCAAATGCAGTCATATATTTTTTGACAAATCAGGCTTTTGTTTTAAAAAAAACTAATAAAAACACTGTATACATCCAGGATACTGAATTATGTAAAGGGCAGGTAATGAAAGTTTACTATCCACTTCTTCACAGCGGATTTTTGCAATGAATTTTTCGCGATGAAAACCAATATGGGAACTATAATGCATTTAAGAATGTCCCTGATAGACTGGTGGGAGTGTCTCAGATGGAACAACTGGCAAGAAAAAGATGTCTCAGTCCACAAAGGGTTGGAGGATAGCATTAGACTTTCCCTGGTTTTCTGGAAACTAAAAAGAAAGGGGAGCAGAAACAGGTTCAATCTTGCAAGTGAGGTAATCACTTTCTTTATTGTAAAGTTATATTAACAAAATCTTTCAGAAGTGAAAGACCTGTCTCCTAAGCTTATTCTCACATATCTATAAGACACCTTAGTTTTTCATAGTTCATTACTTGTTGATTTCACTAACATCTCAAGACAATTCTCAAAGCGCTTTAAGATAATTGCAGAAGCAGTACTTACATTAGTAAGAAAAAGTTTTGCAGGAGGAAAAAAATAGCCTGTGTTGTTCCCACCGCATAGCAAACATTTGCTTATTTCCGAAAAAAGTAAATGTCCTATGAATCAAACCATGATTTTGTAGGCATGTTCATACAGTTTTCTTGCCTGCAGTACAGGAGTGTTTGCAACTGTCTTCTTCAGAAATATTTTTCAATTTCCCAAACTAGTCTGTAGATTTACTGTATCTTTAACGTTTCCCAGCTAACTATCCAAATTCCCAACCAAGTCAAAGACAACTACAATAGATAGTTGCAGTTGCTAAAACATGTGCTATATGCACACATCTGCTTTTCTCTAGAACTTGAAGCTGGCGAAGCTTATTTATTTTTTATTTATTTTATTTGTCAAGTACATATTAGATAATTTATATAAGTATAAGCATGAATTGAATACATAAAATGAATACAATTAAAGGGAACATTAGGACAAGGACAGTAGGCACGCTGGTGTCTTATGCACACCCCTTACAGACCTCTTAGGAATGGGGTGAGGTCAACAGCAGACAGTTTTAGGTTAAAGTTTTGTGGGTTTGGGATGAGGCCACAGAATCTGGTACCGCATTCCAGGCATTAACAACTCTGTTAATGCCTGGAAGCTGGCATATACTGAATACATTAAACATACCTTTTTAAATTATAAAGGTTATAATGGGATATATAGTGCTGTGCTCAACAGTGATGGTACATAGGGCTGAAAACATCTTGCAGAAAGCACAGGTCTACAGAGTCAAAGAAGCTTCTTGAATGAGAAGTGAAACGTCTTAAAAGAAAGTCCAGAACAACCAGTTGCCTCTTGAAAAAGCACAGTTGCCTCTTGAACCTTTGGGACAACCATGACCTGGATGACTGAGAATCTCCATAGACATCCTGCTTGCAATATTAAACCTACCTACTTACCTATCTCTATCTCTATCTCTATCTCTATCTCTATCTCTATCTCTATCTCTATCTCTATCTCTATCATCTCTATCTCTATCTAATCTATATCTATATCTATATCTATATCTATCTATATCGTTTAAGAAGGCCTAAAAGCTGGTGAATTGAGATTTCACTGAAAATTAGGCTATGAAACATCTTGATATATGTAGGAAAATTCCTGGCATAAAGAATGATACACATAAAGACCTACGAAAATAAAATAATAAATATCTATATCTATATCTATATCTATCTATATCATCTATTTCTATCTATCTATCTATCTATCTATCTATCTATCTATCTATCTATCTATCTATCTATCTTATTAGCAATGTGTTTCTGAGGTGAATTGCGGTTCTGGGTAAGTACTTCACCACTAAGTTTTAATGCAGTTGGCCAGCCTCTTTCTTAGGCATAGACTTCACTGTGTCCACAGTTGTTTTTCTCCTTAGATAGCAACTGGTATCAATTTTCAAATTAGGCAGGGAGTGTATTTGGCCCAGGAGCTTCAGCTTATGACTTCTAAGCATGTAGCACAAGGGAAATAGCTGAGATGTTGCTGAATGTTTAGATATGAAATTAGAACATCCCATGTCTTCCCTGCACTCCCTCTAAGCTTTCACATTTAACATACCTGCTGACTTTGTGGGCTCACTGTAGCAAGTTCTAAATGATGCATGAAATGAAGAATTTCTAGCTGTCTACATGAAGAAATAATAGTGGCTTGTAGCATTCACAGCTGTGCAGCATTTTTTAACTATATGGCATGATGCTGTTCAGATGAGAGGAATCACCTACAAGCCTCAAAGTAATATTTAAAAAGTTTAAATGTATTAGCATAGCTTTACATAAATTAAAAAAAAACTACTTTTCCTTTATTGTTTGTCCGTCAGAAATTTCCCCATACTTTATGAAATCACACCAGGAGAAGCTTTTCCTCATCTCAGCCTGAATGTCGTAATACATGACAACTTTCTGCAAAAGGAACATTTCGGATTTTAAAATGATTAGGTTGGATTTTAAAACATACTTAGGTCCTGAACACATGCTTTTCTCAGCAAACACGAAAACATCAATTCCTATAAAGCGTTGGTTATTTTTTAATTGAAATATTACTTTAAAAAATAGATCAAGTGCAGATAGAAAAAAATTGGTGCCAGCTGATTATTTACTTGATTCACTGTAGATCAGACCTGTCAAACTGGCGGCCCATGGCCACACCCACCCCAGCTCTGCAAAGACAAAAAACATTGCAATACGTCACGTGACACGATCAACTTTGACACCCATGCTGTAGATGATGTCAGTAGTTTCTTGATTTTTAATGGAAAAAAATATCTTTCAAGACTATGAGTGGGCTAGTATTCTAAAATTGTAACAACAAGCAGAAATGATGCTTAATTATGCCTTTTTATAACTGTCATTTACAGCATAGAGATTTATATTGGAGATTGTGTGATTTCTTGTTTTTAAATATAACTGATTTGAACTAACATTTTGCCCTAGCAGATAAAAGCATTAAGGAAAAATAATATTTTCCAAGATTCATACAGCAGGTAAATATATGTAAAAAAACCTTTTTCTATTGCATCAACACCCAAATCAAACAAATTTATTTCACAGAGAGTACTGTTGTGTATAATTACAAATTCACTATATGAGCTTGTGTACTTACACAGAGAAATGTATCTCAGTTATCTTCATTGAAAGAAAAGTAATTTACTGTGTAGCAGAAATCCTGAGACCCTGTTCCACTTTGATAAAGTGTCTAAGCAAAGAAAACTTCAATATTAATTAAAGGAAACATAAGATTTCCCTCAATATGAATGTACACAGTGTTCCATTCCAAAAGTGAATGACATATTTCATGTAAGTATAGCAATTATCATTTATGTGGAAAATCTTTAACAATTGCAGGTAGCAGAGGCAACAAGGATTAGGAACATATTAACAACAGTGCATGTCCTCTTAATTAAAAGAATGAATGAACAGAGCAATTTTTGCAACATTAATTACATCCCAATTTGATTTAACCTATGTAGGCCAATCAAATACAGTCCGAACCAACTTATCACCTGCTTGACAGGAGAAGTAAATTGAACTCTTTATGGGGCACTGAGATAGGTCATCAGGCACTTCTGTTTTTTGTTTTGCCTTCACCCACTTTTCACAAGTATTAGAAGAAAAGAGGGCAACTGTCAATCCAGCAGTGTGGCAATCATTACAGGTTTGCAGTGAAGCAGAAAAATGGTGTAATAAACAGGTCTTGCAGCCTTCTATCACTCCATTCATCCTACACTTGAAGCACTTGGGCCTTCTGGCCTTACTGAGCGTTAAATCCCTATCCAGCTGTTTGACCCCATTATGAGAACATGATAGGCACCCCGTCACATGAAATGGCTGCAACAGTCTGATGCACTGAATCTATCTTTCCGACAGGTAAACCTATGGATAATTTATTTTGATGTGGTTTCAAAGTATGTTGACAGCAGTCAGGGAGGGCCTACACCGCATGAACTGTCTGTGCACGTGAGTGTATGTTTTAAGGCTGAGCCGTTTTCATTGCTCAGGAGCGATTGTTAATGAACATGTGGTTAAAAAGAGCGTACTAATGCTGATTGTCCACTTTTAACAGGCTGCCTTTTGATATGACCTGCAGACCATAAAGCCGTAATGCAGCCTCAGCATATGTGCTATTAAAATCAATATCCAATACTGTAAATCCACAGTATCCCTACTCAGACCAATCTTTCTGCCGTTGTCATCACTTCAAACCTTTAAATGACCAACTCTATCTATGATGTTTAATAAGATTAAGGAATTCTGCAGTAGGGATGGATATCAATATTGCACATTAAATTAATAAATACTGTTTCTTTTGGGCTTGTGGGATAATTTCAGGCCACGTGGGAAACATTAAAGCAATTATTTGGAGGCAAAAATGTTTAAAGGTGCTGCGGTCTCTTCTCTGAAACTAAACTGTATAAAATACAATAAAGTGGTCATTTCTCGTAAGGTCATTGATGCAATATTTAAAGTATTGCCATATGGCCCACCCTCTCCAATATATGCTTTGCTCCATCATATTTTAAACAGAGACTTTTTGACATAAATGTAGCGATAGGTCTGAAAACCGAATGACTTCCAAGTCACCCTCTTGATTGCTGTTTGACCGTACCTTTACGTGTGCCATTTAAGCCTACAGAATCCAATCAGTGTGTCAGTTAAATTGCTCCTCATCTGTCGAGATTAAGCATTCAACTATTACCTCAGATTTAGTAGAAGTCTTAGATACTGGCACATTTCACTGGAGCCATTAGTAACACCTGGAATCATTCACATTAGTTTAAGATCTGGCACCATAAATTTCTAGCCATTAATGATTATTCTGACTTCTCAGGATAAATGGCTTAACGTTTTTGATAATGAAAATATACATTCTGCAGTAGTTCTTTCTTAAACCCACATTACCTTTGTAATGTACTTCATGGCTGATAGTAACAGACTGTGTTATAACTCTTGCAGAAATTTTTTAGGATGCTATAAAGCATTTAAGGTATGTTGTGTTATTAATTTCCTCATATTTGATGAGATAACTTGTTGCCTTGTTTTTAATTTCAAAATGAAATGAAGTCTATTGATTGTATAACATATAATTGGAACTATCAGAAAAGAAGCCTTTACAAAAATACAAAAACAAACCAACAACTTAGGCTTCTCTTATACTCTATGATGGAGAGAATATATTTTCCTACCATGAGAGTCTCAGCAACAAATTTCTTTGAATATTATCAAAATAACAGGGGGAAAAAATCATCGCAAGAGCAGTGTGTGTCAGATTAGTTATAGCTGAGAGAGATTATTTAAATATCTCAAATAAATCTTTTCATTCTCAGCACATTCATCTCTTTTAAGTGCTCATTAAGATAGGGTGTGACAGTTCTGGAAAATGAAACATTAATTCTTTTTCTCTGAAGCTTGAGTCAAACATTCCCAAGGGCAGCTACAGTATAGGTGTATTACAGGACGAGAGGAGCTTATAGGCCCCTTCTGCATCTCATTCCAAAAAAGAGAGACAATATTTCCTGTTGCCACTGTTCTTCTTAGTCACACTCCCATGATGTATTTGAGACTGAAGAAAACATATCAGTTTGTGGGGCTTGATAAACCCACAATGAAACTTAGTTGTGCTTCAATTCATTTCAGGTCAATATAATTTGCAATCATTCTTCTTGCAATGTTCTAGATCCAGTCTAGCCGAGACAACGAACTCAAAAGAAAGATCTGATTTTCTGCTTTTGTTTCCCTCAAAAGGCAGAGAAAGAACTGTTACACCAAGCACATCAAAAAGAATATTATATTGTGGCATTGTTAAAATGTCTTGGGATTTATTTTGAAAGATGTTGGTAGCTTTGACAAACAATAACTGATCAACTCTTCCACAATTACTTTTTTTTATTGCTGCTCATTAACGATAATTTCGGGCTGAACAATCATATATCTTGCTTAGTTTGGGGTTCAGTCATTTTGGTTTACGTCATCTTTTCATTTGAAAAGCTTCATAAATTATAGGCTTCTGTTCATTATTTGAATTATGTCACCATATATAACTCAGGAATGAAACTACGGTATATAATAATATAAGGGATTCAAGGTTTCTATGTTCCCATAACAAATTGTGTGTCTTGTTCCCAAATAACTCCTTTGCACAAACTATTCTTTTTTCTAGGTTTGGGACCAGGGAAGAGGGGAGAAAAAATTCTTACCCATGCTTGGATTTTTCTTAGTGATATACTCAACAGTAAATTTCTCCCTCCCTAATGTTTAAACACTCTTGTATTTCTTTCTTCTTATTCTTCTTTTTTTGTCTTTTATATTCATAGTGATGGAAAACCTTTGATTTTTTATTTGCTTTCCTTGATTAACCCTACTGAGCTTGATATGGCTAAATGACAAAATCTTTGGGATTCCTCGCACTTGTGGTCCTCAGAGTCTGACAGATCTTATTTGAAAGTCTTATAGCTGCATGCTATTGGTGTAGGGTGAAACGTATAAAATATGTTTTTGATGAACCATCATTTGGATTTCAACATTTTTAGTTGAAATAACATGAAAATGGTTATATAAATAAATTCCAAGATAAAAATGCTTAATAATACTGTGGTTGATACCTTTGCTTTAACTCCTAGAGGACATTTCTCTTATAACAAAGACAAGTGTTTATAGGGGGGGGGGGGGACACAACATATTTTAAATATACTGTATGAAATGTACCAAAAACAGATGGTATGTCATTGTCATTTTGTTACCATGGTAAGTGGAAATGTTTGATTGCCTTCACCTTTCCTAGTGTTTCTCAGCATGTGGCAGCCTGAATATTAAACAATATAATTACTGAATGATAGAAGGCCTAAGCATTCACACCTGATTTTTTTTTATCCTAGATTTTGAAAAATTTGTTTATGGAAGCTTATAAAAATTATGTGGATTTGTAGAGCATGTGACCTTTTTGAGAAGAGTGATGTAAAACCTATTTTTTTAAAAAAATATGTACAATAGTTACCAAAATAGTGCACATTGCAACAAAAATATATAAAGCCACTATCTGCATATCATAAGTATATTAATAGTCTTGAAGACTTTTCTCATATATTTGATTTTGCTTTCTTTTGTTGCCAATTAATTATTCTTTCCCACCATCCACCCCAATTTAGATGTAGGCAAAAGATTGTTTGGGGGCACACCATGTTAATAAGGGAACTGAAGAAGACTATAAGGTCATTTCAATCTAGATTTGATTAGAGCTTGATTTTCTTTATATTGCAGTTCATTTCTGCTACAGTGCAAATCCATTTTTAATGCTAATCAAACAAGAGGTAATAATAATAATATCTTCTCTTTGGGATATATTGCATCATTTGACGTAAATGCTTCTATAAAAAGGGAAGTGAGATAAAGCACCCTTCAGAAATGGAAAGAAAATCATTCAGTGATATGGATATAGTGGCAACAACACATATTTAAAAAATTAAAATATCCAAGAATTTGTGTTACATTAATATGAATTAATGTACAATTAATCTACAACCACTCATTTAAATAATCTATAACTACTCTTATTGAAAACAACGTGACTTACTTTCCAATAAAAGGTTATACATATGTATAAATATGACTAGGATTGCTGTCTAACCAGAAGGATGTCTAAGAGAACACTTCACCTTTCAGTAGAAATATATAGGAGTTTGTGATTTGATCAACAATGTAGGGTTTTTAGAATCAGAATCAGTTTATCTCCGAATCATTGGTATAGAAAAGAGGTCTAATAGCAGAAAGATATTGCCTTAATTTTATGAACATGAC
The DNA here is from genome assembly GCA_030761175.1 of Masticophis lateralis. Taxonomy (NCBI): domain Eukaryota; kingdom Metazoa; phylum Chordata; class Lepidosauria; order Squamata; family Colubridae; genus Masticophis; species Masticophis lateralis. The sequence goes on from JAUDYJ010000005.1 coordinate 64,269,047, forward strand.
TCTTTCACACATCTGGTAATGTCTGTGGATTTCTGGATCCTGGATTTGTTAAGTAATTTATAGTAAGTGATTATATTTGGATTAATTTTCAGTGCTATAATTCAAATGAAAAGCTTCAGTTGTGTCTTGTCCACGAGGCAGGAAAGTGCTGAGAAATGAAAGCAGTGGTAATCAAAGAGAAGCCACCAAAATACCCAGCATTCTCTGTGGGTCACAGAATGGAGAAGGCAATACCAAATTCAGCATGCCAAGGACATAATTTTCCAAGTGAGAAGCTAAAAACACCAGGAGTGCTGTTATGCATCATTAAGGATGGCACCAGTAGCCACCTGAGTGTCTTGTCAGAATAACAGAATTGAAAGCAGGGGTGAAGTGCTACAGGTTCGCACTGATTCGGATGAACTGGTAGTAATAAAAGCTACCAGTTTGGACGAACTGGTAGTAAAAAAAAAAATACTAGTTTGTCCAAACCGGTATTTCCGATGATCAGCTGTGCCATGCAATTTATATTTGCTAGAAAGCAGGAAATCCTGCTTTCTAGTGAATCTAAATCACATGGCACAGCTGTTCTCCCCCCCCTGCTGTTCTACTTACTTCTTAAGCCTTCTTTTTCTGTGTGGAGCATGCATTTGGTGTGCACTGGGCATGGGTGCATGTGCAATGTGTGTTTAGCATGTACTGCACATGTGTAGGCAGCGAACAGGTGGCAAACCATGGAAGATTTCACCACTGGTTGGAAGGGACTTTGGAGGACTTCTAGTCTAACCCCTAGCTCAAGCAGGACAACCTGTACCATTTCAGGGCCTATGTCTCATGTAACCAGTTATCAGAAATACAATTAGGTTAAGGTACTTGTGCTGTAAAGCTGTCAACCTATGTACCAAAATCAATGAAACTTACAACTGAGTAACCTAACCCAGAGCTGTGATGATCAATATCATGGTGAATTTCTCTTCATTGAAGCGAAGAGGCAACAGGATCACCTAGATTTGGTGATTTGTATCACATTGCCTGCCTTGACTGACATTTGAAAAAGCTGGGAAGTATTTCTGCATGGCTTCAGAAGGGTCTCTGAGCTTTCTAATAATTCATTGGAGGTTCTGGGAGGGGCCTCCAAACTGGGAGGGGCCACTGCACACATGTATTACATGTGTGCAGTGCCATTTAAGTCAGCTAAACCAAACCGAAGAGCAGCCTCTTCACTCTTGGCAGGGAAGGGGAAGCATTTCTTCCTGAAATAAGTTCCTTGGTTGAGTTTTGATCAATGTAACACCACTCCCTTGAGGATCAGAACAGATCTTAAGCTACACTGAAACCGAGCAAACAAACTAGGTGAGTAAAGGAAACCTTAATAGAAATTGGAATCAAATCACAATCTTCCTGGATAGAATCATAATGCAAAACGATTCTTTGAAATGTATTCATAGTTAAATAGAATTCTTATTGTTTTAAAAATTAATAATGTGAATTTTCAGGATGATTTTTGTTTTAATCCCAAGGAAGAGTGAAATATAATTACCTGTTCGGACATATATGTGTTCTGATGAGAAACAAAGATTCTGGAATCACCAAGAATTTCTTCTGAACATAAAATGCAATATTATGAATTCTTAGCTGAAACATTGATGCAAAAAACTAGCTTTTCATGAGTTCATTTCTAAAATGAAACTTTATGATTTCTCAACCAGCCAGAGTTTGGTATACCAGTAGCATAATGGTAACAACCCAATTCATCCTATTTTATCACTTGACCATGATCAAAAAATTTCATTGATCAAAAAGTTTCATGGAATCGAATTTCATTTGATTCCATGAAACCAATTATGCACTCCATGGGTCAAATATTCATTTCATCAATAATCTCTAAAGGGAGAATTAGGACATGTACTTGGGAAATTATACTGTGTAGCCTGGAAACATGTCCTGCTGAACTCACTAGATTTACTCCTGAGTTAGCAAGTGTGGCATTGCACAGGTAGGATTGTTTTTCTTCCAATAAGCTTCATTTCACTGAATATGTTCTAGTTCCTGTATTATCCCACTTATTCCTGTGGCGTCCAGCAGGTGATTGTTTTCCAACTGATCGCTATTATTTGTTGGCAAGGAATAAGTAATTATTTATCTCACAGAGTGCTTGGTGAAGCACAGAAATAGCACAAAAAGCACTCATAACACTAAATTTATAATAGTCAGGAAAAACTAATGGTATAGTTTTAAACCAATTGTTTATATCTCATTATTGCAAAAGGGGGGAAAAAACTAGTGTTAATTTCACCTTTCATGTACATTTATGTAGTCATGTTCATTTTGATTTTGATTTGTTTTTGTGATTTACCTTAAGTATGTTATGGGTATGCTATATTGCAGAATTCTGGTCACTGCCTGCAAAGTTTGGAAAAGTCTGTATATCATTGTCTTGGTATATTATCTTTTTGCATGCATATTTAGGTAAATTTAGAAAGTTCATATTGAATAACTTTTCATTAAAACATAAAATGATCAAATTAATTACCATATCTTATTGCATAAGTTTCCATAAATTAATGCAATATTATTATTGTATTGCTTATTTTGCCAATTGGTTTCATATATTGGTTGTGAATTCCTATGGTATGCAAATGCAAAAAAAAAAGTTATCAACATTTTTCACAGCACTGGTATTTTAAATCCTCTTTTTTATGTTAAAAGTCAAAAACAAAAGATTCCCCTTATATAGAAATAGTGTACATTACTAAATATTTTGTTGACTTTTCCAGTTCTATGATATTTTTACTGTCATCAAGTGATCAGTGACCCAGATCTTTATTCCAGATGAATTACAGTAAACTATAAAGGTATATATGTAAGTTCATGACAATACGAGCCATTTTAGATCATTTTTGTACTAGTGATTTACAGAGTGGAACCTGAGTGGCGTAGGAGGCTAATGTCTCCTACTAAGGCAGCATTTAACATCCAGCTGCCTGCAATTACTGCGAGTTCAATTCTCACCAGGCCCAAGGTCGACTCAGCCTTCCATCCTTTCTAAGGTGGGTAAATTGAGGACCCAGTTTGTGGGGACAATAAGCTGACTTTGTATAAATATACAAAAGTATGAAGGCTATTGCTTAACGCATTGTAAGCCGCCCTGAGTCTCCAGAGAAGGGTGGCATATAAATCAAATTAAAAATTAAATTAAAAATAAAATAAAAAAAAGAGTCTTCACAGCATCACCCATCTGATACTGAAGTACAGGAAAGTATTCTTTTCAATAAAGGAGAATATTTGTAACTCAAGATTGAAATGAAGAGTTCTTGATGCTCTCTGAGCTTGGTTGTTTTCTTGCAGGTGTTCAAGGTGTTTCTGCAAAAAAACAACCAAGCTTAGAGAACACCAAGAACTCCACTCCAATACTGAAGTGATAATAACCTCAGTACATATTATGTTAGTCTGGCAATGATTGCTGGGTGACTCTAGAAGATACTATAAATCATTACTGTAAAAAAGACCATTTTTTTTCTTAATAATCATTTTAGATCTGCTTAATTTCATCATGTCACAATTCTGCCATGATTCAAGATTCCTCTTCAGGGCTTAGCTCTCCAGGGGTTAATAAATAAGCAGCATGGAGAGATAACAGGATAACAGAGTTGGAAGGGACCTTGGAGATCTTCTAATCTAACCCCCTGCTCAAGCAGAGAATCCTACACCATTTCAGCAAGTAGTTGTCCAATCTCTTCTTAAAAGCCTCCAGTATTGAAGCAACTACAGCTTCTGGAGGAAAGTTTTTCTGCTGATTAATAGTTTTAACTGTCAGAAAATTTATCCTTAGTTCTATGTTGCTTCTCTCCTTGATTAGTTTCTATCCATTGCTTCTTGTCTTGCCTTCAGGTACTTTGGAGAATAGTTTGAGTCTCTCTTTTTTGAGGCAACCCATGAAATATTGGAACACTGCTATCATATCCCCAGTACTTCTTTTCAGGGAAAGAGAGATAGTTTAGTCTTTTATGCTTCTTACTCAGGCAAATTTACTTATCACGATAGTATATTATTTGACAATAGGTCTGATATTAGCATCAAGTGTCACCAGAGATTGGTTTCAGTAGGTTCTGACCAGTTCTAGAGAACTGGTAGCAGAAATTTTGAGTAGTTCGGAGAACCAGTAGTAAAAAATCTGACTGGTGCCACCCCCATCTATTCTCTGCCTCCCAAGTCCCAGCTGATCGGGAGGAAATGGGGATTTTGCAGTAACCTTCCGTTGGATTGGGGAGGGAATGGAGATTTTATAGTATCCTTCCCCTGCCATGCCCACCAAGCCACGCCAATCAAGCCATGCCATGCCCACTGAGCCATGCCCACAGAACTGGTAGTAAACATTTTTGAAACCCACCACTGAGTGTCACCTATTTCAGAATAGCCCCAAAATACTGATATCAGACAATAGGTTCAACCATCAGAATATCGCACAGTACACTAGCAAAGCATCACCCATGGGGTCTTGTGGGAAGCTGAAATGGCATTTCTTAGCTATCCGTCCTTTCTGCCATCAACGGGTAAGCCCTGATGAAGAACATTATTACAAGAGAGCATTGTTTTTGGAGTGGGTCCAGTGATGGCTAACCTTTTCTGGACTGAGTGCCCAAAGCACGCCTGAACCCCCAAAATGCAATGCATCACTTGCCCCATGCCTGTGTATATGCATGTGCCCTGCTCCCTGTGCAGGCGCCCGCTGCACATGCCCTGCCCCTCACACACGCATGTGCGCCCCCCCACACGTGCCCTGTCACCCCACACATGCACGGCAGAGACCCAAAGACCAGCTGGCCAATGGGAAGCATGCACGCATGCATGGCAGAGTTGAACTGGGGCGACAGCTCATGTGCCATCAGAGAGGGCGCTGTGTGCCACCTCTGGCGTGTGTGCTATAGGTTCACCATCACGGATATAGATCATGGCTAGTTTGTTGACTCTGGAAGCAAAACAAGAAAGGAAAAGATCTACAACCTTTGCAAGAAGACAGTTTGTTTTCCTTTAGCACTGAACATGTAAAAATTTAAGAAGGAATTTGGTTGCCTAAGCAAGCCTACTACTTATAAGAAGAATATTGCAGTGACAAAAGAATTGAGCCTCATGGAAGTATCATCCATCAACGGTGCTGAGAGTCATTTCATTCCAAAAAAACATTGTCCTACAAGCTCAGAGGCAGCAATTGCTGGAATTCCAAGCGTGCCCGCAGGCTTTCCAACACCTGTTCAGAAAACACAATGTAATTAAATATTTAGGTGCTACGCTGTTTGTTGAAAAATGAACAATTCAGAATTAATTTAGGTGGGTTTTAATTCATCACAATATTTAAATGTTATAATATTACAAAAATAATTATCTTAAAGTACCATGTTTGTGAACTGGTCAGGAAAAAAAAAGACCCCGAGGAAACAGACTTCTTAGAATAGGTGCTAATGCTGCATAATTAAGTCTGGGCACCAGGGATATGCCAACCCAATAATACATTTCCTGAATAACTCATAGAGTAGCTCTAACAAGAAAGACACATATTTCAGCAAATTACTCAGAAAACCTGCCTTGGAATATTTAGGAGTGTATGAGCCAAGTGAGGCAAGCGGAAGTAATTGAAAAGTATCTCTAAATCTTACAAGAGCTTTAATGCTAGGCATCATCTGGATTTGTACGCTAAGCTGAGTACACTAACTAGAGAAAAGGAGCCAATGAAGTTCATTAAGCAAAACACACTGTGTGTGTCTTTGTGTATTTGTGTGATTGAGTTGTTCATTCACTGTTCCATCTTAAATTCTATATTACATTATTACAATACTAAGTGTTTTCCATTCAGGGAGAAAAGGAATTGCATATATGCATGTCTACTAGAAAAAAAAAATAAAAGAAGAAAGCTTCTAGCCTTTTTCTTATTATCAAATTCATCATACCTAGAAACTAGAAGAATAATTTATATATAAAAGAGTCATATTTTAGCTACTGTCTTCCCTGCCTTTCAAAACAAAGCCGTGTTTATCCAGAGAGGTCTCCACTAACTGATTTTGCTCAACTCTAGCAACAGTTAGCTAATAAGCATAATAACATCGAGAAGCATGTTCTTTTTAAGTAAAATATAGCATTACAACAGGTATTGTCTATCAAAAGACTGAGATTATATCTACAGAACTGTATTTTTTTGAACTACAAAAGTCATGATTTGATATAATTGCACCTGGTTCAAATGATATAACTGTATCAGTTGGGCAATACGTCAAGGTGCATATACTATCATTTAGTAACATTATAATGTAATGGATCTCTAGAACAGTGATGATTAACCTTTTTGGTGTTGAGTGCCCAAACATGTATGCACATGAATGTGTACATGTGTGCCCAACCATCCAAACTGCAATGTGCACTCCCCTGCACATGCACTGCCCTGCACATGTGCCCACGCATGCACCCAGGACCCACGGGTCTCATTTTGGCTTCCAGGTTGGTGCAGGAGGCTTTTCAAACCCAAAATGGGGCATGGGGGGATGGGCTTGTGTGGCACCCCGCGCGCCATTTTGGTTTCCAGGTTGGTGCAGGCAGCAAAAATGGAGTAGAAAGGTAGGGCACGGTGGGAGGGGGAACCTGCAGAGATTGGGGATGGCACGGGTGGCAGAAATGGAGAAGAAAGGTAGTGCGCACTGGGGGGAAACTTGCAGAGATCGGATAAAGCCCACCCTGGGCTTGCATGCACGGCAGAGGCCCAAAGATCAGCTGGCCAGCAGGAGGCAAGTGTGCATGCGTGGTGGAGCTGGGGTGGGGTGATGGCTGGCCTGCCCGCAGAGAGGGCTCTGTGTGCCACCTGTGGCACGTGTTCACCATCATGGCTCTAGAAGCTCAGATATGGTATCCCAAACTTATTTATTGTATATTTGGTCATTTAGATCCAAGAAGATATACTCTAACCCAAAAATATAACAGGAGATGCATAGAATGCTTAAATCTTTCTCCATAATAGACCTAATGCAAATCAAAATCCTATGTACTTCCACTAAAGTAAGTGCTGAAAAAGAAACTACATGAGTTGTATAAAATAATGTAATGTATGGTTATCCAGAAACTAAAGAATATTGATAATATTGAATATTAGTCTTTAATCAATGGGCCAAGAACCAAAGTTCATCTCTATCTTTTGAGTAGAAACATCAGTTCATGAGAGGGGTCTGGCCTGAATAGAATATATTGTCAGTTTTTTAGTTACCTTTTCATCCTCCTATCCGCTCTCTTTTCTGGTGTGTTTTTACATTTCAAACCTGAAGCAGATCTTATTTGCTTTATTTAAAGTGAACCCACTTTTGGGAAATTAAAAGGGATAAAAATCTAAAGCAAATAATAAGGCAACATGCATGGAACACTGTCTGTGAGTAAAGTCAGGTAATACAGAAACCTGTAGTGATTCATCTAATAGATTTCATGCATAACAGGAAAATGAATCTGGATTGCTTTAGCCCTAAAATAATATCATGAGGATATTATATTCCATACTGGCTCTCCATTAAAAAAAAATCCCTTCCCTATCACTGGGAAAAAATGAATTTTCTGGTGTGTTCAAAGTTAAAATATTCATTTTAAAGACACCACATTTTCTTCATCCTGGCTTTCAGCCATGGATCTGAATGGATGATGTGTGAACTGATTCAGAATATGAATAATTTGCTGTTAAGTATCACATGTGAACAGAGATTCTCATGGTCTTCTACAGCAATAAACGATAAAGGCCAAGCTTCAATAAATGGGTTATCTTTATGAATACAGGATGGCATATAGCATTGTACCACAGATAATTAATCTATTATGAGTACATTCTTTATTCATATCACAAATTTAAGTGTATGTAACATCTCTGACATTACCATTACTAGACCATAATGATGCTTTGATAATGTAAGTATACTGCATATTATCAGTGTATTTCTGTTTGGGGTTTTATTTCTAAAGATTATCAGTGTAATATTTAGCTATCACTAATTACTACCACTATTAAGAAGTGCTTGATTCTCTTATGATATTTACAGAAATCTTACAGTTTTGCTAATATGTCATTTGTCCTCCATTAAGAAGGACTTTTTCATGGGTGGTTTTTCAAGGCTGGGAAATCCTGGTGATGAAAAAACTGACAATTTTATATATGTACAAATTGGGTTTCATAAGCCAAGAGCCAGTATTCCATAGCTAAATGTCCATGAAAATTCTTAGACATCAAAATCATGATGGTTCCAAAGTTGCTTTTTTTTCAAAAGGCAACTGGACTTTGTTTTTTCTTGAAGACTTCCCGAACTGAAGAAGCTTCTTGGATGAGAAGTGAAATGTCATCAAGGAAAAACAAAGATCAGCACATTTGGGATAGTACTCCTTAGCTTTCTATAGTCCTATTCTGCTGGAGAATTCAGTCATTATAGTTCAACAGATTTAGAACAGAACAGAGCAGAACAGAACAGAACAGTACAGAATAACAGAATTGGAAGGAAACTTGGAGGTCTTCGAGTCTAACCCCATGCTCAGGCAGTAAACCCTATACTATTTCAGACAAATGCTTGTCCAATCTCTTCTTAAAAACTTCCAGTGCTGCAGCATTCACAACTTCTGAATGCAAGTTGTTACACTGATTAATTGTTCTAACTCAGCAGCACTTTTTTGTGCGGTTGTTGATAAAAATAGGATCACCAACATGCTAGCCAATGGCCGATGATAGATATGGCATAAGAAGAACTTCTAGATTGCTTCTCTCCTTGATTAGTTTCCATTCATTGCTTCTTGTCCTGCCTTCAGGAGCTTTGGAGAATAGGTTTGACTCCTCCTTCTTTGTGGCAGACCCTTAGATATTGGAACATTACTATCATGTCACTCCTAGTCCTTCCTTTCATTAAACTAGACATATCCAATTCCAGCAACCATTCCTTATATATATTTTAGCCTCCGGTCATCCTAATCATCTTTGTTGCTCTTCTCTGCATTCTTTCTAGAATTTCAACATCTGTTTTACATCATGGTGATCAAAACTGGATGCAGTATTTAGAAAATACCGAATTGACAAGGTTGCTGCCATGTTTAAGTGCAAGAGGTAAATGTAGAGGGAAATCTGGAAAATAGAATTTAACTTTAAGTATGTTTGAAACATGTTAAAATGGCAATGATTAATTTATTAGTCCCAGGTATTATACCATATACAATTTTGTATTAATTCAATCTCCATAATAATATCAGCACTAGTGACTTTACATATATGCTTTGCATGGCAGGGGGATTGCATCCAAAAGAAAGTTGCAGTTTCAGCAAGTTTAGCCTTTATTGCCTTAAAAATGAAATAGTGAAAATATTTTTAGTAATATATACCTGAAACTCTTAGAGCCAACCTAGGCCACAGGTAGAGAATGACCCAATACAGAAGATGGCGATTCTTCCCTCAGTGCATATTATTTCCTTTCAGTATTACTAGAAAGAAGGCATTGAAACTGGTCAATATCAGTGACAAGAACTCTTAGTGACTTCAAGACTTGTATTTCTTCTGGGATTTGCTGCATCAGTACTATCATTAGTATCCTAAATAGAAAATATAAAGATACTTTGGGTGCCTTGCAGAACACATGAATTGCATTTGCTGATGGGTTTGTATGTATGTATGTATGTAGGTATGTATATATGTATTACTGGTTCGCAACAGAGTCACGCATGCACAGAAGCTTCCTGATGGTGTTGGGGTCAGTGGGCAGACCTTCCCGCCGGTTTTACTATCGGTTTTATAGAACCAGTCCGAACTGGGGGCAGTCCACCACTAATATATGTATGTATGTATGTATGTATGTATGTATGTATGTATGTATGTATGTATTATTCATTCATTCATGGTCTTTCATGGATCTTCATTTAAATTTTAAAATATATTTTTGATAAGCTCCTCACCTGTAGCAGAAAATATGTTCAGGTATTTTTTATTGCACACTGTTCTTTTTGGCTCATCTAAAATTAAAAATAATAGTAGTAACAATTAAAAGATCCTATTATTCCATGTGTCCTATAATATGATTTTAGCTTAATGAGTTATTATTAACATATTAATGCATTCCTTATCCACCTCCATTATCTGTTTCCAGTGGCAATATGGAAGTGGTTTGTTTTTTTTTACCCGTAGGGCATTATCTGCAACCATAATATACTTAGACACACTGGCAGATTTTCTACACTGAAGCTAATTTAAAACTAAGTATCCTTCTCTCTGATAACATTTTGTATTTATTTGTTTATTCAATTTGCATCCTGCCTGCACAATTTGAATACTAAAATAAAATAATAAAAATTAAACAGGTAAAAGAAAAAATAAAAAGGCTATACATTTACACACCCACTAAAATCAATTAACAATAATTCCAAGCAATAGTTTAAAGTCTCTTTAGAAAAATGGAGCTAAACACAACACTGAGAGATCAGTATTTGGCTATCCAGGACTAACTCAAAACCCCTTCAAAACCTTTGTTCCAAATGGCCAACGTCCAAGAAAACTCACCCACAGACTCAATGTGTCTGCTGCCGGCAAGGGAGGCTTACATGGGCCAGGTCCATTGGTTAGGTTAGCTTGGAGTCCCATCTTTGGGTGCCAAATTGTTAGAAGAAATGTCCATCTGGGTTTAGTTTCAAGTGGGAAGAAAGAAACATGGAGGCTGCTTGGAAAGATGGTTTAATGGTGAAGCAGAACCACGAAGCACGTATGATTCTGGGTAGATGACCACATGGTGGAGAGAGAGAGAGAGAGAGAGAGAGAGAGAGAGAGAGAGAGAGAGAGAGAGAGAGAGAGAGAGAGAGAGAGAGAGAGAGAGAGATCTATTTATCTGTCTGTCTGTCTATCTATCTATCTATCTATCTATCTATCTATCATCTATTGATAGACAGATGATAGATAGATAGATAGATAGATAGATAGATAGATAGATGATAGATAGATAGATAGATAGATAGATAGATTGATAGATAGATAGATAGATAGATAGATAGATGATATACTCTTCCCTTGGAGCTTCCTGTTCTTGTGTAAGGGAAGGTATCCCATTGGTTGCTGTAAGGATTATGTGCAAATCCTAGGAGTTTGTCTGAGGTAAGTCTGCTTGAACTATGAATTGATGTAATATCACTAGGTGATTTCACAATGCAGTGACTGTTAGATGCGTAGAGAGCTAATCCTATCATGTCCTGAGGGCCATGTCTTAATCCATCCTTTTCTCATCCAGGGAAATATAATATTCTGCCTTTTTAATATTTCATTCTTCTAAGAGGGATGGGTGCTAACTTTCTACACTATCCATAAGAGGGCGGTGAAACATTCAGTATTATGACAAATAATCTAATTTTTAAAGTTTGTTTTTCATCCATTTCTGTTGCCTGTTCTCCACTCACTTCTTTCTCTTTGTGTGTATCTGTGTGCATGCAGTTATGTGTGTGTGTTTCTTCTGCTTCTGTCTTCTCTCCGATAGACTTATATCAGTTGCAAATGTCTGAATGACAGACAACGGACAAAAAAGAGTAAGTTTCCTGGGACTTCTTGCTGTTGCTGTATTCTGTTTGTGAAGGATTTTTGATTACAAATATGGTTCTTGGAATGAAGGTAGTGTTGGGAAAGATTTGGCTGGCCTTCAGGAAGTCTGCATGGCAGTGAAGCAAATGGTCTAAAGACTGGAGCAAGTAACTGAGGCAAAATAATTAGCTGAGTTCCAGAAGAAAGTTCTTGGCAGAACCTTCCAGAGCAAAGTTTGCTATCAGAAAAACTGATGCTACCAACAAATAATGCAAAAAGCCAAAAACTTCACAAGTGTGCACTAGAGGATTTTTTTGGGGTGGGGGTGGGAAGAGGAGACTGGGAAGAAACTAGAGAAAGTTATATTGTATGTTAAAGTCCACTTATGTTTTTAATAGAGTAATTTTATTCAAAATTACAATGAAAAAGAACAATACACTAACAAGAAAAAAAATAGAAAGGGAAGAAAAAAGAATATAAGCAAAGATGTGTTATTTTAAATAGAGACATATTTTATACATTATTGTAGACAGATTTTAGCTAGACGATGATGATAATGATGAAGTTGGATAGATAGATAATGGATAGATAGATGATGAAGAAAGAAAGGAAGAAAGAAAGGAATGAAAGAAGGAAGAGAGAGAGAGAGAGAGAGAGAGAGAGAGAGAGAGAGAGAGAGAGAGATGAATGCTTGCGATAGTATCATGAATTGGACCAGGACAATGTTACATATTCTTTATTTTTTATATATGGGAGATGAACTACATCATTCAATAGTTGTCATATTTTTAAAAAAAAATCTCTTTATCAAGTAGCTGGCTTCCAGGGATGGTATTATAAAGATCTGAGGGAGTCCAAAGAAGCAGGGCAAAATTCAAATCAAATACATTTTAGAAAATTAATACAACATAACAGATCTTATATTGAATAATTTTCATTATAGAATACAATTCTCTTACCAGAGCACAGCAATTACCCAGTGATTGTTGATGTTGGATGTTGCCATTGTTCCATTTTTAAGCTAGAAATTAAATTGCAGTGATAGTTGCTCAGCAGCCGTAACTTTTTCATACACACCTCCTACGGTTTTGGAACAATGACAATATTGTGATAACAAGGCGGCAGAAGTCTTTTCTGAAGCAAGATTCCTCTTGATATGGAAATCTATGCTGCATATTATGTATTATGTATGAAAGAATTAAAATAATTATTGCAATTGAGTAATGAGCCTGAAATAAGTGCTGATTTTATTTTTGAGAGTTCAAGCAAGTGAAACTAAAGGCTTCAGTCTGTGCTAAAAGAAATTCAGAACAACTTGACAAGTTCTATACCTATAACTACATATATAATACACTTATTAAAAAAATAAGAATGAAAATATATCCTTTTGTTGTAGATTTTTTTTTCTTATTCTGGTGTGACATCTGTTTTTCGTCTACAAAGATAAATTAATCTAGGAGAGGAAGAGTACTTACTAAATTTTTTAGTTCTGGATATTGCAATCTTCATATATTAAATTCCTATACCACTCTGATTGTTAAAAAAAAAAAAAAAGGCAACTGTCAGATCTGCCCCAGTCTAATCCTTTAGAAAAGAAAAACCCTTGACTCCATTTGAATGAAATGATAGGTTCTTTTACTAAGAATCCTGGCTGCAGTACAGTCAGATTAGAACTAAATTTCCTGCCTGAAAGCATACAGACTTTTCCTTTCAATTTATCCTACCTCCTTTGACCAGTCCAATTCCAGCTAATGGGTGGAGGTGTAGATTGGGAACTTTCGGTGTTTGTAGCAATCGGCATACAATTTCCATGCGTCTCTGGCCTCTGAGTGTCCTTGAAGACTGGCAAGAACTGGTTCAAAGCATTCTGGTGTTCCCAACTGTCTTTCCCCTCTCCCAATTTCCCTGCACTATCCTAATGCATGTTTATTGCACATTTGGTTCCCCATTCCTTTCCTTCCCCTAAATATTAATGGCAGGATGCCAATAAGGATTGGAGCCGAAGAGGGCAGAACTGACAGCAACAATAATTAACTCACAATCTGTTGCTCTGCCAGAGCTAGTAAAAACAGTTGCCTAAAATATTGGTATAAGCTAGAAAGGTTGGATACCTGAGTGAATTTCATTATTGTCACTTCCTTCCTGCAGGGTGGCATATAGCATCCTCCTCTTTACCATATCACCCTGATATGGTTGTTGTGAATATAGGTTAGATAAAATCGATACCAAAATTGTGTTTGTACTTTTGGCTCGAAAGTGGAGCCAGCAGTATCAAACTGAGACACAGATGGAATATATAGAAATTTCTCATTATTATCCAAATGCTCTGCATAAAAATGATTTTTTAAGACATAATTGATAGAATAACTTTAAATGGAAAATAGTCTTTTGTCTATTTATAATTAATAAAAAAAGGAGAATATCAATGTATGCTGGATTTCCCCCCACCCACTACCTATAAAAATTTAATTTACAATTGCTTACTGAATTTGAATGACTATGTTACCTGCCAGACCCTCCATGAAGGAGCATGTCAGTCACTTGTCATAATAACATTTCAGTTTCAAATCTTTCATCTGAAATGGTCACAAACTTTTCAGAGATATGACAGACTGAGACATCATCCATGCTTTCCCATTCTGCTATCACCTCTTCATTATAAGTGGATCCCTATATTCCAACTTTCTTCTTGTTACTAGTATCTTGACATCTGTGGCCTTCTTGAAAAGTTTCACAATCATAAAAATGACACTGCACATTAAAGGAATAATACTGACCTGACCATTTAAGTTTAACTTATCTAACCAGGATCGATTTTATTAATGTTCATAGGAATAATAAATTGTTTACTTGAAAGTAACATCTCTGGTGTGGTATATACATTGAACATGGATGGGATTATTACTGGGAATAGACAGGCCACTAAATCTTCAAAGAGATTTGGATGATTTAATTGAAGCTAACAGGCTTAATTTATAACTGTAAGCATAGAACACCTTGGACATACAACTTGAAATAGATATACTGCTTCATACACTATCATTATTTTTTACATCATTAATATTTTTTTACCTTCCCTATATACTTCACAATGCTCAGATCTCTTTTCCCATGCTGTATACATGATCCTATTGGAATATACTGGGATATTCATAATTTATACTAAAACATATATTAACCATATCTGTGTTTTCTTCCATCAAGTAACTTCAGCATGCAATTTCCATGCTTTCTTGAGAAAATGTTTTATTATATTTTGACCTTTGAACTTAATCAAAGAAGATATTAGAGATATATACGTGTGTTTGTGATTATTCCTCATTTACAACAGACTTCTGATTTAGCTCTTTCTGGCTATGTCTTTATTGATAGAAAAGTTATATCTTCTTTCTTATAGGTATAAACAGATATACAAATCACTAGTAACCTGCTTCAATTCAATTTAATCTAAATAGTAAATATTCTTTAGAATTGCCTTGGATTGTAGCTATCCTGTCTTTTTCCTTTTAATGACCCTGTAATCCCTTGCATAGGGGAGGAATCAGGGTGACTGAATGGAGCTGAGTGTTTATTGACTGGATGCCCTTCTTGACGCCTATGCAGCGCTACAGCAGATATCTTCGCTTTGCACCCAGAGAGAGAAATATCTGCTGCTACCTAGGATCAAACTCACAAGCCTCCTGATTGTGAGGCAAGACCTCCATCTCTAGGCTACCATGCTGCTCAGCTATCCCATCAAAAATAGTTAATAAATAATATGTTAATAAATTAAATGTTAATTAATTGTTCAAGTGTCACAAATTATATCAATATGAACTGCATTGGACACAAACCAAGATGAGGCTCAAGTCATAGTGATCACTATGAAAGCTGGTGTTAAAATGCAGATAACTGTGAATCTTTAGAGCAGAGATGTTAAACTGAAAGCCCACAGGCCGGATGTGTCACACGCTGGCCACGCCCATACTCAGTTTAGCAAAGAGGGAAAAAGTTGTGATACGTCATGTAACGATGACATGATGACGCAAGTTTGACACCCCTGCTTTAGAGGATTGAAGCATTTTTTCAGTTTTTTCAGCATTGCTTCTAATACACATTTACTGCATAGTGAAATGTGCAAGTGAATTTACAGATTTGATGTCTCGTGAAACTTCCCATTATGGAATTCACTGCCTGCTTCCCTCAAGACCTAGAGTCTGGAGTCCACACCTAATTAGGGAAAAATTCAAACACTTTGGCTTCTGTTACACATACTGCATTATGTAGTGGTGACACAGCGATAGAGAATACTTCTTAGAGCCTTTAATCATCAAGTGCTATTTTCTCCCCTCTTCTTTACTCACAGGTCACTTCTTTGACAGAATAAATTATGATCAGCCCCTTAGTTTAAATGTAAAATTGAACAGAACTACGGTGCCACAATGCTCTGTGTTCTCCCTGTCAGTATTTCCCTTTCATTAAAACCGTCTTTGAAATAGTTCATCCTCAACTATCTTTGTAGCCCAGCAAGAACATCATAATTTTGGAAGCTTTCTCTGGGTAGAAAAGAAATTGTAGTGCCTCAAAAACCCAGCAGTGGTTGTTTTAAAAAGATATTTAAAATGTTGTTACTTAGAGGAGATAATAGATAAAGAGCAGGAAATATTTTTGAAATAAATCTTTGGCTTCTTTTAAAGAATAAGATGGGAAAGCAGTTGTCCATACTTTCTGACTCTAGCAAATTCAGCTTCTTTCTTTTAAAGAGACAATCCTAAACGGCAAGCTTCTAATAGTGTCCTCTACTATTACCTCTTTTGGAACTTGCTTTTGGCACCAAGTGCATTTGTCTTCTGCCAAGCCTTTCTCTGTAAATTCCTCATTTCCAACTAATACAAACAGAAGACAACAGGAAGAGAAGTTGAGAAGGATTGTTGAAAAACATGACAGATAACATCAATTATTATTAGGTGAATGTCTGTAATTGAAAAGGATGGGCAGCAGAGTGGAGAACAGTGTTTTTATCATATTTTTGAAATCAGTGGGAATAGTTTTCCTCTCTTTTGCTAAATTCAACATAGTTCCTGCTTAGAAATGCTGTTGAAGCTATTGACTCAAAGTTTTAGTAGCAGCAACAGTGGAGTTACAACTGATAGTTAAAACCAGAGAAAGCTAATCAATAAATCTCAGCATGGTCACAAGGGCTCAATAGTTCAAAGAAACAGAATACATGTGCTGGACTGTACAAAAATCAAACCCCTAAAGTCACTTTATAAGACCAAGGAATAAAACTTTACAGGGTCACACTTATATCTGATTTTTTAAAAAGAGATAAACCTTTACTCTGTTTGTAAAACCACATATTCTTCCTATAAAACGTATGCTGTTGGCTAGTGTTTACTTTATTATTATGGCTAATTTCCATAAAAAATAATGTGTTTTTATCTCTCTCTCTCTCTCTCTCTCTCTCTCTCTCTCTCTCTCTCTCTCTCTCTCTGTGTGTGTGTGTGTGTGTGTGTGTATGTGTGTGTGTATGTGTATTTGTGTGTGTGTGTGTGTGTAACAGGGATGAAATCCAGCAGGTTCTGGAGAACAGGTACCGGAAATTTTGAGCAGTTCGGAGAACCAGTAGCAGAAATTTTGAATAGTTCAGAGAACTGGCAAATACCAGCTCTGGCTGGTTCCAGAGTGGGGTGAGAATGGAGATTTTGCAGTATCCTTCCCCTGGAGTTGGATGGGAATGGAAATTTTGCAGTATCCTTCCCCTGCCATGCCCACCAAGCCACACCATGCCCACCAAGCCATGCCCTCAGAAAAAAATAAAAATAAAAAATAAAAAAAATTGGATTTCACCACTGGTGTGTATGTACACACACACACACACACATGTATATATACATATACATATACATTTACTTATAGATACGTATACATATACATACATACATAATTTTTAAGTTACAGTTTAATCCAATGGAAAAAGTATACCCTGAATGAAAAATATATCCTGAAGGATTTTATTTATTTATTAAATAAATTTATTTATTTATGAAATTATTCAACTCACGCATAGGTTACTTTGGGTGACTTACAAAATGCAAAATTAAATTGAATTGGAAATTAGGAAGCAAAAACAGTCCAGGAGTTGATTGACTGACAGACAAAGCATAATAAAAGGCAAAAGAATCTGTGATCCTGCGAAAAGCTCAAAACTGCACTTTATTTTGTCAAAATTAAGTCAAAAGGAACTCTAAAACACTTAATATAATCTGTACTCATCTGTCCAAGAATTAACGAAGCTTCTCTCTCATGTCTTTCATGTCAAAAGCCAGAACAGGCACAGCTATGGATCTCTATTTTTCCAAAAACTCAAGCCTGCTTCAGCCAGGAACTAGGTAATAGCCAAAACTCAGTGGTACATTGCTTTGCTGTGTTTGACACAGAAATAAATCCCATATACTGTAAACCGAGAGGAGATCTACCCGCTAAAGAATATGTAAACATCTGTAAATGATATTACAAGATTTTATGCAACAGACTTATTCAATGCTCCAATCGTAATTGACTTTAAGCGACTCTCAGAGCTACGACTAGCATTAAGGCTAAAATAATATAAAAACACCTCCGGAGCAGCAATAACAACAACATCTCCAACACCAAAGAGTATCCCAGAGAGAAACAATCAGCCTCAGGAGAAAACAAGACAAATACCATCCTACAGATGCCAAAGGCCTGTGAAAAAGCCAGGTCTTAACAGCTTTGCAAAAGGCCAGAGAGTCAGAGCCTACCTAATATCAGGGGAAATACTGATCCAAGGAAGGAGGCAGAACAGGAAAGGCCTCGGCCTCGGTAGATGCCTGTTGTGAAGGGTGGTAATCAGAGTTGATACAGACACACACTGAGCCAAAAGACCCCCCTTGTTATTTATCCCTGTTTACGATAACATATATAATCTGAATGCATGCACAAGTGGGGACAAACATAAAGAGTCTATTGATAATTAACAGCAAAAGTGAAGTCTTAAGAAAAATTCTATTTATTTCTCTTGCTTATTATTAATAACACAAAAAAAGCTTCTTTTTGTTAAAGGAAAAACAAAGAAGTAATATGATGGAGATACATTACATTGTCAAACAGGAAAAAAGAACTTGTTAGAATAAGGGAAAGAAATGCAACCAAGAGAAAAGAAAATTCCATATGAAATGTTATTTTAGCAATAACCGGTTACAATTCAATATGTACATGTCTAATATAAATGTTATTCAAGTGGGTATATATTTATAATATTTTTAAACTATTGCGGGAAGAAATATCAATCTGGTTTAGTTCCAAGCCTGGAGAAAGGCGCTGGAGACAAAATGGAGGCTGGAGGCTGATTGGAAAGAGGGTCCATTTATTGATGAACAAAGTACAAATCCTAGGTGTCTGAGCTGAGTTTGGTTGAATTTTCTGAGGGTGATGCAGTGAAGGGGCCTGAAAGGGTTTTGGGTAATTCCTATTGTGGCTTAATGGCTTTTTCCTGTGTTGGATCTTAGGTGAGGTTATTTGCTTATGAATAGAGCTATCTATTTCTTTATCTCTTAAGTGCTGACATCTGCTGTGGGCTATTAAGAAAATGGTGGCTGCTTTCTCCCTTTAAAAAACATGTTTCTCCAATACTCATCCAGGGAAATATAATATTCTGCCTTTTTAATATTTCTCAAAATATTTAATACTTCTCTAAAAGTAACATTTATAAATTAAATACTTATTTAGATTCATGGCCCAATCAGGCGAAAATGCTATAGAAGCCACTGGCTTGTGGTCATGTAACTCAGGGGTGGGTTCTACTTACCTTTACTACCAGTTCGCAATGGGGCTGCGCATTGTTGATGACGTCAGGATCGGTGGACGGAGCATCCCGCCAGTTTTACTACCGGTTCTATAGAACCAGTGCGAACCGGGGCAGCCCACCACTGATGCAACTTTTCTCTTACTTACCACACAGAGATCTTTGCAGCTAATCTGCTTATCTCATATGAGGAGGAGGACAATTAAGTGTCCTACTAACATATTTCACTATTCTATCATAGATATTATATGAAAGAGACCATAGTTCTGTTGTTCTTTTCATGAAGCTGATATAATATACACCGGAGTATTTAATAGTTAATATTAACTCACTGAGAGGGATGATACTTAATACATATGTCTAGCAGGAATTCACAAGACTATGAATAATCTACGGTAATCTAGTCCCTGATATGAAATTCAGCAACAGTGGCCAAAGATGTTGAGAAGAAAGGAAGCCTATCTGGAATTGAGCATTGCCAATATTGGACAGATACAAAATCTGGGTAAAATCAGAGCAAATTCCTCATATTCAGAGTGGATGAAATAACATAATTTCTGACAATTAATGAGTGTTGCTCTCATATAGTCATGGCTGATGCCTCATCCATAATATTGAAATGAAAATTTTTAATGAGGTGGGCAGGAGCTATAATTATTCCCTACTTAGGTTGGTAAATTTCTGAACCAGATCCAAAGTTTCAATATTTCCTCTGCAGGTTCTCTGAGAGTTCTGAGGGTTGACTTCTGCATTGCTATGTGGTGAATTGCATTTATTACTCAGTTCTCTGCCTATGTAATGGACTATCTTCTCATCTTTTGACTCCTTTATTATTTAATTGGTAAAGGTAAAACTATTTTGTTTTTCTTTGTTTGAATGACTATGATCATAAATTATGAGTACAAAGTTCAGGGGAAAATAATAGGAATAATAATCCCCTTCTCCTGTGAAAATTCCTTCCTTTGTTCCTTCCAAAGAAATTTGGAACTGAACAGTCAGAAATAGAATTACTCCTGATGTACAAGAGAATATAGAGAGAGAGTTACAGGGAAAGTTAGATATGTGGAGTTGCTTACCTCTTTTAAAGGATTTTTTCTCTCGTGATTAACAATTTCTTTTAAGGAGAACACAGTGGATATAGAAAAACAACTATTTAAAATAGACTTGATTCTTTTAATCAGAAAAAATGACAGAATTAAAGTTAGGGGGACTGATTCACATGAATCAGTCCCCCTAACTTAGGGACTGATTCACATGAAAAGAAAGTCACTTGGCTTGAAAATTTTGATAAACAATCCTATAACTAATGATGTTCAGATGAGGGGACCTTATTCCGTTGAAATATTTTATAATATTTAAACGTTTCTTATAAGGCTGAGCAAGTTCAATCTGTAGCAGACTTTATTCAAATCTTACAAAATTTAATTTTACTGTGGATAAATTTTAAAGATCTACAACATGGGATCATATTCTGAGTTTATCTTGGCAAGCAGAATATTTTGAAATATTTGTGAAATTTCTAGATCAAAATAAAATATACTAATTTTTTTCTATATTATTTTCTAAGTTATATTGTGTATAGTGGCAGGGTGTCGATCTAGTGACTGCAATAAAGTTTATTGATTTAGAATAATTTTAATAAAGAATTTTTTATATTTAATATCTTAAAAATGGGAATGTGGTCCAACTTGGCTTGTGCAAAGATATGTACTTCTTGTAACAGTATTTTGTATTGCCACTTCCAAACATCTTTGTAGAATTAATTCTGTTTTCTCTTTCTCTTTTCTTTTCTTTTTTCTTTTCTTTCAATTTCTTTTTTTTCTTTTTCTCTTTTTATAATTCTATGTATTGAAGCTTTACTTTACAAATATATTATTTGGGATATATTTAATCATTAAATTAATTATTAAATTATACATTATTAAATAATGTCCGGGTTTTTTCAATCTTTCAAAAGTTGATTGCGCTTCAGTTCCTTTGAAATAAATCCAGAAATTATCCATTATTTGAAATCAATGGGATTTCTGTTACTCATGACTCATTAATTAGTTAAACACAGTAATACAATCCTATGGGTATCTACTTTATGTAGAAAAATAGACCCGATTAAATGTAGGTAAACCCAGACCCAGGTAAATGTGTAAGAGATTGCAGCCTGAAGCATGACTAACTTTCTGTGGAGACAACACATTTGTTATGGCAAACTAGGCCATTTCCTAATAATTCCTCAAATCTTCAATGTTTTTTCTGTTATCATTTCATTTTTCTCTTTCTCTGCAACAGAAATATTTGTGGCTATCTCAGTCAGACCAATATTTTTAGATCTCCTAAAACTCCTTAAAATTTACAAAATCAGTAGAGTAGCTTTGGTGTCATATAATTCTTAAATTCTTCTTGCAATGAAATCTAATTAAAAAGAGGGGTTGGAGAATTTTCTTTGGGGGGGGGGAAGAAAATGATATTTTATTGTACTTTCCGTGGCAATTTGTAAATAAATATACCTTGGAAGTTGTAATTAACATTTTTATTAGATAAATGACTCATACTTGGTAAATTACCATGTATAAATATTCCATTAATATGCAACACAAACTTATCATAGTTTACAGCTATCAGCAGTGCAAACATATGTTCAGACACAGTGCCTCAGTGTATCCATATTTGAGGATTCCTTGGCAAACATATTGATGATTTAAGGATCTTAGAATTGCAAAGGGAAAGCAAATCTTTCAAGTGGGCTCGATGTGATGGCAGGGTGAATTTGTTTATGCTGGAAAGAGGAAAGATTCATCATTGCCAAAGTGTTTTGTCCAGAGCTGTTTTTTACATACTAGTTCCCTACATTCGTACTGTGGCATACAATAATCAGAAAGGAAGACTATTTACTTAGCATTACTGAAAGAGAAGTAAGCTTGACTTGGCTCCAAAATTGGAAAAAGCAACATTTTAATCATTGACATCCCAAGAAAATTTAACTGAGTTCCTCTTTTAATGTCCTCTTTTACCATTTTGGGTGTGGACGAATTTAACTGGTAAAGAATAAAAAATAAATGCTAACCAGTACATTTGAATTTAAAAAGAAACCAACATTTTGGTAAGAAGAACAAAACCAGCAAAATTCCACTATTTGCAACCATTCAAACTTACAGTAGCACTGAAAAAAAAATGATTTACAACTTGCAACCAGTCCTTGCAGTTACAACCATTGCAGTTGTACAACTTACAACTCAAAGTCACATCATCAAAATTTGGGCACTAAAAATCAGTTGCAGTGTTCTGTGATCATGTGATCACCTTTTGTGACCTTCCCAGCAAGCTTCTGACAGCTAATGGGTGAATCTGGATTTGCTTATAGACTCTGTGACTCATTTAACATCACCTTTTTTAACAATAGAAATTCCAATTCAATTGTGATTATAAGTGAGCATTACCTTTAGAGAACACATTATTAAAATTTGTCACTTAACCTGACTAAGCTTGCTGAGATGTCAGGTTATAATATTCTATTTATCTTTAGCAAAGCAGCATAAAGCATGTAAAAAATTAGAAAACAGAGAGAAATGAACCTGCAGGTATAAGTTAAAATACCTTCTTCTCCCCATTCTTGTATAAGTTAAATATCCTGGAGAAATCAATCATGTAATTACAGGCTTATGTACACTAATCAGAGAACTGTCCATCTCATTGAAGAGAGAAGTCCAAAACCATTAATCTGCTATCACCTTATATATATGCCATCTATCTATCTGCTTATCTACTTTGGTGCTCTCTGATTCCAGGCTTATTCAGCACCGCTCACAATATAAAAGCAATACAAATATAACAAAGTAAATAGAAATGCAGTAATAATAACGTATTAATGATAATTTATTGAATTTGTGTGCTGCCTGACTATCAACAATTTTAGATATGTCACAACAGAGAAATTACAATAAATTCAACAAAAACCAATAAGAGAACAAAAATAGCAGGCCCAGACAGCTATACCAGAAGATCCAGCGAGAGGTTACTTATACTGTATTGTACCTCAGTCCTGGAAGAACATCCTTGGATACATTATAGATCTTTAAAGCCTTTGAGAATACCAAAAGGATGGGAGATATCTGGATCCCTTGGAGGACCTTATTCTAGATATCAGGTGCCATGACAAAGATGTCATGCTTCCTGAGTCCTGAAATATGACACCCGGTTTATAATATAAAATACAAAAACACAAAAGCAAATTGTAGGAAAAATAGGGGAGGGAAAGGGGAAGGAAGGAGTGTAGAAAAGAAAGGGGAAAAGAAAAAAAGTTATGACTTCCGACTCCCTCTGGTGCAGTAGAATAAGACAGTAACATCAAACCTCAACTTTTTGCTTTTCCATAACAGTACAAACTAGCCATTTCTATAACAATTCAATCAGTAAAATCCAAAATCAAAGTTTCACTTTTTTTTCACCTCAAGTACAAAGTTCAGAAATGGTTTCCAAGTAGAAACAAAAGTACTTACATTTTTTCTTTGATCAAAGCAGTAAATTTAGCCCATCTGTGCTAACTCCATCAACTTTTGCAGCCATCCGTCCATTGTGGGGATCGAAATGTCCTTCCATTTTTGTGCATAAAGTAGTCTTGTTGCCATCAACATTTATAATATAAAAGTTCCAAATTTTTCCAAATCTTTTTCCATTAAACTTTCTGGTTTTATTTTTATATTCACTTAAAGAATTTTCTGCAGTAGTATATGAATCCTGCTCCAATATCTCTGCTTTATCACATATAAACATATGGAACGCTTTATTAATTTCCATGTCATACTTGCACAGGGCCCATGCTAATCTTCTCTGTATTGTTCCAATTTTATTTTGTGCATTGCTGAAGTGAGCACACAAACTGGTCATGTTCTGAACTCCAATCAGGGAAGTAGTGTGCTTGGTGAGTCCTCGGAAATTTGTCTGTTTAGCTATCTTGTGAAACAGCCTTTTTCTGACATATGGATACCTGTGACTCTGCTGGCCTTCTGATAGCATAAAGATCTGTCTCCTCTCCTGGCATTGGGGCCAGAGTACAAATGGATCCATTGAGGATGCACGTCAATCTATCGCTATTGCTATGGGGGGTTTTTTGGAGCCTAAAATGCTATCTCTTGTTTATGCAACTTTTTAACGTTATGAATTGTGATTGTTGCTGTTGCTGTTTACTATTCAGAGTTGGGAGGTGGTCAGCCACATAAATACGTTAAATAAATAAGTACAATATGAAAGAAAAATTAGATCACTATCTCTGTGTAGTCCGTTCTCTGGTTCAATAATGGCAAAAAAGACACGGTTTGGGGACATGTCTAATCAGACAAAAATCTTACTGAATTCACTTGGGCTTACATACAGAAAACTGCTATAATTAGCAACTGCTGACTATTCATATCTGATCATTGTTTAAACTCTACCTTCTTCTCTTACGAGGAATAGCCCTCTGAGAAATTACACTCCAGATGTACCTGCTACTTTCCTAGAATTTCCCTCAGAGAGAGTCACTGCTGGCAGTACTTAAGTGTCCAGATATTATCAAGTTAGCTTTATAGGAGCCGAGGATCAAATATTTTTTCACCGTTTTATATGGATAGTTTCACGAAAATTGATCAGGTCTAAAAAGTCACAATCCAAATGAAGCTAAGGTTAAAGATAATTTATACATGATATTCCTAATTTTATTCTCAGCCCTTTTATTGCAGTATGGGCCTTTATGACTTTAAAGAAAATGTCAGTGGCAGCAAATGACATTGTACTGAATAATCTAGTTATGAGGAGAAAGACATTTAAAACTATTCCATATCAGCTTGGCTCTGTTCTGCTGAGCATACAGTTTTTTTCCCCGTCTGCAGCTGTCCAAAATGCCTACTTCTATTTTGGAAGACAGTTCAGGGTTGCGAAACGAACTGAAGCATTCCTAAGTGCCTGTGCTTTCTCTCTTTTTTCTTTTTTCATTTCTTTTATATTAAAAACTTGTGTTGGCTTGCTTCTACCGCTTAGCTCCATCCTTTTTCAGCAATTGAGAAGCAATGAAACAGATTTGGACCCTGAAATACTCATTATTATGAGTATTCTTATTCAGGCCT
Organism: Masticophis lateralis; assembly: GCA_030761175.1. NCBI lineage: Eukaryota > Metazoa > Chordata > Lepidosauria > Squamata > Colubridae > Masticophis > Masticophis lateralis. The sequence goes on from JAUDYJ010000005.1 coordinate 64,294,473, forward strand.
GCAAGCAAAGGCATATCATGAAAATTTCCTTCAACGAGAATGTCCCTACAGTGACGTTTTCCTAACGGGAGCATCCACTGACAGGAAAAATAGACTCTGGCTTCTTTGGCCTGCAGTCTTATAGTCCCTAAAGCATTTGCTTGATGGGAATCATGGACTTGATGCTTTAGCACGATAGCGTTTTAGGGAGCTGTATGGGAATGAGAATATTAATTGAAAAATTTCATTTGCACTCTCCTTAACAACCTAGTTACTGTTTTTTTTTTTAATGAAAGGATTTTTTTTCTACTTGCAGAAAAGATTAAGCATACTACCATTATTAGTAGCTGTCCATAGAAAGGATGATTGTAGAAAGTCAGGATGGTGGCCGTAACTTCATGACTGAAGACCCGCAGTGGTGAAATGTAAAATTTGTTACTACCAGTTCTGTGGGTGTGGCTTGGTGGGGGGGGAGGTAATGTGACTGGGTGGGTGTGGCCAACTTTTTTTTTAACTTTTAAAAGCATTTTTTCTACAACTTCCTTGGCTGAAGAGGTTGCAAAAAAAATGCTTTTAAAAGCCTCTGATGATCAGGCAACTCAGCTGGGATTGTCAGAGGCTTTTAAAAGCATTTTTTTCTGCAACCTCTTTGGCAGAAGAGGTTGTAGAAAAAATGCTTTTAAAAGCCTCTGATGATCCCAGCTGAGCTGCACGATCATCAGAGGCTTTTTTTTTAACTTTTAAAAGCATGTTTTCGTCGGAAAAGGTTGTAGAAAAAATGCTTTTAAAAGTTAAAAAAAAAGCCTCAGATGATCACGCTGCTCAGCTGGGCATGGGGGTTGGGGTGCAGAGATTTTTGCTACCAGTTCTCCAAACCACCTGCCGCCATTGCTACCGGATTGGATGATCTGGTCCAAACCCGGAGCATTTCACCCCTGAAGACCTGCTGTATACACTGAATCTGCAGCAATAGTAGAAACAATAGCTTCAATTGTGCATTCAGCCCTCCTGATATTTTTGATTCCCCTGAAGACTCCCCTGCACGTATTCATATAAGACTTGTAAATCCTCATATAAGACTTATAACCATTCTATATTTATTTATTTATTTATTTATTTATTTATTTATTTATTTATTTATTTATTTATTTATTTATTTATTTATTTTTGCATGTTATAAGACCAAAGTTTCCTTGTTTATTCCTCACAGTTGGTATTTGGAATTTCTGACACATTTTATTTGCTTTCTATGCCACCAGTTAAGGACTGATCTATGGTACTTTAGCCCCATGACTAGACTAAATTCAAAGCCTTTTATTAAGGCTGGTTAGGGGAAAAAAACTGAAAGGGGAAAACCAGATACTAAATATCACTTCTCCTTCATTCTGTGCTCTAATACAAGCTCAGCCAAGCTAAGCTTTGCCTTGGAATCATTTCAGAAAATCATGTTAGAAGTGTCGGTCTTAGATGCTGTTTAAGTCTTTTTGAGAAGCAAGCTTTCTCCAATCACTTGAGTTACTTTGTGTTAACTTGCCAAACATATTACAACAGGTATGAAATCAGAAGCAAAGATCACTCCAGAGATACTGCTTAAAAGCCCAGGGCCTCGCACTGAAATCCTACAGTCTCAAATTCCTGAATCCAGTTTTCTTAACTCTTGAAGGGTCCATGGAAAACCCACAATGAAAAATATGAAGATGGATCAATGACTTTTCTTGGAGCCTCTCTTAAAAATCTTGAAATCCAAGGAGCTCTTATTGAGCTGCCCAGAATTGCTTTGGATAGCAAGATGGGTGGCATATGAATTTAATAAATAAATAAAAAACTTGAAATCCCAGGAGCCTCCACTTAAAAATCTTACAACCCCAAGTCCCAAAGTTCCAGAGACTAGTTTTCTAAACCTTTTCAAGATTCAAGGAAAATCAACAATGAAAAAAATATGACAACAGATCAGTTCTGGAACTTCCATTTAGAAATGTTCAGGAACTCTCATTTTACAGCTATTTCTCCTCACACTTCATTAAAAATTGTTTCTTGCTAGTCCCACCCATTCACTTCAACTCTGATTCAATAGAAACTGAATGTCCTTTACAACACTTGAAGGCTGCTATCAGGTCTCCCATAAGTATGATCTTCACAGGTTGAGTAGGAATACTATTAACCTTCATAGGACTTCTGATAATCCTGCTTCTAATTCAGCCCATTTTTTCTCCGATCTTCTCAAAAGTATGATGCTAACATTGGACATCATATTTTGAATACAGTCTGGCTGTAATTAATTAATAGGATTTTTATAGAGACAGAGAGAGCTGTATTATTACTGCATATAAGTAAAAGTTCCAAATGTATTCCAAAAGACAGAGGACGCTCTAACTGAACCCAAATGCAGGAACAGAAAAGACATTGATGGTATTGGTATGGTATAATGATGATGGAAAGGAAGAGTTGAGTAACGACAGAGTACTCAATAACATGAAGCCTCAGTTAATTAGGAACAACTGCAAATGATTCAGATTTAAGCTACTCAGCCATTTCTATCAAAATCAATACCAATAACTTAATCAGTATTTTTGCATATGGAGAAGATATTTTATGTTATATCAAACACATGATCAATTCAATGTATACACTTCTAGCATGATTATTGCTGGATCTGGAAGAAGGTAGATGCAACACTTAATGAAGAAGTTTGTCTTTGAGGTAACAGACGGGATGAGTACAAATTTTTGGCATGTATACAATAATTGTTATAAATGAACCCAGTACTCTAATATTAATCACTGCATTGATTTATTGGTGTCAAACAAAGAGATTGCAACATGCAATATTTTCATAATGTTTCTAGGGACTCTATTCAACTGCTAATAAATAAAGCCATGCTGAAGAGTTTCCAGTATTACACTTTTTTTTTAATTTGGTTATGTATTCTACAGGTCAAGAAGCAAGGAAAGAAATTAGCCTTTTTTGTCATTAACTGTCCAAGACTGCCATTCTCTGGATCGATGCAGCACCCAGAAGGTTTTCCAGATGTTTATTTCAAAAGCAACTGTTATTATTGTCATAATTGTGTTCATAGCTGAGTAAACAGCTTCACAGGTGCAAGAGATCCAAACACTGTGTGAAGACATACAAACGTCCTGAAATCACAAGCAAGCAAGCAAGCAAAAAAGAGCATGAAAGAAAATCTATAATTCTTTGTTTCATAAACAACAGTTGATTAGTCTGAAAATCAAGCACCCACACATCCATATGTACAAGATTTCATTTAATGCATGAGAATACTTGAAAATGGTTACAAAAGAAGTAGCATCAGCCATATCTTTATTATTATTTTTCTTTAGAGCGTGCCAAACAATGAATGTTTATGTTCCATTCATCAGGTAAGAATTCTTTTATTTGCTGCACAAAAATGAAAATGTTGTCCCCCTCTTTCACTCTCTTACACTCTCACATTCATGTACCTTGCTTTATGTCTTCTCAGAGCAAAGTATCTATAAAAATGGATTATCTTGAAGGAGCCTATTTGTTCCTCCTAAGTGTGATAATAGATATTTTCTATTTAAGGTAAATTATTTAAGGTAAATAAGGTTGTTTTATTTCCATTCTGTTTTATTGCAAGAAGGAAATTAAGATCAGCTGTTGTGAATTGTGCATACCATTCCTACATAAATGCTGAGCACATGATAGGATAGCCCGTGTTCAGGTTGTCCTGCAGCCTTTTCCAAAGTTGCTACCAAATGTCAATGTACCTATGATAGAAATGGAATAACTCCATTCATTTCAGTTTAATTTCAGGTAATTTCTGTCTACCATTCAAAAAGTAGACAAAATGTTCCGGTCCCATGTTCTTTTGGGAAGCCCAATCCAAAAATGGATTCCAGTCACAAAAACAATGTTTTGTGCCCCAGGTGTAAAGGATCCAGCAAGTCTGTATTTTCTCAAGCTGAAACATCACAGAAACACGAGGTTTCATTCACAAGATGATAAATACACTCTGATATAACAATCCAAGCTTCACTCCTTACAGGCTCACATTTGGCAGGTGCACTTGAGAGTTTAAGCTGACTGGGCATTCTTGTGGAGAAAAATTAAAGAAGGGAGTGCGAAGTGTGCTACTTTGTGTTCTTAGACAAAATAGGGCATAGGAACCTAAAATATTAATTAATTAATTAAACACAATCTACTACAGCAACACAGAGTTCCACAGAAGTTGCAAAGAATCTAAGGTAGATGGTAGAACATATTGGAGAAATGGGTAGCAGCATAAGGTGGTCACCAAGTTTTCTTTAGCAACGTAGAAAATTACTCAGAATGGCACAGATGTTACTGCTTTTAACACACATAGTTGGAACTGCATGAAATGAAACAGAGCAGCCTGGCTACAAATGTCATAACATACACGTTCCCTAAACTACATCTTTCCAAATACATTGAGAATATGACTCCCAGAATTCCTAATCAGCATATCCTTGACCAGTCATTGGTTCTGGACAATAAAACCTCCTTCAAAAGTTACTAAATTTCAATCATTTGTTTGAAATGATTATATAATTCAGTATCATGTGAATACATCTTATTTTTCATCATTGAATCAGGGCTATAAGAACAATTCCGCAGGCTAGAATACTAACTTAGAATACTAAATAGTTCATTTACAACAGATAAATATTGTACACAGTACACAGTACTGTGTACAATATTTACACAGTTCACAATACACAGATATTGTATGTGCTTGATTTAGCTGCAAAAGGTTGGAAAAACTGATTTAAATCACTATTTGGCAGTAAGCCTTACTGGGAAAATTGTACTTTAAATCAAATCTAATTAAAACAAAACACACTGTCCCACAATTTGGTATCGACTTATGAAGGGACTCTGGCGATTGCACTGTATGTGAATTTTCAACTACAGGCTATGGACTCTTGTTTGGGTCTTTAGCTGTTCTGTTCTAGACAAGAAAACATTGCATAGATGGTTGTCACTTTTAAGGCCTTTCTCAAAATTAATCTCAACAAAATGTTTCCCAGGTTCTTTACCTTAACTTTCAGAAAAGGTATTTTTTTTTTTGGCCAAGTTTGTCATGGTCCGAATTCTGGTATTTAATATTTTCTTTCACGATATTGTTTTTCTTGTATTATTTCTTTGTTTGTTTATTTAATTAGATTGTATTGTCAGGTAGTCTTCCACTTGCAGCAGTTCATTTAGTGACCATTCAAAGTTACAACGCACTGAAAAAAGTGGCTTATGCCCCTTTTTCTCACTTACTACCATTGCAGCATCCCCATGGTCACATGATCAAAATTCAGACGCTTTGTAACTGAGTCATATTTATGATAGCTGCATTATCTTGGGGTCATGTGATCACCTTTTGCAACCAACCGACAAGTAAAGACAGTGGAAAAGTCAGATTCACTTAACAACCATTTTACTAACTTAACAAGTAATTCACTTAACCGCTGTGACAAGAAAGGTCATAAAATTCACTTAACGAATGTCTCACTTAGCAACATAGATTTTGGGCTCAATTGTGGTGGTAAGTCGAGGACTATCTGTATCGTATTATCTTATTAAGAACAACTCTGGTACTTTTTGGATAATATAAAATGATGGACTGAATCAATGCATGAAATATATGCAAAACTATCAATTTGCTTTGTCCATGATATTGCATAACCATTTTGCAGTTGTTTAGCATATTCTGCCAAAGTGGAAAAAATTTAACTTAGTAGAAATAACCAACATACATAATTTTATCTTTTAATCTGGAATTAAAATTGACTATAAAGTAGGAATATAAAGAGAAATGAGGCTCAGAAAATTTATACAGTTTCTCTTTATGTATGTTAGAAGTATTCAGTTTGAGGCCCAGTTTTCACCCTCACCCCCTGAAGAAAGTTGAAAATTATTACTGAATTAAAAGTTTTAATGGTATAGAAGAATGGATTGCAAGAGTCTCAATGACTACTATAATGCTTCAAAAGAGAGGATTTGTTTTTTTAAGTCTTTGCTATCATTTAGTAAAGATAAAGGCTTCCCTGTTGGTCATGTCTGACTTTAGAGTAAGGCATGGCGCCTTACTGTAGAAATCTCTATTTCTTGACAAAGGGAGCCAGCATTGTCTGAGGACAATTTCTGTGGTCATGTGGCAAGTGTGGCTATATGCTGTTTCCTTCCCACCAAAGTGGTACCTTTTTATCTACTTGCATTTGCAAGCTAGGTAGGCAGGAGCTGGGGCAACTAATGGAGCTCACCCAATTGCATGGAGCTTGGGTCTCCAGCTGACAAGCTCAGCATCTTTCACTGCTTAACCATCGCACTTCCATTATCATTTAGTACACATCCAGATGTTTGCAGGCCAGAACTGACAGCCTTTACGAGGAAGAAATGCATGATGGAGGAATAATCATTTTATAAAGTGTAAATGGAATGGAATCGAAATTATATTTTGTTCAATCCCACTGCTGATTTCAGTGAAGTCTAACTTGAAAGCATAAAAAACAGATATTTGGGAGAATTCTTAACATTCAATAATTTGCAACAAAAAAAAATATTCTTGCATTTCACCCAGTGCTGAGTTGGCAAGTAAAGGTTTCTTCTGTCTTTGAAATTATAATGAATTTTTCTTTTCTAGTCAAGGGTATATCATTGGGGTATAAAAAAAAATGATAGTATAAAAGAAAAAAATCTGAAATGGAAGATACTCTCTTCTCATGTATCTGCTATACAGTGGAGGCCTTGGATGGACAATATCTTTGTATGATCTCTACCCTGCAAAGGATTATGAGCAGGAAAAAAAGTGAGGCGAGATGATGAAACAAGGATGATTATAAGATTACTCACCTTTATTTGTACACCTAAAGATGGCATATAGAATGTTTCCACCTCTTATTTTCTCCACAACAGCCAACTGAATTTTCATAGATCAGGTTTCCCTAGTCTTATTCTAACTAGAAGGGACACTGAGTTTGTCGATCAAAAGGTCAGCAGTTCAGCGGTTCAAATCCCTAGTGCTGTATAACGAGGTGAGCTTCCATTACTTGTCCCAGCTTTTGCCAACCTAGCAGTTCGAAAGCACCTCAAAAAAAAGAATGCAAGTAGGAAAATAGGGACCACCTTTGGTGGGAAAATAACAGCATTCTGTGTGCCTTTGGCATTTAGTCATGTCGGTCACATGACCCCGGAGACATCTTTGGACAGCGCTGGCTCTAATGAGCACCGCCCCCTAGAGTTGGGAACGACTAGCACTTATGTGTGTGGGGAACCTTTACCTTTATTCTAACTAGGATTTAGGTTATTTAATTCCCTACTTCTAAAAGTTAAATCTGAAATGTTTACCTTCTTTACACAATATACTTAATGTGGATTTCCCCTTATGTTTAACTCAGCAACTAATTTTAATTTTAGAAATCACTCATTCAAATGCTGTGACTGAACAGCTCAGGCTAAAACCTGATACTTCAGTGTGTCACATCTCTATTAGATTCTCTCGTATTTTTTTTAAAAAAGATAAAATAAACTTTTCTCCTTCTAAATGCAAATCTTTTTTTTTTTGTATGTAATACTGTGCCTAATCTACTACAACTAATTAATCTGTTTGAGCTGATGAAATGTTACCTCTGCATTTTTTTTGTTTGTTCCTTGTATACAATTATTGTAACAGTGGTGAATAAATCAATATTCCCAATCCAACTGTAAAAAACAATCAAGAAAAGCAGTGCTTCTAGGGGGGGAAAACACCAAATAATATTTATTAACTCTGTCTCAATCCACAGCAGAGCCTGGTACCATTCAAGCATTTTCTGCAAGTGTAATAAGCAAATGCTGATACATGATGAAAGTGGCACATGCCAATAATTTCACCATTTTACACTGCAGAGTAATTGAAGGATTTAATGAGAAACAAACCAATAAAAATAAATAGACCATGTTAGAAGAGCAAAAACTGATCTGAAATGGAAGTGGCTCCATTGTGAGTTTTAGGGTTTTCATTTTCATGGTATGACTGAGAAAAGAGATTATGTCAAAAAATATTATCAGTATTTGCCCACATTTTTACAAAGACCATTTTGTTTAAATTTAGATGAAATTCGACCTCAGAAAAGTATCTTTCTTATTGGGACTCATTTTAATTTCCATGAAAAGTGGAGATGAAGTTAGAAACTGCTTTTTATCATATTGGCAGAATCAGTGTAAGAAGTTCTAGATTTTTAAATAGCAGCATGGACTGAATTTGATGTTTTTTTTAAAAAAAGATCTATACATAATGGATTTCAGATTATGAATGGACTTCAATTCTTGATACCTTAATTTTTCAATGATGCATGATTCTCTTTTATATAGTCACATTGGATATACTGAAGGATTAACTTGGTTAAGCAACGCCAGCATGTTTAAGTCTCTTTCCACCCTTTGTCTATATCTTTGTAGATATGTCTTCAATTCTATCTTGACTCCTTGCCAACATTTTTTCAGAAGTAGTTTGCCATTACCGCCTTCTTGAGAATGACTGACCCAAAGTCACTCAAATGGTTTCATGTTTAAAATAGGGCTATAACTCATGGTTTCAAGCCTGGGGTCTTTAACTGCTGCAGCCAAATTGTCAGCCTATTCTCACAAAAGTCTACCTTTACCTTGCCTTGCCTTTCTATTTTCCTCTGTTTATTTTGCTTCAGGGGCTGGCTGAGAAGAAGATCACTTTGAAAATGTCCTGCAAAACCCTAGAAATGGGAAAAGCAAGAGAAGAGAGAAGCTTAGAAGAGTCAGACCAAATTAACACAGACCTCTAGGCTCCATTGGGAACTAAACCCCAAACACACACACACACACACATAGACACACACACACACAACCCATCCTAGAAGAAGGCTGTGATAAACCATTTTCTTAGGGTGCAAAGAAAAAGACATATCCATGCCTAAGTTGAGAAGCTAATCTTAACCAGAAGGAGGCTGTACTTTTTAATCACTTGTCCCACTCACTAAATTGTGTTTTGTGAATATCCTCATCATGGGGTCTTTTGTGCTGTTTGAGCTTGTTGAGTTTCTTGCAGACATTTCATCTACTGATAGGACTGATGATTTTACCTAGTTGGGTAATGAGTCATCTGCAAGAAAACAACCAAGCTCAGAGAGCACCGAAGATCCGACAGTTCAACCCCGAGCTACAAATATTATCTTCTATTAATATCCTCACCACTGTTTGGTGACAGAAATGGCCAGTCAAGAAAAAGAGAAGGAAGGAAAAGAAAACTATTTTTATTCAGCTTGCATTTATAAACTCAAAAAAATAGGTATATAGAGAGAGGTGTATAGAAGCCCAGAAACATGAATTTGGTGTATGTGATGCAGAATCTTCTGTGTCAGGAAATATGGGATAAATTAACCCTGGGAGTCTCCAATCACAAAACTGTGGGCAAGGCATTTGAAGCTTGGAAGAAATAGATGGTTTGATTGAAATTTACATTATATTTAAAATTACTAAACTCATTGCCTCTGTTCACAGATAAAATATGCTTTCAATTCAGAATCATATACATGTATTCTCAATGTAACTGGATAGCTGCATTTTGCAACACAAGTAAAAATCAGTGCATGCAGGGAGAAGAGCAAATAAATGTTTGTTTCCTTCCTCTATTTTCCTCTCTTACCATCCTCTGCATGTACCCTGTGTAAGCAACTGATGACCTTCAGTTTTAATAAGTTATTTCTCTGCATGGTTCTTGGAGGAAAAGGAGAAGTCAAGGTCAAATAGCAAGTGCAGAGAGGTCCTTCCCTAGGCAACAAATTCAGTGTACAGGTCATCAAAACTTTGATAAGCCTTTAAAGTATTCTCCTGGTGAGCATTGACTGAACGAGACATTTCATTTCAGATCAAGTTAAAACCGGAAGCTTTTATTGGTTTAAATGCACAACTCTATAATTTTTCAAAATTATAGATTTGTGCATATATTATTATATATCAGCTCAGATAATACCTGGATGCAGTTGTTATATCATCATCATCATCATCATCATCATCAAAGAAAGAGAGAGATTTATGTTACCAGTTCCTATATGGAGCTGGTTTTAATATTCATTGTGTTAACAACCAAATGGAAACAATTACACTAAGCTTAAACATTCAGTAGAAGAAGTTTTATTTTAGGGATACTTGTTGTAAATGATAAATCATGGGTAAGATCTAGGGGTTTTTTTTAAGCTCGGAATATAGCTATTAGCTGTAAGAATCTCTGATCAATCAAAAAGAAACTGAAACTATGTTAATGCAATACCAATACATAATTCAATTCCTGCAGAAATACTTGAATCCTAATATTGTTGATTTAAGTAAGACTATTAATATCAAACTTGGTTCATATATTATACATTGGGACAGAGATAAAAGCTATTTTTCTCTGTACAGAGAAAATAATGGCTCCATTATTCCCTGCTGTTTATATGAACAAGAAAAGCCTCTGTAAACTAATAATTTGGACCTAAAAGAAGGAAATAATCAGTTATTTAAATGTTCCCAATCTATGTTTCAAAATCACACACTTTCTAGGAGATTGTTGCTGATGCTAGGAACTATTGGTACAACAACAACTATTTGATACATTGCTGCTGGTACAGGGAATCTTCTAAGACCAAAATAATTAAAATTATTCCAAAAAATAGAATTTAGAAGAGTTTCGAGCAAAGCACTTGATAAAATGTCATATGATAATAGTAGCCTACATTTTATATGCAATAACTTAAGGCAGGTATTCTTGTCTTCTCCCACAAGGAAAGAAGCAAAGCAGTTTGTGATTTAGTCCCTTTACTACTCAATGTTTACATCAGCTAAATTATTTTCACTATAACAATAATAATTTTAATTCACTTCCATTCTAAAGTGTCCAGTATATCAATAGCGGCACTGTGTAAATTATTCAAATATCTAGAAATAGTTTTCCATGCTTATGGATTCTATTATTTTAATAATAAGTTATATATATATATATATATATATATATATATATATATATATATATATATATATATATATATATATATATATATATATATATACATATATATATGTATATATATGTAGGTCTTTGGTTATTCGGGTCTTCTCCCGCGTAAAATTGCAAGTGTCTTGGCGACGTTTCGACGAAGTCTCATTCGTCATCTTCAGAATGGTGTCTTCGGCTTTGTGCCAAAGCCAGACCACAGCTGCATCATTAGCCACTTTAAACCCCTTCAATCCATACATGAAGCAGACTGACACCCACCATGAAGAGGTAGCGCAGCCACGAACACGAAGCCAAACAACAGCAACGCAGCTCAAATCCCCCTGCAACTCAGACTAACCTGAACACAACCAAGCCCCCAACCAATCAGAACACACCTCCACCCAATTAGAACACAGCCAAGCTACCACCCAATCAGTTCACACCCCCACTAGCAGTTAAAAGGAAGAAACAGCTGCAATCTCACATTGCTCCTGGAAGCACAAAGCCGAAGACACCAGCCTGAAGATGATGAATGAGACTTCATCAAAACGTCGCCAAGACACTTGCAATTTTATGCGGGAGAAGACCCGAATAACCAAAGACCTACATACAAACACCCACTGGGAGCAAATCTGGATGCACATAGAGGAGCATGGTCATGAGTTCAACATTTCAAGAGACCGAAGTCGTTGCCCACGATGAAACAAAAGGAGGACGCCTCTTGAAAGAAGCCTGGTTCTCTAACAACAACTCCCTCAATAGACATATTGACTTACCACCAGCATACCAGGCTTTACGGCACCAGGAAGGACTTAAGGAGGACCGATCACTAAGACTGAATGGGGATCGGGGACAAATCTCCTCCTTTAGGCATAGAGATTGGCCCAATGAAGGGGTGACAAACCCTGACAGAGGGCAAGAGAGTATGTTATGGAAGCAGCAGTATGAGAGAGACGGGGGGGGTGAGGAAGAACAACACAGACCTATCACAAGATCATGGGCAAAACAAATGGGTTTAGAGGAGGCAACGTGTGTGCCTAAAAGGGAAAGGCATAACAATGAGGGAGAGGGAGCTGGGAGAAATACCTTCAAAGCAATGTCTGATAGCCCTGTGTTGCCCTGCAGGGAGAGAAAGAGGCAACACACCATGAGGAAAGAGGTAGGAGAAATTGCATCATCATCTGTCAGCATGACTGAGGCAAAAAAAAAAAAAGATAATTAAAGGGGGGAAGGAAGGGGGTGGGCCTGTTACATGCACAATGACCAAACTGATCAGCATTACATAAAAGCAAGCATCTCTTCAATGGGGATTTTACACTCTGATGAAGTTGGTAGGGGCCGACGAAAGCTTAGCATAAGTTTTAAATAAATTTTTAAACTTTTTAAACGTTCCAGAGATCGTGATGTCTATCGCTTCTTTTATAACTATACCCGGAACTCACATTTTAGGACAAATATATATATATATATATATATATATATATATATATATATATATATATATATATATATATATATATATATATATATATAAAATTTTATTTGCGGTCACAGATCAAAATACAAATATAATTGCAAAAGAACATAGGGAAGGTAACATCATAAATAGTTGGCTACCAGAAGCCTTGGCTGAGAGGAATTACATCGTTCTCCTCTAATAGTTACAGCTCTTAAAAAAAATTGAAAAGTAATGTGTGAGGAGCCATCCCGTAAACAATATAGGGTCAAATTACTAGCATTGGATCCAGAGAGATCTGTTTCTAAGAGAGACAGTAATTTAGTCCTGCCTGTGTTATACATAGGGCAGTGTAAAAGAACATGCTCCACAATTTCAACCTCAGCTCTATCACAGGGGCATAACCACTCACTTATCGGGAGCCTCTTAAATCGTCCATCCAGCAATGCTGAGGGTAAGATGTTGAAATGAGCAAGGGAGAAGACTCTTTTATACTTAGGGATAGTTAAAGTGTAAAAATATGAGGCCATTCTCAGACAGTAATTGTTGAATTGGCTGAAGATCAGAGGGGAGCAGGTTTTATTAGCTCTAGCTCTTAGATATTGCAAATCTATGTCCACCAGCCGTTGGACTACCCTAGATTGGGTGTCCTTAAGGCCATAGTCTCCCAATGCATCCCCCAAAAAACCTAGCAGGTGGAGTTTCTTCGTCAGCTCTCTCTCCCATCGAGAAGTATAGGAGTCAGCTAACACCAGGGAGAGGTAGCTACCAGAGGCTGCCAAAAAGAGTGCCCGAAACCACAATTTAAAGGTGTTAATCCATGCCGTGCATTTGACTGATTGAATGCCCATTTTCAGGTACATCGAAGCTAAGCCAACACAGGGAGGGAGAGAGAGTGGAACTTTTTTTCAGTCTTGGAAGACCATTTGATCCTCCTTACATACAAGGCCACATAGGGATCCAATATTTGGGGGTCCCTAGGCAGATCCCAATGATTGTAACCAGGGGGTAGTGGTCACTCTCCGTGAGGCAGTCCACAAAAAAGACATGGACTGCCTGTCTTAGTAGCTGGGAAACCAGCACAAAATTAATAACACTACTCCCCCATGAGGAACTGAAAGTAAATTCACCCACAAGATCTCCTGTGTTACTCCCATTAAGGATTATTTTACTATGTTGGGATGCTAAAAGGACTAGCTGAACACCATCAAAATGTGTTAATTCATCCTTAGAATACCTGGCTGAAATCTGGTGACCTATGGCCTGGCCGATTTCTTGGGAGTAGAGTGCCTCAATCGATGGGGGAACTTGGCCTCCCAATTGGGCATTAAAGTCACCCCCTATAAAGATGTGCAGCGCTGGAAATTTGGTTTCAATACAGGTAATACAGCTCTCCAGTTCGCCCCATTGAGCCTTAGTGTCAGCTTGCCTCACCATCGGGGGAAGGTAGACGTTGAACACTAACATTTTGCTGTGACCTCTCTTAATTAGGAGTGTCATAGCTAAGGAGCCACAGGGGAGCAGCTCCACTGTCTCCACTTTTAAAGAGGTAGACACCAAGCAAGCTAAACCATCCTTAGGTCTTCCCATTATAGATTGTTTGGTAGCAGTCAAAAAAATGGCCGTAAATCCATGTCTCCTGAAGCAGGGCCACATCAAATGACTGAATATAGTTGATAAATTCTGTGTTGCCGCACCTTCTCATCCAACCTGCTATATTCCACGAGAGGCATTTAAATGTACAAGGGGAGAATGCCAGATTTGCTAGTCATTCTGTGTAATTAATTTTTTCCAGAGAGCCCTTCAGATCAGAAAAGATACACCATTATTAGATGGGAGTGTCACCTTCTTGGGAGACAAAGGCAAGGAAGAGGGGAAGGGAGGCAAGCCTTGTTTGTGAGGCTGTAGGGCTCTGAACGCAATCCAGTTTGTGCTTGTAACATTAGTTGGTTGCTTATCTGGCAGGCATTCAGTGACATCAGCAGACAGGGTTTGAAATAGCCCTGGATCTTCAAATTTATGAATTGGACATTCTGGAGAAAGGACCAAGGGAACTGCCTCTGATAAATCAGTGTGGACTCCCTGAAGTCCAAGGGGATCCTTATCAAATAGTGAAAGACTCCAAAGCTTGGATTTAAGTGCAGTCAGACGCCTTATAATTTGGGCCCTTTCTAATTGTGGGAGCTCACAAAAGGAGTTGAAAAGCTATATCTCCTCCAGATTCCAGAGATTGTCTGGAGATTAATCGATTTCATGGATGGATGGAATCCCAGAGGCACTGGCCTGAGGCTTTTTCACTAAGGAGTCTTGGAAGCCCTGGGTTGGTTTTGCTTCCTTTGGAGCCATTTCTTCCCAGCTGATCAAATCATGGCAAACTTCCTGATAAGATGTACTTCACTGAAGGGGGTTGGTTTGAGTTACCATTTGAGAGAACGCCATCAGGAAGTCTTACAGAAATGGATGAGTATTTAGTAGATGAACTAGTATTGGGAATGACATTCAAAATTGGCACATTAATATGTGCTGCTAAGGGTCTTTTTGGGGCTATAAATCTCCTGATGCTCACAGGTTGTTGATTTCTTAAAAGTGGCTTAATCGACATATCTTTGAAGACTCTACTTGACAAGATGCTGAAAGCTCTTAGCAGAGATCTTCTCCTGAAGAATAGTTTAGGGGTGTTGGGGTTGTCAAAATTGAGTAAAACTCTGGTACAATATACAGGGGAGGGTAAAAGTTCAACCTCCTTCAAATCATTAGCAGTCAACCCCAGTAACTGTAGTATATGGCCCCTTGCCAGCTGTATTGAACCCCATTGAGGCAAATTGCCGTTAATGGGATTAATATTAAGGGCCACCTGTTTTGGCTGTAAAACCAAGTGGCTGTCCGCATCCAGAGGTGTGGAGTTTGACCCACTGGCAGGGCCACACCAACCAGTACTTTTGCTGGGGCCCAACAGGGAGGGCCCTGTCACTGCATCAGGTTGCCGAGCAGTCCATCCAGGGCAACCATCAGTGGCCCAGGAAACTAGGCAGTCTAAAGTTATTTTATCAAGCTGTGACTGTATTCTCGCTGTTGTTTCTGTGACCAAGAAACATTGCTGGGCCAAAAGTTCAATAAGGGTAGGCTCATTTAAAGATGAGTGGGGACCATAGTTTTTGGAGAGCCCTTGTTCTCAACTCGGGGGACGACACCCTCAGTCAATGGAGGATCATGATGACCAGCAGCAGTCAGATAAAAGGGAGCTAGAATTTCCAAACAAGGAGGTCAAGGTCGAGTTAAAGCAAAGCCCTCAATCTTGGATTGCTTCAGAGAAAGTTGGGGAGCCAGGTCAGTAAGGGATCTGGTCCTTTTCCTTGACTTCATTATATTAAATAATGCAACAGAGGAGGAGCTGTATAATATAACAAAAAGTCTAGTTTCTGAGGCGAGTCCAGAATTCGGAGGAGAGGAGTTGAGAGGAAACAAACAAACCCTGATGCAAATAATAACTGAACTCCTCACAAGTAAGGCAAGAAACCTATCCTCCCAGCAGAGCAGGGAGCAGGGAGTAAATAAATAAAAATGATAAAATAAAATAGTTTTCCATGCTCATGGATTCTATTATTTTAATAATAAGTTTAAGTTCACTATCATAGAAGATCCCAGAAGGATGGTGTTCCTCTTCTTGGTTTTTCCCATTCGAGAAAGTATCTTTATTGTAGTAACATTTATTTCTGGAAGGTTTTTCCATCTAAGACTAATTTTAAGTCTACAACTTCAGAAGGCCCTGGAGGAAATAGATTTTCTGGATCTTTTTCAATTGGGATTTAGGCTGAGGTATAGCACGGAAACAGGATTAATTGCATTTGTTGATAACCTTTGGCAGGACCAGAATAGAGGTGTGATTTGACTCTCTTGGAACTATTTCGTCTCTCAGCGTTCTTTCAGTAACTTTCAGTATCGTTGGTCAGCACATCCCTTTGAATCATCTTTGAGAGTTGGAGTAGGGAGCAGTGTGTTACTGTGCTACTCCTCTTTTCAGTTTCAACTGGTATGTTGTTTTATTTAATATCTACATGTCATTATTGGGCAAGGTGATTTGATGGTATAGATTTAGATATCACTAATATCCGAGTGTCTAGAAGTTGCTATAATTTGATGTGAAAGGACAGATTCAGATTCTATAATCTAGATGAAGTTGTTATCAAGAACTTCCTGTGATGTCAATATTCAACCTAATGGGCTTGCATTTCTCCAGGCAGAATTCGTATGTAATTTATGTACCACTTGGCCTTTGGCCTTTGGACAGATACATAAAGTATAGCAACTAGGTTATCTTGATCTTTCCCAGATCTGATATAGATATTTGGGGGAAATAAATAAAGAGATTCCTGAGAATCAGCAAGCTGGCAAGAGGCTGATAATTGATAGGTATATTGGGTACAATATGAACATGCTGGATTACTTTCGTTTAAAAATGATGGGTTAAATATTCACGCTGTCATTTCACAGCAGTAAATGAGGATTTTTTTTCCAGGAAATTAGCTTCATTAAAATGAATATTAATATTAAACCAACAAACAGAAAACGTTTCCCTTCAACTTTCACTCATTGTAACATTTCTGTGGAGATAATGATCTGCAATTGTTTGTTGCTTGTACATGATAGTGCAAATCATTATGTATTGGGTGCTGCGAATATTCCTTTTGAATCACAGAGTGTGCAAACCTGCACACACACAAAGATTAGAAAGTGCACTGCAGAGTACCAGCATAATTAGTCCTTTTTAATGAAATGAACTCTAGATATATTCCACAGCGGAGTGCCAGTAATAGAATTTAAGTGAAAATAATTTCAAAGTGCAACAGTAGTTTACATATTAGTTATTGTATAAAAGAAAAAAAGTGCTCCGCCATTCTAGGTTAAATGCAATTAACATCCAGGCCTTATCCAAGACTCCTGGGAAGAAATGATTGGTTTGGCAGGTTATTTCTCAGATTCCGATATTAAAAAGTGAGAGTGTGTGCGAGAGAAAGGCATTTTATTTTAAATATGCGGCATTGTGGAGGGGGAAAGAGCTGTGTGTCTGCATTTTAAGTCTTTAGTAAACACACACAAATTCAGAATATTAACTCATTAACTATTATTCAGAACTTTGCCTATGAGCAGTGCCAATTATTGTTTATACCGAAAATAGGATACAATAACATCAATCACATCATCCAATCTTTTTCCTTATCGCTGTAATGTTCACACATCCAGAATATGTGAAAATTAGTTTGTATGGGTTTATGGACCGATTAGAGAGCAAGAGAGAGTGGTTTTCTAATTATTAAATTATTAGGACATTAAATTATTATCCTGTCACTCATAGATAAATTTATTTGCAAACTTTACCTTTTATATTCGGATGTACCCTTCATTTGCTAAAAGATTAATTCTCTGGGAAAACAAGGAGGTAGTCTTAATGACAGATTTCTTAGCAGCTACCCAAACCACACAGTTTTATTTCCACATAATGGATGACTTTTTAAATTGAAATTGATGACCAGATTTATAACAGGCAGCTTCAGTTTTTTTTATATATATAAACAATTTTGATAACTGAGTATATTGTGCCATAATTTAATTATGTCAAAAGATGATAGTAACAGTAGTAGTAGTAGTAGTAGTAGTAGTAGTAGTAGTAGTAGTAGTAGTAGAAATAGCAGTTGGCTATCATATTTAAAGTAACATATGATGAAGTAGCAAGTGTGAGATTTTGTTGTTGCTGTTGTTGTTCTAAAAAAATATCCTCCAGTTTCACATGGGGATTGGGATGTTAACTGATCTATTAAGTTTTGTTAATTATCAGTTTTGTTAACTGATCTGTTCAGGTTCACCTACTGCTGTAGGCTCTTTATTTTTTTTATATTTTTGGTTAATATTGTTGCTTATTTTCTTTTTACTTACTTCCTCAGACATTTGTGAGACGACAGCCATCTAAGTTCATTTAAAAGCTAAACAATTACATTTATTTGTATAGTAACAGTGACAGCAATAGCACTTAGACTTAGACTTAGGTATATACTGCTTCATAGTGCTTTACAGCCCTCTCTAAAGCACTAAAGTTTATAGAGTCAGCATATTGCCCCGAGCCATCTGGGTCGTCATTTTACCGACCTTGGAAGGATGGAAGGCTGAGTCAACCTTGAGCTGATCAGAATCGAACTCCGGGTAGTGAGCAGAGTTAGCCATGCTATTAGATATATGGGTAGACTATGTTTTTCCTGAGGACCAGTTCTCACCTCTTTAACAGAATTCATTAATCATGGAAAGAAGTAATCATAGGAAGTGGAAAGAGGCAAGATGTGTGTGTGTGTATGTGTGTGTGTCTCTGTGTGTGTGTGTGTCTGTATGTGTGTGTGATTGTTTATATCCCTCTCTACCAGTTTGGAACCATATACCCAATCATACAGAGTGGAATGACCACATTTCCAAATTTACTTGGTTGCCACCTCATTCCTTACTGCTGCCATCTTATCTGGTTTAGCACAAAGTACCCAACGGTTTTATATTAAAATAAGAAGATTTTTCCTGAAACTGTCTCTAATGCTTTGTTTTACAGTGGGAGTAGGAAGAAGATGAAGATGACGCTATAAAGAAGGGCAGGATTCATGCTAATCTTTTATTGGCTATATGCAAGATGAGGAAAAAACAATAGGGGGCCCAAAACATATGTGTTATTAGTCTCAAATGTAACTAAATTTCAATAATGCAGATTCTACATGGTTTACTACCTAATCCACGGTGTTGAACGACTACCAATGGAATTGAATACTATTCTGGTATTCTAATACTTTATGAGATGAAATTTCAGTTTGGGTTCTATGTTTCTTCTTTTCTTAAAAATAAAGAACTAATTTTGTGCTCATTGCACTAAAATCCTTGTAACAACCTGACTAATAGGAATACATTCAGTGAGTGCAGGGCTATTAGATATAATCACACATTTGATGGTAAGGAGAATGAAAGCATAATTTCAACTTCTGCATGCTTCTGAGTTTCTCTGAGTTCACCTCTTATCCTCCACTTTCCTGAGGCTATACAGTAGAGGCACCTATTGAGTAATCAGCCCAAATATTTTAAAGTTATGACCTAAGAATCTGAAATAAGGCATTCTTATTTTTGAAATTTATGCATTCTTCTTCATTATATGTAGAAAATGAAGATACAGGGCATGGAGCAAGTAACAAAAACTGTGAATGTGTAAAAAAATGTGATAGAGAACAAATTATTGTATGAGAATGCGTAAGGTTATAAAGCATGCTGTATGCCAAATCCTTGATGGTTAGCTAAGCAATGCTCCTGGTGGCAGTTATTAACTCTCAATGAAAATCAATTTTTGCATATTGCATGTCTGTTTCTACTGTTTCATTCTCAGTATGAACTTATTCATTAAAAAAATCTTAGCAAGCAGCATAGGTTTACAGATTAAGAAAGAAAAAGAAACTAACTTGCAAATTAAATTCTTAGGCAATATTCTATTACTGCTCAGTATGGTTATTATTAGCCAAAAAAACCCCAACAACAACCCATCCCCTAATCTCATCAAAATGTGTAAAACATATTTAACTGAAATCCCAATTTTGTAAACCTATTAAAACAACGCTGGGTCAGACTAGTGATGGACATGCTTGAAGCTGGATAGAGGCCTTCTACCTAGGATACTGGATGGCTACTGTTAGTTACACAATATTTAGCTAGATGGGATCACCAGACAAGCTTTTATGTTCATGTAAACCTAGGTTTGGAGAATGTACATCCCAGTTCCAAAATGCTGTTGAAATTGTAATTTCTGTTTGATGCTTCCTTTATCAGGCAGTAGACATCAATTCTTTCTGTATCTAATATAAAAAGAATGAATTAAAGGAATGAATTAAAATCATAGTCAATCTTTCCATACAATAAAATAAAAAAAAATACACTATGGACACTTTCTTGGTTATGTTTTGGGATCAAACATGGCAGCATGCACAAAATTGGCAAACAGATATAAATCAATTTATAGAACAGAATAGATTATAGAATAGAATATTCTTTAGTGGCCAAGTGTGATTGGACACACAAGGAATTTTCTTTGGTGCATAAGCCCTCACTACTAGCAACACAGTGATAAATCATAAGATAATATTATAAATCATAAGATACAACTAACAAAGTGATAGTCATAGGTAGGAGGGGTAGGTAATAGGAAAGTTATACTTTAGGGATAAGAATAGGAAAGTCAACTTATATAAGGGATTCTGGAATAGAGCCATTATGTAAGACTAGAACTGCCTATGTTCTCACCATACCTAGTTTACATACATCTTTAGTAGATTATTTAGTAGCAATGTTTATATTTATACTATTATACTATACTATTAAAACATTGCTCCTTTAAATTCACCTAAGCAAATTCTGCATTGTAACAATTTTCTTTTAGTTACAATTCTTTTACACCTGCACCTATGAATTTAACCTTCCTCTACTGCCATACAACATATTCATGCCTTGCATGTTCTTAGTAGCTAGGGACGATCAAAGATTTATTTCACTTCATTTTTAGTGCCTGGATTTGTTCCTTATCTAAAAGGTGAAATAAGACTGTAGAAAAAGATCGAACAAACCTATAAATCTACAATCAGAATCTCTTTCCCTTTCTTCTGCTGAATTCCTTGATTCTCAGTTGATTAATAAACACCTATTCAACAGCAAGAGACAAGCACTAAAACGATATTCCACACACTTCTGAGTGTTCATTGTGCTTGACACTGAATTAGGCTATTATTTTTATTAATAATATATATTGCAGGTATACTTTGCAAAGTGGTTTATGTCCCTTCCCACCCAAGAAATCTACAATTATTTCATTATTGTAATTCTGTAGACAGACCATTATGCAATGTTGACTTGCAGTGGGTCCAAAATAATAAAGCTTGAGATTTTTCATTTTTCCTTATTGCAAATCTACTTTTTTGTCTGTGGGATTGGAGAGATTTATTTATTTTTTAAACCCTGGATATACTTTCCTCAAAACTAAAACTTTCTGTTTAGATTTAGATTTTATACTTTAGTGAATTTTCAATTCTCTCTCTCTTTTAAAAAGAAAAGAAATCCAGGGGAAAAATTTTTTTGCAAAACATCTAAGCTTTTTAGGATTGCAGAGTTTCTCCAAGTTTGTACAACTCTGTTTTGCACACCTGCGTGATGAAAAATGCTTCACTTTTTAGGAAATATAAATTTCAACCTATAGTAGAGAGTTATACAAATCAGTTTACTGATTTCAGTTATCAGGCTACAGCAAAGACAAACATTTGGTGATTCATTTCAGCTGATTGGTCTAATAAATATAATAGATTATTATATTGTCTTCTAATATAGGGGTAGGGCATTCTCTGTGGGTGCTCCCACCCTCTGGAATGAATTACCTACCAAGCTCCGGATGGCTCCTGATCTCCTGTCCTTCCGTCGGGAGCTGAAGACTTGGCTGTTCAAGCAAATAGGCTGACTCTGATTCTGGGTTTATTATTTATCATTAATTAGTTATTTGATTTAAAGTGTGATTTTATTGTACAGGTTTCTTAACTTGTGTTCGCCGCCCTGAGTCCTTCGGGAGAAGGGCGACATATAAATACATGTACTAAATACATGTAATAAATAATATGAAGCCATATATCTGGCTTGGTGATAAATCCATAGAGGGATTTGAGCTGTAATATAAACATGTGAAAGGATATTACACAAAAATCTTTCTGTAATGAAAATTAATATAGGATTTTTTTTTCAAATGAAATATTTGTAGTTTTGATTAGATTTTTTTTAAGTGGGGAAGTTCTTATCTTCCTATTAATTCCTACACTTAAATGTCACAATAAAAATAGCTAATGTATGCAGTCTCTTGTGCCAGGTGCCTCATAAAATTATTTATCCCAAACAGTGAAAGAATGACTGCTCCATTTCCAGTGTTTCATTGTGTAAACCATGAATGGCACCATAAACCACATTTAACTGGAACAGTAACGATCAAAATAGTTATCCTACCAAATTTGTAGAATTGATTTACAAAGATTTAACCAAAAGAAGTTTCACTCCCTAATTGCAGGAATCATTAGTGATGCTTTTCTTACTATTTAACATTAAATTTATATAAAAATGTATATAATTGATAAATATAAATTTAATTTATATATTATTAATTGCCAGATTTAACAATTAAGATCTATTGAGATCAATAAGGATAGAAAATAATTTATTTTATGTAGCATTTTTATAAAAACTTAATTCATATAGGTCAAATTTGAGCCAATATACAATGTAGTCTCTTGTTATACATCAGCATTTCCAAAAAATGTGATATTTTCCTGAAAAGAAAATGGGGGAAAAAGTGTATATTGGGATGAAATATACCCAGATGTGAGGATAATAATAATAAAAAGATATTTTAAAAAGTACAGCATATGAACAAGTTTCTGACACAAATGGATATATTGGCAAGGTTCTATATAAAAAAGAAGAAATTTTCTTATTTCTTGTATCTGCCATATAAAAAAGAATAGTGCTAAATATGAAGAAAAATGGATTTTTAAAAAAGATTTCTATCTGTTTATGTTTAATCGAATTCTCTAAACTGCCCCTCATACATACAAAGATACCTGAATATATGCTCATACACAGAGAATATCCACAGAGGATTAATTATCTTAAAAGTCAAACTCTTCACAGATTGAAATTACATTTTATCAATCATTTTTTAAATTTTGTACTGACTAAATCAGAAATATAAACATGCTATGCTAAATATGTTTTAGATTTCAGTTTTGGGTGTCAAAATTTCTTTCAGGAGAAATTTATGAATGTATTGTGGTGGTTCAAACAATATTTTTATGTAGCCTAGATTTTAATTTAAATATATTATGTGTAATAAATTTATTAATTTATATTTCTATAACATGGTTTCTTTTTTCTTTAGTTTTTTTCTCATAAAGATTTAGTTTATTTTAAATAAATTAAATAACCTATAAAGCATAGATTCTTTTTGATATTACACAAGAATATTAATCTTCTTTTGTTCAACTTCATTAATAATAAAAATAATGATTTGAAAAACTGTTTAATGACAGTCATTTCTATTACTTCCCCAGAAACTGCTTTTTTTCTTTATTTGAACAAATCAAAAGCATGATCCCAGCCACTTAGGTATAATGTAGTGAATAAGATGACACATCATATGTAGGACATATCAAGAAAACTCCAAGCTCCCCAAATTTGGCAAAATTGCAGTAAGCCTGCTTTGTAAATGAATACAGTATGAATCCAGTATCTTGCCAGCCCATGTAGTTCACAGAAGAAAACAAAGCCAAAATAGGGGTTATGAATGAGAGCAAAAGCTTTTTAGAAATTAATATTGTCAGTATATTTGGTCTATATGTTTATTTCAAAACCAAACATAGATAAAGAGAGAAGGAAAATCTCTTTGACGTTTTCCTGACCCAGCTTGATAATTTGTCCAATTCCTTTTAATGCAATAAAACTTCAGCTGATATAGTGTTGTTCGGTTTTCTTTAGCATTATTTCCACATCTTGAGGTCTGTGCTGCTCACTCTTTTTCAAAATAAGAGTTATGCATCATAACAGTTGTTCAAATTTAACAGGGAAAGGAAGACAGTCCTCTACCAAGCCATCTATTTTGCTTAAAACAAGGAAGCTTTATTTATTCCTGTTTGTGCCTGAGACTAAGCTATAGTTTTCATTTGTTAAGAAGAATAGTAAATGGCCATTCTGAGAAGCGTCTGTTGCTGCCGAGACAGAGAAATGTCACTAAAAGACTGGAAAATATAATAGTGGAGCATAAACTTTACAGCACCAAAATCTAGCCCCAGGGTACATATCCCTAGATAAAAGACAGTCACTTCATTGAAGAGACAAGAGATTTGTCAATGCTGCCCTTTGAAGCCTGGGATGACATGATTTGTCCAGAAGGGGTTAAAAAAAGGCACATGGTACTTTTCGGTTGCCTTGGATTCTGACACACCATGCCTATGGTCAGTTGCAGTCCTATAATTTCATTAGGCGTGAGATCCCAATTCCAAATTAGCAGTTGCCTATGCAGAATTATATTAAACACAGCCTGGACTGGAAATCAATATTCAGCTTAAGTAACTGGCCCTCCAGTAATTTAATGAAATGAAATTGCATTGCACAGAGGTAAGGTGGTGGGGGACCGTTTGGTCTCAAAACTTCCATTATACGGAGGTTGTACAGCTGTATGCCTAAAGAGAAATCCAATGTGTCCTGTTTCAGTGTGGTTCCTGGAAATTAAGAATTGTGCTGTTCACAAAAGGCTTGACTTTTAGCTTCCTTCTGTTTAGAGCTGCAACGGCTAATTGGCAGCTGAGAATTATGGATTCTATAATAAGAGGTGGAAAAGAAACAGAGTAAAAACTTAAAGCTCTCAACAAGTAGATTTTTACTCTTTTAAAAAAAGTAAATTTAAAGGGCTTAGAATCTATCACACTGCCATGCTGAATTAAATAAATCCATGTTCTAAACCAGGATTAAAAAGGAATAACTTGGACCTATTTTTTAAAAGTGCTGTGTATGTTCATATCAAAACACGGGGTTTTTTTTCCTGCCCAAAAGCAAGGGTTTGATTTATTAACGGCTCATGGATGCCTTGTTCTGTCAATTCAGTCTCAAGCAAGTCAAAGTTTTATCGAGTCCTGAAACATTTACTTACATCTTTTTATGAAGTGACTTACGATGTTGAAAGGCTGCACTGAACATGCCAAATCATCCCTCATCAAGTGTCTCCTCATGACGTTCATGATTTTCCTAATTTTGGTTAAACCTGCCTGACAAGAACAAAGATGATCTGACAAGGATGCTGAGCGCTCTTTTATTCATTATTCATCTACACATTTTCGGTGCCAAGGAACTCTAAGGAATGTGTATGTGTATGCAATTGTGCATGCATACGTCTAAAAGAGAAATGAGATAATTATGATAGGGAAGGTTGTTTAAAGATTATATCCCAACTAAATCATTTCTCCCAGTGCTTCATTAAAAAGTAGCACAAATTCCAGTTAAATGAAACTTTACTGGCACATTTGAAAAAATAAAGGTAGGACAGAAAACACACACACATACATACAAGATTGTAATTTGAGGAAAGGAATGGATTGAGTGAAGTTGATTTGCACACTGAATCACTGTTATCCATTCATGTCATGCCATCCTGATATTCTTGTGATATTCTCTTCTTGTTTGCATACCCTGGAAAATAACTAAACAGCAGATATCTGCAATCAGGCTCATTTAATGCAATAAAACTGGAAGGGAGGTGTCAAATGTCCCTTCATGTCCACAAGAGATCTAAGCCCAGCCCACTTTGAATGCTTTTCTTATCTCCTTTTAATTTCTCTTGACTGTTAGTAGCTCAGATTCTTGTAGAGAGCTTATGCTTGCAATAAATCATTTGAACTGACTGATTCTCCTGATTTCTCTGGCACTTGACAAAAACATCACCTTTGCAAACTAAACTAACTAAACTATGGCAGTATATAGATAGGCCATTCTTTGAAAGAAAGTATAAAGGAGTGGACTTAGTAACAATATCTCAAAACTGCAAAGTGACAGTTTAGGAATGCTAATCAAGTATCCATCAATATATTTAGATTTGCACTGCAAAAGCAAAGGGAAATGGCAAAACATTAATTAAAAATCAAGATTTGTGCAGAAACAAACATGCTCATCCTTCATGCAATAGTGAGCCATAGCATCTTGCTTATTTTGCAGCCATTCTAAATGGACCAAGATGTGTGCTTTTATAATTAAGGCTGTTCATGAGCCTACTTGTCATTGTGTTTGAGAAAAATGCAGCTGAGTGCTAAAACATGACGTGCATCAATTCTACATACTGGTTGGATCCTTTCTTTGTTCATTTATTCTTATCTTTTACATTCCAATTTACATTTTAAAAATGTATTCATCTGATTTATATGGTCATCCATCTCACATTAATGACATTGGATGGTGCAAGGATTAAAACAACAGCAATAGTATATAATCCATGGTGCCCAAGGTTAAAACAGTAAATCCCAAATCATAAGAGCTACATCACTAGCACAGTTTGCCTGCCCTCCTGGTGCAAATGCTTTGGGAGACAGCCAGCCAGGTCTTCAGAGCCTTAGAAAAGTAACAGGGTGACATCTGGGATCTTGAGGTTGGGGGAGAAATCCTATTCTATGAGACAGGAGCTGCCACAGAGAATGTATGACTCCTGGGACCAATAACACAACAGTGTTTGATGGATGGGATCCCAAGCATGGTTTCTTTGCTAGATCTGGTGAGCTGAACAGAAAAATTGGGAGACAATTTTTTCCCACAGATTGCTTTATTTCCAATTCCATAAATTCAGAATGACTTGTATAAAAATATCAAAAGTTATATAAAAGCATTCCATTTAAAAAGGCAATTGTCAAAAAATTAAAACAGCATGAGCTCAAAAACTTAAAGATAAACTGTCATCTAAGTAACTAAAGAACATAAAGTCAACGTGAACTCTTGCTATTAATAAATTTAACCAAATAATAAATTCAACCAAAAATACAAATGGATTACTGAATGAGAATAAGGCTTGTCTCCCAATTAATCATGAATAATTTATTTATTTATATTTATAAACCAACTTCTATAAACCCTTCTCCCTGAGGACTCAGGGCGGTGTATAGCCAGCAGTAAAAACAGTGATACAAAAATTAAAACAATTTAAAACTAATTCAAAATTTAGCCGAATATTTAAAAAACCCCAACTAAAAAACCCATTAAAAGTCAGGCCAGCTTGCTGAAATAATAGGGTCTTCATGCAGAAGGCATGAAGGTCGGGAATCCTGTGAATATCCGGGGGCAATTCATTCCAAAGGGCAAGGGCCCCCTCAGAGAAGGCTCTTCCCCTGGGGATCACCAGTTGACATAATTTGACCGACAGCACACTGAGGAGGTCCTCTCTATGGGAGCATACTGGTCAATGGGAGGCTATCGGTGGCAGCAGATGGTCTTGTAAATACCCTGGTCCTAAGCCATGAAGCGCTTTAAAGGTGGTAACCAACACCTTGAATCGCACTCGGAAGACCACCGGAAGCCAATGTAACTCACACAGGAGAGATGTTACATGGGTGCAATGTGTCGCCCCCATAATCACCCGCACAGCCACATTCTGGACCAGTTGGAGCCTCCGAGTGCTCTTCAAGGGGAGTCCCATGTAGAGAGCATTGCAGTAGTCCAGACGGAAAGTGACAAGGGTGTGAGTGACTGTGCGCAGGGTGTCCCAGTTCAGAAAGGGACACAACTGGGAAATCAGGTGAACCTGATAGAAGGCTCCCCTGGCCATGGCCATTATATGAACTTCTAAAGACAGATGTGTATCCAGGAGGATGCCCAAATTGCGAGCCCTCTCTGAGGGGGCTAAGATCTCATCCCCCATAGCCAGCGATGGAACCAGCTGGCTATACCGGGGCACCAGGAACCACAGCCACTCAGTCTTCTGCCTGGCTGGCTTTCCTTGGAAGTTGTTGTTGCAGATGCTTTTCCTTCTTCCTTTATTTCAGAGATGCTTTTACAACTTGTGGACTTCAACTCCCAGAATTCCTGAGCCAGTCATGCTGACCCATGACCATGTGGCTCAGGAATTCTGGAGACTGAGGTTCACCAGTTATAAAGTTGCCATAGTTGCCCACCCCTGACTTAGAGATATATATAGACACATCCTTGGGTTGACATAAAACATAGTCAACATGAAATTGATGTCCTCATTTGAGCATTTACTTTATTGCATCTGTTCTCAGCTACAATAGAATTGTGTTGTCCTAAATGCTGATTTTAGGACAACACAATTCTATTGTAGCTGAGAACAGATGCAATAAAGTAAATGCTCAAATGAGGGCAACAATTTCATGTTGACTATGTTCTCTATACTATGTTCTCTATAAGGAGTATAACTATACTCCTTATAGTTAAGATCGTTGTTTTCTCCTATGGCTTTACCAGGGTTCTATTTCAGCACGTTATTAGTCCACAAGGAAAATATTTACCAATTCAATATCTTCCAGGTGTGGACTGCATATTCCTAAAATAGTGACATTTGACTCATTTAATCTGATAGTGTGTTGCTACAACCATTGGTAAAGAGATCTGATTGGCTTCATAACTAATTAGATTAAACATGCTCTGGTAATACCAATAAGTATTATTAGCTTCCTAGCATTCCTTTATTTTTGTTCTGATTTTTATTTTTGATTAGTGAAGTAAATCATGGAGAGATATCAAAAGTATAGTGAGTACCAATGAATATTATAAAACAGCATATTCTTTTTAACAGTTCATAGGTTAAATGATAGTTCTTAAGGGGATTTGCTTTCAAAATTGTAGCTCAAATAAAATATTTTTTTTTAAATGGGTTGTTTAGTTTAATTTAACCATTTTAGCCCTGTTTACATTTAGCATTTTCATGATGTCACGTTGTACAAATGAGAACAGTTTCAAGTGTTCCTTTCAACACTTTCTAGCTTTTGGTTTCTGATTTCTGTTGATGATGATGTGTTGTCGAAGTCAAATGCTGGATGTGTTGCTGAGCAGAAACAGCTGGAAGAATTAAAATTTCTCTGGTAATGCAAACCAGCAGTGAGTTTACTAATTTTTTTTTGTGCAGTATGGATATTCACTATGTGTACTGTAGACCATTCATCAGAGTTCCCATTATTAACTGAGGCACTGAAGTCCAATGAACCAATGATACACACTGGCTCAGGAATTCTGGAAGTTGAAGTCCAGCCCTAAAGGGCCCATGGTTGCCCATCCTTGATCTAGAGAAAGAAAACTGGCATTTTAATTTAGAATTACATCCAAATTATTCAACAATTATTGCAACTCTAAATTTACCTTCATTTGCTTCTGAAAAAAATCCAAACCACTGGAACCACTCTTCCCCCCCCCCACCTCATTTATTATTTTTGAATTTATTTAGTGTAGCAGATCTATTGTGAATCTTCATTATATTGGTAATCTCCCCACGGGACCATGATACATTACGACATAGCATCTAGTGTAATTTGGAATGATGCGATGTTAAGATATAGTATCTTTCAAAAAGTGGCATCATGGGGAAATATGCTGTTCAGTTTCTTACAATCTGCAATTTGTTTCTAATTGCTTTAAGTGCCCTTATATCAATGTTTAGGCAACAGGGAGCTTTGTCATGATTATGTTCAGCCTGTGGACAGAATCACAGGGGGGAAAATGCTCTTCACAGTCTTGGCCTTCTGTAGTTCACTCATACTTCTGTCATTGATAAGTTGATAGCATGCATTGACCTGAATCGGTTTTGGCACATTTACCCCAATGCTTTTGTACAGTGGCATGCCAAAACTGTCAAAAGGATTGCCTGTATGTGCCATTGGCATGCTTAAAATTGGCTCAGAGAGAAGGGTCAGACATTGCTCATTCCTTAGCATTAGTTCAGTGAGAGAAATGCACTTTTCTGCTACACATATATGCTTTAATATCAAAGCAAAGGAGTTTTTAGAACAGTGTCTTTCAAACTTGGCAGTATTAAGGTCTGTGGACTTCAAGTCATCGGAATTCCCCAGCCAACATGCTGGCTGAGAAATTCTGGCAGTTGAAGTCCACACATTTTTAAGTGGCCAAGTTTAAAGAACACAGCTTTACAATGTCTTTGTGTTTAGTTCTCTAACCAATGAATTACATGAAGATGGGAGAGGACAAGAGAGGAGAGAAAAGAAGAAGAAAGGAGAGGAGAGGACAGGAAGACCCATTCCCAAAAAACCAGCCCATAAAATGCATCTTTTCGTCTCATTTCTATATCCTATACTATTCTTTCCTGTCAATTCATTTTCTCTATATTATCCGTCAATTCATTTTATTCTTTTCCTATCTCATCTCCTGCCCTAATACGTTTGCAGACATTCTCAAGACAGATGTTAATTATTTTTCAACACTAAAATTTACTTGGCAGTGAATATAAACGAGATGGCATTTCTTTAACCATTATTACTTGTTACACCTTGTGACAATATTGCTTAAAAGCTGCTTTAGTGCACCATAACCATTGCTTCTGGCGATTCAGAATTCTTGGAGTATCCATTTGTTGGAAAGTTGTTTAGCCTTTGTATATCACCATTCTTCATTATGTTTTGTCAAATTCAAAGATTATAGAAACCTCTTTCTGGCCCTTTTGAATTAACTCAAAATGATCAATGTATAAACTTGTTTAAAGCTGCCTTACAAAGAGAATTATTCAATATGACTTCACCCTGGAAACTGTTGCATCTATACCTGCCTTTTGTGAGTATGTGAGAGTGGGGGAGGAGGGAGGGGGAGAGAGAGAGAGAGAGAGAGAGAGAGAGAGAGAGAGAGAGAGAGAGAGAGAGATACTTGGCATCTAGTTTTTCTTAGGGGAAAATATCCTGTCTCAGATTCTATATTTTTCTAATATTTTAATTGGCATCTGTTTAAAGTTAATTTACTAATTTCCCTTTACAAAACATGATAGAAGCTCTTGATACACTTTCTTCCCTTGTCATTTTAATTAATTTATTGATTTTCACCCTTTCTTCAATGCATACACACACACACACGCACACATATATTGTACATACACACACACACACATTAAGGTGACCAGATTTACCATTGGTAAATCGGGACACCATTGACCGGGGGGGGGGGGGCAGTTTCTTGATTAAAAATTTGGTCTATATGGAGCAACAAAAAATTTCATAGAACGCAAAAATAGTATTGTAATATATTTTTTTAAATTTCAACATAAGTACAATTTACAAATATATATACAAATAAATAGCCACATGGCTGCTGAAAACCGTATATTCCCTTCCTGTTCTCCTGCCATTCCCTAGCTTGTCGTGCATTCTTTCCAAAAATCGGGACTTTTTTAAAATGCCATGGGACGCGGGACAAACTGTTAAAAATTGGGACTGTCCCGCCAAAAGCGGGACGTCTGGTCACATTGACACACATTAGCTGATACCCATGCTTTGCTACAAAACTATGTGATGGGGCTTGATAAATTGACACTTAGAGTTTGAAAATTAATGAGTAATTACGATCGGTCTCTCCCTCAGACTTGCCCCACAGAAACCTCTCCTCTCTATCCCCTTCTCTCCATCAGGCTGGCCTCACAAAAGCCTCTCTTCTCCTCTCCCTCAGGCTGGCCCACAGAAGCCTCTCCTCTCCCCTTCTGTCCCTCAGGCTGGCCCCATAGATCATCTCCTATCCCCTTCTCTTCCTCAGCCTTGCTCCACAGAAATGTCTCCTATCCTATCCCCTTATCTCCCTCAGGCTTTCTAGCCCCTTCTCTCCATGAGAAGGCTCCCCACAGAAGCCTGTCCTATGCTATCCCATTCTCTCCAGAGTTATATTCAAGATAGCATCATTTAACTAATTAGCATCAGAGCGTGTTATAATAATATAGGAAATACTAATGCTCTGATGGTCCTTTCGAAAAATCCTTTCTTAGTGAGCACCTAGAAGCCAAAAGGAATATACATGGCAAATTTCAAGTTTGTAGACTTTACGGTTCTGGAGATTTTGTGATTAATGTTTGCATGGCTTTCACTTTTATATACTGGATGGATGGATGGATGGATGGATGGATGGATGGATGGTGGATGGATATGGATATGGAGATGGAGATGATATAGATATAGATGATATAGATATAGATATAGATGATAGATATAGATAGATAGATATAGATATAGATATAGATATAGATATAGATAGATATAGATATAGATATAGATATAGATATAGATGATATAGATATAGGAGATATAGTTAAGTGAAAAAATGCTTTACAAAACTTTTAATGTGAGAACTTTGGTGGGATGATAAATGCCTCTTTAGCAAAATACTATGATCACATAAAAATGTAGGAGCCCTGTTAGAAAGAGTCAAAGCTCCTTTAAATCAAGCATCCTAGTTGGCACCAGAGTCATCCAGATTTGTCTAGAAAGTCTCAAACAAGTGAGGCGTTATCTTCCTTTTCTCTGCCTTCTCATATGCCTTTAAACTTTGTAGTTCCGTACGAACACCCCAATAAACCTGTTAATGTTTAGGCTGGTCCTCAAACTTCAACAAGCTCCTACTAATTTGTTGAAACTGCAGCTCTCAATAAGAATGGCCCCAAAATCTAGATAATATAGTTCCAGGAGATTATATGTTATAGAACATCACACAAACCCTCCTCCAAATCATATTAAGTGGTGGGTGCTAGCATTAACAAATATATGTAAATACAACATGAGTCTAACAATTCTTTCTCAGTGGGTCTCACCAAATTCAAAATTATTGTTTAAGTAGCAAGAGTTCTCATAGCAATTGGACCCTAACATTGCTTTTTCCATTATTACAAACATCAAGATGTGAAATCATGACATTACAGATAATCTTTGATTTGCAGCCAAAAATCAGACCAGAAGTTCAATTCCTATGAAAGGCAATTGTTAAGTTGGGCATGGCCAATTTTATGAGCTTTTCTGCCATGGTTGTTAAATGAATCACTGCAGTTGTTAAGTGAATTCAGCTTCACCATTGACTTTTCTTCTCAGATGCTGGTTACAAATGGTGATCATATGACTCCAGCACACTGCAACTGTCATAAATACAGGCTAGCCAGAATTTTGATCACACCACTGTGAGGATACTGCAGTGGTCATAAATTGCAGTGGTCATAAATTGAAGTTATAACGGCATTGAAAAAATAACTTACGACTGGTCCCCACACTTATGACCATCAGTCATAAATTACTTTTTCACTGCCATTGTAAAAGCCATGCCATTCAAACAGTTTCAATGCCATTCAAACAGTTACTAAACAAATGGTTGTATAGGCTACCTATATTAAACTTATTTACAGTTAAATCCATGTAGTTTCATGTATCATTACTTCTGGAATTTTTCTATGATAATGATGATTATGCTCATGATCGTCATCATAATCATGATATAGGCTTTACATCATTTCAAGGGAAGATGAGGAGGAGGGACCAGAACAGACACCATAATGCAATTGAAAATTATCTCAGATCTGAAGTTAGTTGATTTTTTTCAAGGCTCAAATAAATAATTATACCTTTGGGTTAGTTATTAACTCATTAATGTGTTCCTTAATTTCTGCAGCTATATCAATGTTTTGACATATTTCAGGGAGATTCAGAACATTCCAGAAGGAAAGCTTAAGAACACCAGCCAAATATACTGGCAAAAGCATATCTTGGAGTTCTGTGTACACTCAGCAATCTGCCAAAGCCCAGGCAATGCTTCAAATCCTCCAAAGAATTCAGCATTGTCAATCCAAAAAAAAAAACTCTGGTTTTTGTTGAAAAAAGAAGCAAACTACCATGACTTTTCAATCTTACTTTAGTTTCTGGAAATCAAATTGATAGCTCTTTTTTTGAAAGGGATACCGAAGACCTTTCTATCTATAACATTATTTTTAGCAGGCTTAGGAGGTGAAGAAGGAGGGGAAAATGCTTTACTGAAATACTTAATGCTGCATGCAATATGGAAAGCACCCAATTTTAAGTCAAATGAGATTTCCAAGAGATGTGCTGTTTAATTCCAATAACAGAGTGGATGTGTTTTCTCCTGCAAACTTAATGACTGTTGCTGCTGATTGCTCTTTTTACTATACTGAAAAATAACATCTGGGTACTTCTGGAGTGTTATTGTTGGGTGAGGAAAGACTAGAAGTAATATTCATAAATAGCAATAGCACTTAGACTTATATACCGCTTTGTAGTGCTTTACAGCCCAGCCTAAGCAGTTTACAGAGTCAGCCTATTTCCCCCAACAATCTGAGTCCTCATTTTACCAACCTCAGAAGGATGGAAGGCTGACGGAGTCAACCTTGAGCCTGGTGAGATTCGAACTGTCAAATTGTAGGCAGCCAGGAGTCATTAGAAGTAACCTGCAGTACTGCATTCTAACCACTGCACCACTATGGCTTTCCAGAAATAGTTCAGGAAAGTCAACTTTATTTTTTTAATTTATTTGTATCTCATCTTTATTATTTTTACAAATAATTCAAGGGCATGAACATATTCAACACATCTTCTTCCTACTATTTTGCCTAAGAGGTGGGATGGGCCAAAAGAGACTAACTAGTCCAAAGTTATCCAGCTGGCTTTCACAGCTAAAGCAGGAAAAACTCACAGTCTCCCATTTTCTAGGCTGGTGCCTTAACCACAACACCAAATTTTAAACAATGTGCTAAATCAGGGATCACGGGAAGAATCCAGCCCATGGGGTGCTTAGATCTGGCCTGTGAGGCTGACCTGGAAAAAGTGAAGGAGTAGCCAGTTCAGCTCTCCCAAGCTCCATTTTTGCTGGCAGAAGGTTGCAGAAGGCTGTCGCAGCTGAAATGGAACTCATGAGAGCCGCAGGCACTCCTCCCAAGCTCTGTTTTTGTGACAGTGGGTTTCAGAGGCCATTGCAGCTAAAAATGGAGCTTGGGAGTCCATTTTCACTGATAGAGTGCTTGGGCCACCACAGATGCCCCTGACATGAGTGATGTTGAGCTGGCCATGCCCCACCCACTCCAGTCCCCTGAGGTCAAACACAACCCTAATGCAGCCCTCAATGAAATTGAGTTTTTCACTCCTATGCTAGACAGAACATTATTGTAGAGAAGTAGCAACATTCAAATGCCAGTAGTAATTCTGTGGTCTCTGGCTATTATAATAATCTCTCTCAGCACTATTCAGTAGCATTTCTTCATACCCAAAAATAAATAATAATGCTTCAAAACATTAAGAGATTAAAATAATATGTTAAAATAATGGATAACTGTTATGTGTGAATTGAGATACTGTGTTAAATATTATTTCTATTGGCTTTGGATAGTTGGCAGGCCTTTGGCTGGAAGGGAGTCATCCCTCTATATTTTCTTATCAAGAAATTATTACTAAAGAGTTCTGTAAATTGTTTTAAGAAGACTCAGTCAGCTGCTGAATGGAAACACTCATGATCAACATTTTGAATGAAAAAAACCCGATTCATTGGAAAACAAGTGGATGCTTGAAAAATGGCAGCACCTTAAAAAGAGACTGGCAGAAGATACAGTGCTGATGATTCAAGCATGAACTGTCTAGAAGTAATTTAAAAAATCAAGGCAAAATGATTTCCATAAGATCCCAATGATTCAAAAGTGATCGTATAACTGAACAGCAAACTACTTTTTCCTTCCTTCCTTCCTTCCTCCCTCCCTCCCTGCCTGCCTTCCTTTCTTCCTTTTCCCCTGAGGGAATTATTTGGAGTCAGAGATCTGGTGGAAATTATATGGTATTTAAACCCATAGTCTACTGACAGGATGTGGTGAAGTTGCTGTTTTTTTTAAAAAAAAAATAAACATTATTTTGTCCAATTCAGAATTCTAATATTCATAGTCAACATGTACATTTATTTCAATAAATGTAATATATGATAGGATTCCTTAAGATAAGTACCCATTTCAGAATTATGTAAGATTATGTTATTAGAAAATCCCCAAAGATTTAATATTACAGATAATTACCAGCCGTTGCAATTATTCTCAGAAAAAAATGTATTCAATGCTACAGAATTCTCATATCCATAGCAAGCTACCTTTTACTGAATCAGACCATTTGCTTAACTAGTTTAACATTATTAGTAATGGACCTTTTCCATTACTTGCTTAACTGGATCAGAAGGTTATTGTGTTGTGGGAACTCAAAAAAAAGGTTTAACTGACACATTCAAACAGCCCAAGGAACTATATTTATCCCTAACTAGTCCCAGGACTAGTTATCCCAGTCCTGCAAAAAATTTTAAAAATGTATATTAGTTAACCATGTGATAAGAACTGCTGATCGTGATGATAAACCTTACATCTTCTGTAAATCATAAGTCCTTCTCCAGGTAACAAAATCTCTTATGGGAAAACATGCATATGGGGAAAGTGAAAAATGAATAAATAAAAATTGTAGGGAATCAAAATAAGATTCCCTTTCCCTCAAAAAAAAATTGGCAACCTCTGATAGCCTCCCAATAATGGTTGGGAAGAATGTAAAGGTGCCCAATTCAGCACATGAACAGCTAACCCTGATTATGTGCTGCTGGCACATAGTGGTGAGTCCCTTGACTAGTGTAAGAGTCTGAAAAAAGAATTGGAAGCATTTCAAAACATAACAAATCAACAGCATATATTTCAGTTTTCTTAAAAGGGCCATGAGCCCTTCAAGGGATGTTGGAGGAAAAGAGGTTGAGTTCGAACAACTGGCAGAGAACCAGACTTAGTACATCCCATAATAAACGAAACATGGAGATTTACTTAGCAACTTGCCATTGTTGAATCACAACAACAGTTTTCCCTTCTTCAACCACTATACTTAAGTCATCTTTAATGTGGTACCTATTAAATTGGAAGGCTTCATAATCTCCATGTTAACCTCCCAAGCAATTCAAACTACCTCTGTTTCTTCCCAATTCCATACAAACTAATCTCCAGAGACATGTGTTTCTCCATTAAACTCCATACATGCCCCAGCTGTTACTTGGCCCATCTAAAGGTCACTTCAGTTAAGCAATTTTATTCATATATCCAGATCCTGCAGTTCCTTGTTTGTTTTCTGGACTACAAAGGTTAAATGTGACTCAAGTTTGCCGGGAACACTTCAAGGCATGGCAAAGAAACATTTTCAAGACCTCCATACTAAAAGCTGGCAATCTCTTCCCCAGTGCCAGCTGCCATTTGAGTGCTGAATTCCAAGGCTAATATCCAAATTAAAAACACCACTGTTTCTTTTTCCAAAATGCCCTTCCCTTCCCTCTTCCTTCCAAACTAATCATCAGCCTGAAATGTGTGGTTTATCTCCAGTGTACTGGCCCAACTGACAAAAACACTGTCATTTGCTTGCTCATCTTCCATTTTACTAGACCCTGCGGCTTTGATTCACAGTTCAAATTGCTGTTTGAACCTTTTCCAGATATCCTCAGCATTCCCCATAATTTTTAAGACTGGTGGGGGATTTACACATTGCAATCACACAAACTCAGCCACAGTTACTTTTATTCTACCTTTCTCTTTGCTGGAGTCAGCATTGAATTCCTCACAAGGTTTTTAACCAAGTGAGTTAGGTGGTGTTGTTTTTGTGGGAACATAGAAATTCAGGAGAAAGAGAAGCACCTTTTAGATAATTTAGTTACTTAGAGCTATAGAATGGCTTAGAGAGACAAGGTGCATTAAGCTGTCTCAGTAACACACACAACACAGCAAGTAAAATGCTGTGGTAGGTGATTTTGTCTCTCAGTCAAAATCTTTTCTTCCCAAATTCTCTTGGGGCTGCAGTACATGACACAGTCCTTAGCCTGAGCTATCACTCGCTTTCTCTTTTTCCCACACACATGTCATTTAGCCCTTAATTTTAAATTGAACTTTTTTTATAGCACAAGAGGGGTCCCTGTATTCAGTTTTTGTTATAATCATTACTATAGACAGAGAAACATTCAGAAATATTTAGTAGTCTGATTTGTACTAATAAAGTAATGCTACTTCCTAAATAAGTAGCATTTAGGAAGTAGCATAAAGTAATGCTACTTCCTCCCCTCTACATGGGGTTGCCCTTGGGATGCATCCGGAGGCTCCAACTGGTCCAGAATGCGGCCGTGTGGGCAGTTAAGGGAGTTTCTCATTACTCCCATGTAACACCTCTCCTGTGCAAGCTGCACTGGCAAACAATGTCAACTGGCAGCTCCCAGGGAGAGAGCGTTCTCTGTCAGAGCGCTGACCCTCTGGAATGATCTGCCCACCAAACTCAGGATAGCTCTGGACCTCCTCTCCTTTTGCCGCAAGCTGAAGACGTGGCTTTTCCGTCAAATAACTTGATCTGCTAGGAGTTGCACAAACTGTGATAATTTTAAATATGTTTTAAAGGTGTTTTAAATTTATTTTGTGATTTGTATTATTGATTGTTGTTGTAAGCCGCCCTGAGTCCTTTGGGAGAATGGCGGCATATAAATAGCAAAAATAAATAAATAAAATAAAAATGCTGCATTCTAACTACCAGTGGTGCAGTGGTTATAATGCAGTATTGCAGGCAAACTCTGCCCACAGCCAGGAGTTTGATCCTAATGGGCTCGAGATTAACTCAGCCTTCCATCTTTCTGAGGTCGGTAAAATGAGGACACAGATTAATGGGGGCAATATGCTGATTCTGTAAACTGCATAGAGAGTGCTGTAAAGCATTATGAAGCAGTATGTAAGTCTTTTTCCCAGATATTCTTTTCCCAGATCTTCCCATAATATGACTCTACATGTCATGGGACATTGCAGAAACCCCTTCTGGTAAATCATAATTTTGGTCAATACTATGAGGTGCACTATCTCAAATATCAGGGTCCTAGACCATTGCAAGATTTAACAGCAGTTGCAGACACTGTTCTGATTAGTAACATAAATCAGTCAGACAATTATTTTAAGATTGGTGCAATGCAAATCCTAATTGTCCTTTAAAGCAATCCTGTATTACAATCATTTAAGTGGAAGGTTAACAAGCCATGGCTACGATTCTCAGGGTTTTGTTTGTTTGTTTGTTTTTCTTTTATTTCTATACCGCCCCTCTCCCAAAGGACGCGGGGCAGTGTACAGCCAGGTAAGAAACACAATACAAATCTCACAATTTAAATTTAAAAATTATTAAAAGTATTACATTTAAGGCCGAAATTAGCTAAAAACCCAAAAATTTAAGAACTCCAAATTTAAAACTCAATTATGACCCTGCCTGTCAGAAGAGCAGGGTCTTAAGAGCACAGCAGAAAACTCGGAGGTCAAAGATCGTGTGTATGTCCTAGGGCAGTTCATTCCAAAGGGCAGGGGCTCCCACAGAAAAGGTTCTCCCCTTGGGTGTCGCCAGCCGACATAATTTGGCCGACAGCATCCTGAGGAGTCCCTCTCTGTGGGAGCGAACTGGTCAGTGGGAAGCTATCAGTGGCAGAAGGTGGTATTGTAGGTACCCAGGTCCTGAGCCATGGAGCGCTTTCAAGGTGGTAACCAACACCTTGAATCGCACCCGGAGGACCACTGGGAGCCAATGCAGCTTGCACAGGAGAGGTGTTACATAGGCGCAACCAGTTGCACCCATAATCACTCGTGCGGCCACATTCTGGACCAGTTGGAGCCTCCGAGTGCTCTTCAAGGGGAGCCCCATGTAGAGAGCATTACAGTAGTCCAGCCAGGAGATAACAAGGCCATGGAAGGTCTGGCCATCTGGTACGATGGCCAGACCCTCTATGTACAGGAAGAAATTGAACTGCCATATCAGAAATAATTGTCTGAATGTACTCTGAGCATACATATCATTTATGCCTGAAGTGACGGAGATGATGTCACTCCAAATCTGAGAGATGAACTTGAGGAAAATAGGCAACCATTATATAAACAAAGAGGACTAATTTGTGGAATCCAACAGGTGTCGCTTTTAAAAAAAAAATGATTTATATGCTGCCCTTCTCCAGAGACTCAGGGCGGCTTACAATGCATTAAGCAATAGCCTTCATACTTTTGTATATTTATACAAAGTCAGTTTATTGCCCCCACAAACTGGCTCCTCAATTTACCTACCTTAGAAAGGATGGAAGGCTGAGTCAACCTTGAGCCTGGTGAGATTCAAACAAAGTAATTGCAGACAGCTGGTGTTTAATTACAATGCTTTTAGTCTGCTGAGCCACCAGAGCTCCTTGCCCTTGCTGATCTATCAACAAAATATAACTGCATTGGCAGATGTATTGGTAGATGCAGTGAGGGACCTCTCACACAACATGTACCATTCCTGAACATTTTCCCATGCTCCCCCTTGCTCCTTCTCACACCAGCAGCAGCCACTTAGCTGCCTGTTAGCCTTGGAATTCCTGCTGGCTTTTCATTTATTTTCTCATTTCCACAAGCAAAGTAAATGGGGAAGGAAACAGCAATTCTAGAGAGGTAGGGAAGACAGAAGGAGTCAAAATGGGACAACTCACCACAGCCAACTTGCCATGGCCAACTCACCATGGCCAACTAAACATGATCAACATGGTCAACAATTATTTAAAATAATTTAAAAAGTTATTTTCATTTTTATCATTCACATTCATTTTATGAATGAATGGCATTCTTTCTTTTATGATTCTATTCCATTATTTCTTTGATATTAATGTAACTCTTGTCCCACAGCAAGTTGTCCTGCAGATAGTTGGCCATGGTAAGTTGTCCCTCAGTGACAACTTGTTTCAGCCACAGCAAGTTGTGGGTGGTAGAAAGGAAAAGTAGAAGGATGGATAGATGGAAGGAAGGAAGGAAGGAAGGAAGGAAGGAAGGAAGGAAGGAAGGAAGGAAGGAAGGAAGGAAGGAAGGAAGGAAGCAGCTTCCCATAAGAAACTCAGTGGGGAAGCTGACTGGAAGTCGAAAGTTGCTCCTGCTCCCACTGTTTTTTTGTCCACCCATGGTCCTTCTGTTTCTCTGTTTAGGTAAGGAAATGTCTCTAAAACGATGATCCAACACAGCAAGTTAGATCTAGTATAGTATTAAAACTCTTGTGTCTATTTATTTGTAACCTTCAATTGGGCAACATTGAAAAATATAGGGCAACAATTATTAAGCCAAGATAACTCAAATGAGCTAACTTACAGAATGCTGATATTTATCACGTAGAAATGAAATTTTAAAAAGTTCTGGCCACTTCAGAGCTGCCATACCTTCTAGAAATACCTATGTTGTGTGGTGCAAGGAAAGATGAAAGTGATCTATGTGCCACCCTCTTTATCACTTCCCTCTAGCTCCTGTGCCCAGTCAGCTGGCAATAAGGCTTAATAGGTGATCAGCCATTAGCAACTGTGAAATTGAAGCTGAAATTTGAAATCTTTTAACAGTGGTGATGTCCTTGCCCCAACAAAGTGGCAGGCAATTCTGTGGGTTATCTGAGCAGGAAGAGGAGGCTTGGGTTAATAGACTAAACTATTTATTCTTAAAATAACCATGGGTAATCATGTCAGGCAAATCCAGGGTTTTCAGTGTTTCTATAGTTTGATTTATTCATTAAATTAAGTATAATACTTACCTTAGTTCTGGAATTACAAGTGGTCAACTTTTTAAGGGAAAGCAGTTATTTCAGCTACTCTTCACAGTGAGATTTAATGCAGCTTTTTTCCCACTAAAATTTCAGAAGTAGTATACTACTCACTTCTGAGAAGAACAAAAAAAATTCTAGGCACAGTTGCCTTTCCCCTTATTGGGATGTGCCCTTCACAATTACTGATTTGTGGAATCCAACAGGTGTCGCTTTTTTAAAAAAAATTTGATTTATATGCCGCCCTTCTCCGGAGACTCAGGGCAGCTTACAATGCATTAAGCAATAGCCTTCATACTTTTGTATATTTATACGAAGTCAGCTTATTGCCCCCACAAACTAGGTCCTCAATTTACCCACCTTAGAAAGGATGGAAGGCTGAGTCGACCTTGGGCCTGGTGAAAATTGAACTCGCAGTAATTGCAGGCAACTGGATGTTAAATGCTGCCTTAATAGGAGGCATTAGCCTCCTAGGCAACTCAGGCTCCTTTTCATAGATGGAAGGATTCTTTCCTGCTAATCTCTCCTTAATGGTAGCTTCCATAACCCAGCCTAACTGTCTAGTTACA
This sequence comes from Masticophis lateralis, assembly GCA_030761175.1. Classification (NCBI taxonomy): domain Eukaryota; kingdom Metazoa; phylum Chordata; class Lepidosauria; order Squamata; family Colubridae; genus Masticophis; species Masticophis lateralis. The sequence goes on from JAUDYJ010000005.1 coordinate 64,336,614, forward strand.
GAACATCACAAAGGGCACATTTGCTTTAAGATTAAACATCAATGTATCTCAATATCATTGAACAGCACTTTTACTTGGATCTCAGACTGAGCATTGCTTAATCTTATTTTCTCAACCCCTTGGAATGGTTGGGGCAGAACCGGGGTGGGCTTCAAAAATTTTAGCAATGGATTCTCTCCCTGGTTGCTGCATGGGTGTGGTCTAATCAGTCTCCTACACCACAGTGGGGGGCAGAGTATTTTTGCCCTCCCCAGGCTCCAGAGGCTTTTTTTGAGCCTCCGGGAGGGTGAAAATGGCCTCCTCAGGCTATGGGCCTGTTTCTGGCCTTCCTGAACTTTTGGTATGCCCGTTATTTGCCCTCCCAAGCCTCCGCACACACCTTGCACTTACCTGCATCCAAAATGGGGACTCTGGGAGGGGCAGGGTGGAGTGGGTGGGCCAGCCAGGAGTGGGATTTGGGGATTCTCTGAACTGCACAGAATCTTAGCTAAAGGTTCTCCCAAACCCCTGAGAACCCCCAGCAGCCAACCCCTGGGAAGAACCACTGGGGGGTGGGGACACCGTCATTCTTGCATTCCTTCTTCAAGGATGTCTAAATTGTTCCATTGCTATGATCTTCTAGTCATTCTCTGAGACTTTCAGCTCTGATTGCTTCTAAGGCAATCAACAAGGAATGCCTTGTTAATGTATCCATTAACAAAATAGTTCCTGATTCTTCTTCTTCTTCTTCTTCTTCTTCTTCTTCTTCTTCTTCTTCTTCTTCTTCTTCTTCTTCTTCTTCTTCTTCTTCTTCTTCTTCTTCTCCTTCTCCTTCTCCTTCTCCTTCTCCTTCTCCTTCTCCTTCTCCTTCTCCTTCTCCTTCTCCTTCTCCTTCTTCTTCTTCTTCTTCTTCTTCTTCTTCTTCTTCTTCTTTAGTTTATTTCCCCAAACCTGATAAAGTGATTTCTTGGATGGACATTAGAATTATGACTATTTCCCTCCTTTCATTTATGGAGGATTTGGAAACAAATCTAAACATCTTTAAAGCTGAGTTGAATCTGAAACTCTGGAACCAGTATAGTCTCTTTCAAAGTGCTTCAAATCTTATCACCCTCATTTTTAAGCTGTTTGAAATATCCTTAGGGTATAATTAGTGCAATATAGTCATACTGATTATACCCTAAATGCAACTGAAGTGCATTACACAAGACAACAATGGAAACATATGGTTCTTTCTTATTTCATTCTGTTCACTTACGTCATAAACACAGGTATTTGACTTTGCAAGGAAAAACAGTTATTTCAACCATCTGAAATAGTGAGATCACATCCTGGGCAATAAGTTTTTATAATGTATTGAAAAGATGTTTTGAAAAGATTTATTCTCAAATGTTGTGCTCCATCATAATGAAATCAGAGCTTCCTTCAATGATAGCAGCTGATTGGTTCTTTTAACTGTTTGTTTCCAGAAGTGTGTTTTTGGAAAACAGAAAACGTATCTTTCTTTCTGAAATGGCTTAAAATACTTCATGACTTCTAAAATGTCTAAGTCCAAATTCAGGAGTAAAATGTCTCTGATTATCTAAAACCATCTTTCATATGGGTGCCTCAAAAAGAATGGATACAAAACAGATTAGACGTGTATACCCATTTTAGAAGAAACCAATAAAGTAAACTGATATATTTTTGTCAAAATTTGCTAATTACCATAGAAAGACATTACTCTTTTCACAGTTGAGTGTCAAACCATATCCACATGTGATGATTCAATTTAACTTATTTATTGCTAATATCCTACGCACAGAAATTTTCTCAATGGTCAGCACCTGGTTATAGTTAGATAAGAGTAATTGTAATCAAGGGGTGGGGGTTGGACTCAGTTCATTTGTGGCTACATAATGATTCTAGGCTGATCCCTTTTTTTTCTCCTCCCCTGGCTCTGCCATTCCTTCTTCTACATTGGTAATTGTTATCACTGAAGGCAATATTATACATATTTCTACATCAATAAATATTTCTATCTCTGATTCTTTTTTCACCTTGCTTCAAGCTTCTTAAGGAGATAGCTAAACTGCACTTTACTATACGTACATAAACACACACTCATGCACATACATACATCCTTATTACAGCATGCTCATAAGAGAATCTCATTATGAAGTGAAAATATCTTTTGTCTTAAATTTCCCTTTTGTCCATAATCACAAGGCTTGGTAAATCATATTTTAGAACTTCAGCCAGCAGAAATGAATTTCATCCTTGGCATCAACTTCTGAAAATTATTCTTTTTTATTGTTTTATGGAACTAATGTAGTTTTACAAACTTCATGATTGTTGTAATGCATAGCTGGAAAATTTGAAGATTTTCTTCACTCATTCCAGTGTCATGAACAGAATTGTTCTAATTATTGACATGAATGAAGAAGCTCTTATTGCCAAAATATGTAATTTTGGAATTACATATTTGGAACTCAATGAAACATCATCTGTAATATTTCCCTTACCCTTTTTAATAAGTAAGATGTTTTTAAATGATGTGTTATCATGTTATCATCTAAATGTTATGATGTGTTTAAAATGTTATCAAATTAAAATTAAATGATGTGTTTAAAATGTTATCATTTAAAACACAAATGATTGTGTTGGTTGTGTTTTCCAGTGTGCTATTAGGACATAATCAAGAAAGTTTATGTAAAATTGTTTTTAAAACACAATATGAAAAACAGCATTGGACTCAAGAATTTTCAGCCAGCCATAAAAGTTGATTATGAAAGCCTCTACAATGTGTTTCACATATTTAAGCAGTTATGTTATTATAAGTACTATTCAATTAATGTAGTATATGACCTCTTACCAGCCTTTTGACCAGACACAAAAATCTTGAGGAACTTTTATAAAGAGAGGTCCAAAAAATGAAGTGAGTAACCTCATCCTTCAAGTTTCAGCTATCCTGTATAAGAATTGGCTCAAAATTGACCTGCTTTGAAATGTTGTGCGATATTAGTATGCATATTAGAAGAACCACAAGATCATGCTTCTATAATGGTCACACGATCTAGAAATAACTGGAGGAACATACTATGTTTTACGCTTCTTTTAAGACATGCAGACATTTCAAAACTTCCATTTCTTTATCATTGATTCCTGTACATGTGTTTCAGTGGTAGGATTCAAAAATTTTTACTACCAGATCTGTGGGCATAGGTTGGTGGGCGTGGCATGGCTTGGTGGGCGTGGCAGGGGAAGGATACTGTAAAATCTCCATTTGCTCCCCACTCCAGGGGAAGGTTACTGCAAAATCCCCATTCCCTCCTTATCAGTTGGGACTCGGGAGGCAGAGAGTAGATGGGGTGGGGCCAGTCAGAGGTGGTATTTACGGTTCTCCACTGCCGGTTTCCACTACCAGTTCTCCAGAACCTGCTGAATACCACCTCTGATGTGTTTGGAAGTGAGTTTAATTTTATTTCCTATAAACATATTTAGGGGCTTTGACAGGCACAGCATAATAATGGCGGGGGGGGGGATTTCTTCTACCCTAATTTACCGCCTTACAAAAAAACAAAAAACAAAGCCAACTTGAAAAGCCATCATGCACCTTGCTATCCCTAGATATTCTCATCACTGCCATTCTATCACTCACTGGAAGATATGTAATTTTTCAATGGCCGTGTCTCACTTCATCCCTTTTTCAAGCCCTACGTCGCTTTCTTGTCTTTTCTTCAACTACTCCACAGATTTCCTTGGGCTGAAGAATCCAACTGTGTTAAATCCCTAAGTAGGAAACACAAATCTCATCCTGACAACATAGAGGATATAAAACTCAGAAGCCAAGGACACCTGAGACAACTCCCTTTTCCTGGAGGCCACTTAATTTTTTCTCCTCAGGAAAAGAGAAAATAATCGCTATCTCGGGCAGGCAGGCAAGCAGGCATTCTTAGAAGTCCCAAGTGTGCCTGAATTACTTGGCCAACTAACTAAATGTATGCCCTTCTGTAGGGCTCTGCCAGACGCCAGGAGCAGTGCACAACTGCCAGAGGGCTAAGCACGGGGCGGGCAGAGCTGGTGGGATGGGAACTGACTCTCAGGAGGCTTCAGAGAGAGAAGGAACTAGAAACAACCACTTAGCATCTATTTAGAGCCTGGGAGCATTTGTGAAAGACATCCCCATTACTGTTGAAAAGATGCAAATTTGGTGAAATAATCAGCTGTATGGCTTCAGGCTGTTTCTGAAGTATCCTGATTCTTTACCACAGTGAAAGCATTATTATAAGATACACAGCAAGGCCGAGTTCATGTTGCTCAGAGGTAGCCCCTAACCAAACTCCACCAAGGGTTGTAAAAGGAGATTTGTTATCCTGGGAAACATTGATATTTCTGCCAATAAGATTTTTTAAAAAATAATAAAATACGATGAGGGGGGGAGGGGGGCAAGAATCCTTAAGGCAGGTTACAGGGTTGCCAAACAAGAAAAAGAGAAAACGAAAAAGCACAGCTCACAGGCATAATGACAAAGGAAAGATTCCTTGTTTGTGAATGTTTAGAAGCCATCCAGCACGTCTGTTGTCAAATCACTGCAGAATATGTCAATTAAGGCTTCAGATCTCATATCAGGTTCTTCTTACTCATGTGTGGGGACCCACTGAGCTACATATGACATATGAAAAGCTAAACCATGTTTCATATTAAGAATATGTGCAGAGGAGAGGAAGTAATTAAAAAATGTTTCTGTTTTGGAAAGGATCGCTATGTTTGCTGCATAAAATGAAACAACAGCCTGTTATTATGTCTTTCTCCTCCCTTTGCCACAGATCGCTCTTTATTAAATTCATGTAGTTAAGATTTTGAGCTAATATTTTTTTAAAAGAAAAACATAGCATTGATACATAGGCAGAAGTTTAACACATTCATTCCTCCTGAAAGTATCATTGTTTTTAGCTGATATTTTAGATAATTAAATTATGGTATGTTTAAAAGTTACCACAATGTCACATATTTTTTAAAAAAAATCTATTTAGGAAGAATTATATCTTCCAGGGTTTAGTATTAGAATTGTAGTATTAAATTACTGTGTGGTAACTCAGAGCAAATTTAAAATATTTCTTTATGAAAAGCAACACTCTATGTAGCCATTATTTAGAAGCTAGATACAGAATTATTGAAAGAATACATGCTATATGCTTTTTCTTTATCTTTGTTTTTTATGGCAATTGAAGTCAGAGAAAAAATACAATAGTTCATACATTTCCTAGACAGAAAATCATGAAGTTTTGTAGATATTGTTATGGTTATATATTATATATTCTTTTGCCATCCATTTTTGGACAGATATTCCATGCAGTTTCAGAAAAACTTATTGGGAGAAGCCATTGTAACAAATGACATTACTTTTCTGAGCAGATACTATGTCACACAAAAAAAGAGGAGGAAAATAAGGAGGGGTAATCCTTGACTAGTGTTTTTTCAAGCACCCATTTCCTTTCCCATTTTTCTATAGCAACATAAAAGGCACTGTTATGACAAGTACTCTGCTAGCTATTCTTTCATTTATAATTTAACCTCAGCCTATGTAACCTAATCAGAAAAAAAAAGAAAAAAAGAAATGTGCAGCATGATTACGACAACAATCAGACACAGTGCAGGTTCTCTAACTAACAAAAGCAACAGAAGAAGCTGAAAAATCTATAAGACGATGGGAGGAAAATAATAGCAGGCAAATCTGGAAATATGTGATATTTCTTTAATACTTTATTTTAAAATTACCTAATTGTGTTTTTAAGCTTCGGTTCCTGTAATTTTGCAAGATGAGGCATTCCAGTGAGAAAACATATGGTAAGGGATTTTTAAACCACATAGCTAGAGTGCATCATAGACTTATCTGCTGCTTTAGTGTCGCAAAAAAATCCACCACTGAATTTATCCAGTCACCCATTAAAGAAAGAAAAGAATTAAAAGCAAAAGGGCTTGTACAGAATCACTGCTCTAAAACTATTAAAAAGGCTAATCCATGTTCAAACCAACATTATAAATACATCTTTTATCACAGGAAGATGTATACCAATTATATATCCGAGTCATTCATCTGAAATATCATATTTAGTATTCTAAATGTTCTCATTATTCCTGATTTATGAGGAATATCTAAATGAAATGAAATTTGACCTAGACTTTAAACTAAAATCAGATGATTATTGTATAAAGTGACCCATTTCCCCCCCTCCCCACAAAAAACCCCAAGAAGATTTCATATAAAGTGCATATACTTTTTATTTATCAAACCAAATATTAAGACATACATTATTTTGACACACATTGAAAGCCAGTTTTACCAGAAAAAAAACCTGAATCAGCACTTTCATGTAGTGGAAACATAAAGATATGATAGTGACAAACTTCAACATTTGTATGTCAAATCAAGAAAGGCTCACTAAGCCTTTGAAAAAAAAATGATAGATATTATAAGACAGGTTTCAAAATTAGAACACTGCTGTCTTCAAAGTTTCATAAAACCCACAGCTTCAGAGAATATTTTGAGTGAACACAGAATACAGTCAGGAATTTAAGATCAGATGCTGCTAAACAGATTATCATCGTGATGTATCTGGGTTGGTTTTAACAAACATATACATGCTATGTAATTAGTATAACCCTGAATTGCATACCTAAAGGCAACGCTATCAAAAATTACTGAGCACATTATGGACAATTTGTCCCTAATAGTAGATATCTTGGAAACAAGCATGAACAGGGTTTTTAAAATATATATATTAAAGGATTATGTTCAAATTTGTCTGTTAATAGTAGTAGGAATTATTACATTAGCTTAAAACAAGTAATTTAGGAAATACTGTCAAACATTTAATAGCCTCTGCATTAAGAAATTTCCAGGCAGTGCAACATTTCTGATTGTTTTATAAAACAGGAGAGGTCTGGAATTAGCTTCTACTCTAAATGAACTTTGCCTCCTTCAAGTGTCTGAGAAAAATAAATAAGCTTCTCTTTATTTTTATGTATAAAATGCATTCTGTATACAAGTTTCAAAATCTTACTTGACTAATAATTTTATTAGGTTCAGCCAAAATATCACAAGAGAATGTTGTCCTAACAAAGTGTTATCCAGCAATAGATTTTGAATTTTTTAATGGCTAAATTTAGCTATGAATTTTTTTATGGCTACGTTTAGCTATTCATTATCTGAAAGAATGTGGATATAAATCTATAAATTATGTTTATCAATTTATAAATCTACAAATTATGTTCATCATGCCACAGGCTTGGTAGTTATCAGAATTTTTAAAGTAGAACAAATCTATTTCAAGTGTGGATATTCCCTACATATTTTTCTGGAATGGGTATTTTGGGGGGGGGGTCTTTTTCTGTTCTGTATTTTCTCAAAGAGAAAAATAGCTCTCAAGAATTCTGATTTATTTCCTGTTTAGCCACATCTTTGTGGCATATCAAAATGAAGTCTGGAACAGAGGAACCGGCTGTGGTCAATGTATTGTGCATGTGTTTTTCTAGTGCAGTACTCTAAATGTAAGGCCTGACACTTGTATAAGTAATTAATCTTGATAATGAGCGCACACAAAAAAAGCTAATTAGGAGAGAGTCTACAAAATTTAAAGCATATAAAGTTTTTTGTTTGCTTACCTTATTAAGTTAAATATCTGCCTGAATTAATTAGTAATGAAAGCAATGAAGGTTCAGGAGCAGTTGCCTAATAACAGCTGGGTCAAATGCATTTTGTTTGGTACCAAATCATTAGTCTTAAACTAAGTTGCTAACCAGAGATTTGAAAAATCTAAGTATCTACCAAGGAGTGACACAGAATTAGCGGTACTCAAGGTTAAATTTGCACAGGACCCAGTTGAACATAATTTCCTTTTGCTAATTTGCATCTTCTTATCTTTAAAAAGTAAAAACTTATTTACATGTATTCGGTTAGTAAATAATAAAGCAAAGTTACACGCATATGGAACACAGGAATTTAAAATAACATACATGAATGTCCTGCTTGAAAATTCATTGCTGGTTAATTAATTCCATCCATTATTATCACCTTGTAGAACAATTCTGGAAGAACACACAATTATTATTCGGCAAACTTTATTACATTTTATTCTTTAAGCATAATTAAACTATTTAGATTTTATGTTCTATATACATATGCTGAGTGAATTTAGGGCTGCTAACATTTCAGGATAAAATTATACATTATGTTGTTAAAAATAAATAAACCATGTTCTTGATTCATTATTCAGATTATAAATATCAGCATTTGCACATGTCAGCTGTGTTCATTGTTATGTCAATTTAAATGTTTATGCAATGTATAACAATTCTGCAGATTCCAGTTTGTATTTCATATATGTTTGACAGGAATCAAGAGCAGACAAAAGTATGGATTAAATAAAATTGTTATTTCTTTTCATGTATATTTAGGGCAGGGTATCTGTTTTTTTAAAAAAAAATATTGATTGCATTCAGTTTATTTATTTATTTAAAAAGCAATTTAGGAAATATTTTGTTTTCATATTCAAAGGCTATTGTTCCATAGTAGAGATGAATACCATAGAGACAAATCCTACAGACAAGTGAGAAACACTTTAATACACACACACACACACACACACACACACACACACGAAGATTTCCTAAATTAGTGTGAATAAATACTGTGTTCACTAAATGGGAAAAAGAATATCTTTGAATCATGGGCAGGATCTTCTTTCAGTGATAAAATCTAAGTCTAACTGGCATTTTCTACCGGTATTTGTATTGGAATTTAGCATCCATCTGCACATGTGCAAAACACATTCTTTCCCACACACACAGACACTCACCCACAGACACTCATAGACACAGACACACGCTCACACAATTCTGTACCTGTGTGAGTAAGGCCATTTTCTCCCTCTCCTCAACAACATGAGGAATGATAACCTTCCTGAAGATATTCTGTCAGGACATCTGATGGTGAGAAAATAAACAGCTTCCATTTTGGTCTGTTTCATTGACTATTTTGTGATAACTCAGCCACGAAAAAAAATCACTTGCAATGCTTATTTTAAAAATAAAAATCAGGGGTTCTTTTTTTTTTTTTAAAGAAGAGAATATACTGAAGCAAGCATTGAAGTAATTGTAATTATCTCAATAAAAGAATGTGGTGTTGTGGAAAAAGCCCCTTTGTTAAAAAATAAGGAGCGACCAAAAAATAAAAATAAAAATAAATGTTATAATCCATAGTCCAGAATGGGGGCAAGTTTTCCTGTGATCAAACACAGCCTATTATATCTCGAACTCCCCTAGCCTTTGTTAGATGACAACATGTAATAGATCAAAGATGAATACAGTATGTGTTTTAGTGTTACTGCACAGTCCCGTCATATGCTAAGCCTTTGGAGAAGTGGACTATAATTCTAATTTACTTTAAATGAACAGTAAGTCTGTTAAAATGACAAGCTCTATATATCAGCAAATGAACTCTGTGCTCGGTTCATATGACTTACTGAGACAAAAATCGCAAGATATCCAGCACATATAATAATCTAATGCTTGGCACAAGGCAAAGCTTTGCTCCAAATGGATTCGCTTCCCATTTAGCCACGTCTTTGTGGCATATAAAAATCATGCCTGGAACACAGGAACCGGCCGTGGTCAAGCAGCAGTGCTGTCGAGCAAAACCGGACAAGGATTATGATCATTCTTTTGAGGAAACTCTCTGGTGTGGCTGTGAAGTAATCCATTCTTAGGACCACAGGGAGGAGCTGTGGTTCTGTTTGAGCTGCTGAAGCCAGTGGGGAAAATATACTGTAGCAAGGAAAAAGAAAGGGGGGGGGGACTAATGGTAGAAAAGGAAAGGTAGGATTTTATAAGTTCCTGAATTTTATGACTGCACTGCAACACTGGAATGTCCACTCAATCTGTTGAGAAGTTAGCACGGCAAACATGCATTGGGCATATTAAATACAGGATGAAATGGTGTAGTGAATATTTATTAGCAAAAATATAGGTTCTCAAAAACAGAAATAAAACAAGGTAACAGATGAAGGGAAGAAGAGATTTAACACTGAAATAAATATCAGGGGTGCAAAGAAAAGGAGTAAAATATATTGTGTTCAAACAAAGCTGTGAATTGGGCCCAGATTTAATGGTCCCCTAAGGACAGAGAGGTCGGACAGACTGTTGGAATTGAGATACTACTTTTAGTACACAGCTCCTGTAATGCTGTCAGCTTTATTTCCTTTGACAAATGTGAAATAAAATTTGTCAAAGTTAGGGCTTGGTAAGTTTGCTATTGAAAATTCAATTGGTAATAACTAGTATAGCCTGGCACTCTGGAGATTTCTAAGAGAAAGGGATGTTTAAGATGCTTCAGGAACAGAGCAGGCTGTTACATATTGTAGTTCACTTTTTTTAAAAAAAAATTGAGCAGTTGTCTTAAACAACCGTATTTTAGGCCTTATTAGTCACTGCAATCAAGCATCAATATGTCTTTGGACTTCTGTTTCATTAGGATGAAGAGCTTGAATTAGAGCTTGAATTAATAATAAAACTAAATACTAAAAACTAAAAACAGGAATCTCACTCTTCAGAGAAATCTTATACATCCAGGAGAGAAAGATAAGGAGATTGTACTTTTGCTGATAACAAAAAGAGCAAAGGCCCACCTTAGCTGGATACTGATTATTCATAATTATTAACATCATCCTGCACAAGAGACATGAATTTAATGGCTAAACTCTAGTTTGTTCAATATTTTTTACATTCTTTCCCAGTTCGTTTTCTTCTTTGGAATACATCCCCACCCTCCTTTTCCTGTATGAGGGCTGCAGCAGGCATCTGTGACATCCATCATCCGTTTCAAACATTATTAATTTTTCTTTATGTTATTGATATGCATCTTCTATTGTTTTTCATTTGAGGAGAGGGGGTTCGCCTTCTGCTTTTGCATTTGAGTGAGTGGTTCCAAAATATGTACACTGTCTGAAAGACAAAAAAATACATTCTTTATTCTTTGAAGCATTTTTCCCCCCATTTCCCTTCCATCCATTAACGTCACTTGTAACTCCCAGGCCTCTTAACTCCATGGGTGCATTGTTAAAGTGAGGGGGT
>JAUDYJ010000005.1:64350204-64367704 GCA_030761175.1 Masticophis lateralis
GAATAAGGTTCTAATTTACAGAGACTCCCAGTGACAGGGGAAAAAAGGGAGAATGACACAACAAGTTCCTTACAAGATTATTTTGTGTGTGTGAATGAATGTGTGTGTTTGGGTGTGCCTGCATATGAGCAATATAAGAACAATTCCATAAAAAAAAATATCTGGTCAAATATTAACGATGCATTCCATACCAAAACACGCAGGTCTGGGTGGATAGGTAAACCTCTATTGGGATTTAAAAGGGCAGGCATTAAATAGATTTGCAATTCCAATAACTACCCATTGACGTAATCCTGTTCAAAAAATAATTCTTCCAGTAGAAACCAAAGTAACTTTGTTAGTTTAAAGAACAAACTTCATTTTTTTATATATTGTCTTTTTAAAAGTATGTCTGTGAGGACTTCTGTAAAAAATGATACCTTGTTTATAAGCATGTAGAATAGAAGAGTCTACAAGGGACAAGAGGCAGCTGTACCATATTATTAAAGATCTGCACTATTTTGTCATAAGTTGCAATGCACATAAAAAGGGATTCAATCATGGTTGCCATCTTTTGGACAGCTCCCTCCACCAATCACCTATACATCTATGCACCTGATGTAGAGCAAAGATGGGTTCTTCTAACGTCCTGGGCTGAAGGCCAGATTTGGTCTTTGGAAGGTGTTCTTAAAACGACCTCCAAAAATATGTATTATGGGACTAGAATAAAACTGATGTTTCCATTTTATTTACAATTATAGGTACTTGTAAATATAGCTAATATCATTACTTTCCAGTTGCGTATTTAATGATATCCTTCAATTACTATATTAACAGTTATAATTTTCTAACAACTTTTTGAATTCTCTGCAGACTTTATTAAAGGCAACTTGTTGCCCTGGCTCTTCAGACAATAGCCTGAGTTAATACCAAACTGTTTGAGATTGCATGGGCTCATTGTTAATATATTTTTTACTGGAAATGCTACAAAACTTTCAATTGAGAAGAAATTCGATCTGAGTTCTGCTTAGATAGCTAATTAACTACAGAAGACCTGGTTCATCTACATAGATAAATTTATCCCTCGGTGTTAATGGTCATATGCTCCTGCCCTTTTATGCAGCCATGGGTATTACTTTAATTAAAATAAAACAGCAATGCTTACCCACATATGCAAACCCAGCTACATCAGCAGTTTATTGTTGTTCCCTTCACTGGCTACCTCTCTGGCATTTGAGGCTTTTTCAACTTCAAAGGTCCTAGCTGGCATAGATTTTTCTGCCAAAGTCTATTATGTAGAAATGAAGGAAAAATGGAGAAATACAAGGATCAGATGAGCACAAAGGATAGTTTATGGGTCAATACTTAAGTAACAGAACAAGTTACTAAATCCTATTCATGGCAGAACTGAATCTCTTATCTGGAATTCAATGGAAGTCCAAGTACAGAGCTATATAGACAAATCAGCTTGTTTTCTACATGTTAAATGTTCCTTCCCACATGATTCAACTAGAGCCCACGACTTCTCTTTTCTTTTATTATGAGAACAAGATGAAAAGTTCATATAATTAGATCTCATGCATTACTGGTATGAATTCTGAATCAGGCCATAAAAATAATTTTTAAAAGAATGTCTATGAAATCCCAGATGGGATTTTGAAAATGAACTCAGTGTCCTTCAGTCAACATTAGATGTTACTCAGAAGGAATAATGGTCTTTGGAATCATCCTATGACCACTTTCAGCAATGAGTGGGTGTAGTTCTTGGAAAAGGACTTTCCCACTTAAAGTCCTGGCACTTCATGGAAACTTGTCGTTGAACAAGGGCTCTACCTTTGTGGATTGAAGAATCATGTCTTCCACTATTTAACAGGGACAAAAATATACCGTTTGCATCCTCTTGCTTATTTCTTCTGGTTCTTCCAATGAATCTTCAGATCAAAATACCCAATTTAACAGAGGATAAAACAATGGGAAGGGAAATTACAAAATATTTTTGCATCATAATTTAGGATGTTTGTTCTATCTTTGAAAGTCCCTCTCAAGTAGCCGACCCTATTGTACTCTCTGTTTCTTAGAGATTTTTTTTCTCCAAAAGAAGCTTTACTACCAGTATTAGAATTGTGGTTTCCAGATTGCTTGTCCTGATTTTCCACACTGCACAAGCAATCACTGCCTCTGACTTGCACAATGGAACTAATTAAAGATATATGTCACAGTCACATGTGAACCAAGGCATCCTAGTTTTGACTCTACTGCTACTTTGAATTATGCGTTAGGCCAATACTAAAGAGTTGCTCTCTTCTAATAGCTGTGATTGAAATTGGAGTGGCTGCCTATCAATCCAACTAGAACAAAAGAAGGAGAGATAATGTTCTGATTTAGACAGGTATCTTAATAGGCTAACAATTATATCTTCTTCCTGTGTATAACGGTGAGGTCTTGTCAGGTTATAAATAGTACAACTCTATCTTACTATACCGGTCTTATAATAAATCAGTGTAGTGATTTATTTAGCACAGTTTTGTCTACAGTCTACTGTTATTCTCTGGATGTGTTGGATTCTAGAATTCCCAGGACATCAGGCTGGGCTCTTCAATTGCATTAACAGCAGTTGTTCATGCATTCACCAAGAACCTGAACCTCTCTTGATGGCACCTAACTAACTTCATGGCCTTATTCAAAAATACTAGGGATTTAGTCTGCAATCTCCATGTACAGTTCTACCACAGCAAACAAAGATTTTTTTAAAAAATCAATAGCACAGCTAAGAAACAAGAAAAAACTGATTAGAGACCAGTATTATATATAAGAAGAGTGCTTCTGTTTGCTCAAAATGGCAAACACAATTTCACATCTGTATTTTGCACTGACTTTGTGTATGTGAATTTGTGGACATTTGTATTCTTATGCGTCTAAGGATTCAATTCAAACTGATAATTATATATGTCAAGCCACTCTGGACTGATATATCTGCCCTTCAGGCACCAGAGTTGACCTGAAATCCCAAACATACAATAGTTGAATTGGGAGGCTGTACATAATTAGGAAATTTATTGATAATTTGGAATGCTTTTTAGGGTGACACTTGGGATCTGATTACAGCATATGCTTCATGAAAGTAGAAAAATCACAGTAATTTGGGGAAAACGTTAAGGAACTTTTCAATCCTACTTCAGAACTTTATAAAGCTTTTATAGGTGCTATATTGAAACTTTGTCATTTGAATGCTCTAGATAATGATTTCTCATTAAATCAATAGCTGAACTGTGATTTTTAGACGTAATAATATAAATAAAACAGTCAGAATAAAATAATAAATAGCAATAGCACTTAGACTTATATACTGCTTCACAGTGCTTCACAACCCTCTCTAAGTGGTTTACAGAGTCAGCATATGGCCCCCAACAATCTGGGTCTTCATTTTATTGATCACAGAAGGATGGAAGGCTGAATCAACCTTGAGCTGGTCAGGATCGAAAGAATTGAACTCCTGGCAGTGTGAGCAGAGTTAGTCTGCAATATTGCATTCTAACCACTGCACAACTAGGGCTCACTGATAAAAAATAAAACTACAAAATAATACAAGCAATAAAACCATGTAAAATAAATTAAAATATTAAAAATCATGATAAATTCAAAAGTTATAGTCGAAAAGGAAGATTGTCCCTTCATCTTAAAAGCTGAAAAAGGACAGCAACTTGTCAGCCTTGTGAGATAGTCCTGACAAGGAACACATCCAGGAGTATTTGCTCCATCTTTATTGTGAGATAATATTAATGGAATCTTGCAAGTCTGAAAGTTTAATTCCTGCACCTTCATCTATATAGTCCAAGAAACTTACAAAGGCTATTTGTTATGTCATCATTTCTTCTGCAGCAAAGCTGCCTTTTATCTGAAGGTTGATTAGTCTGTAGTTCTTCCTCCTGTCTCCAAGGTCAGGGGTACACAGCCTTCAGTCTGTGGCCCCGGTACCAGTATGTGGCCCATTGGGAACAAGGCTGTGCAACTGGTAGGTGAGAGTATATGTGTGTGAAGCTCCATTTGCAAAAGCGGTGGGTGCGCACTCAAAACCATCCCCTCTTCTCTCCCCCATCATGTCCCCCACTGCTGATCCATGGAGCAGGAAAGGTTGGGAACCGATGTCCAAGGACATTCCCAAGTATCATTACACAGCTACATTCAACTGCTGAAGTACCTTAGGAGCAATGCAAGAAAAATCTTTTTCAAAATTGTCAGATAAATGAGCCTTCAAATAAACCTTCAAAATCATGGCGTCACTGAGAAGGATTATTTGCCGACATTGTGCCCTGATATTTACAAGAAATATCAGATCTATATTTCTAAGACTCTCAAAAACTTCCTCTTTCTTAACCCCAACATAAGGCAGCCAACAGTTATAGTTTCTCTGAGAATGCTATAGGACCATAGAGGTTCTTCAAGTTCAAATGTCATTTTCCATCCATCTCAACATATAATCTGTCTTGCTCTTTTCAGAAGAGAAGAGAAACTTTGGATAAGTTTCTCAGATTTTCTAAATACCTTGTTTCAATTATTTGATTGTCATTGAACTTTAAATAGAGGAAGCTCAACCAAGGCAGCTTTTGAAATCAATCTGTCCCATTCTGACTCAGCAGCATTTACTGTTATGGCAGAAAGATTAAGTAAATCTCAGTAGTATTTCTCACTCTTCCATACAAGCTCCCTTTAGTTATGCCGTTTAGCTGTTTAGGTCTTTAAAGGTTAATTGTGCCTAGAAAACAACTGATAATCATTGCAGATCTTTCAACAGGATCTTAATATAAACTCAACATCACACATTAGTTATTGTCATAGCTACACATCTTACATCAGTTGAACCTTTTAATAGTAGAGCACACTGCAGTAGTCTAACTGATGCAAATGTGGCATTGGTAAAGTAGACTTAAGCATAATATTTCACTGCTACATGAAATATAATTGTAAAAATATATTCTTTTCCAAGCTATCACCACTACTGGGAAGTCAAGAGCTACAGTATCTATTAGTCAAAGAATACTGTCAGACTTCTATTCTGATCTTTCAGTACAAATCAGGAATTGGTAGAAACTCAACATCTGTACTGAGATTCCATCGACTAAAATCACCTCCAACTTTCACGAATTTAATTGAATTTGTTCACCCAAATTACTCAACATAGGAAACAGTTAAAATATTCCATTGTTTCATCGGAATTAGGTGATAGGATAAGATAAATTTGGATGTCAACAGCAAGTAACAATGAGTGATACCTTCACTCAAACCATTATATTATCTCCCAGTTCTATGTAATCTTTAAACAGTGTAGGAAATAACACCAATTTGCCTAAACTTAACTTTCTAAACATCTTTGAAAAGAATGGGCCACAATACAGTACGAGCCCAATCATTTCATCAAATCACAGAATCATAGGACTGGAAGGGACCTTGAAGGTTTACTAGTCCAAGTTCTAGTCCAATAGGTCAGGAGCTCTTATTCCATTCCAGAAAAACTTTTTGGGGAACTTATCTCAAAAACCTTTAACAGTAGACAACACACAATTCTGTAACGCAAGCCGTTCCATTCACTAAATATTCTCACTGTCAAGAAATTACTTCTTAGTTCCAGGTTGGATCTCCCTTTGAAGCTTCCAACCATTGCTTCTTGTCCTGCCTTTAGATCATGGGTGTCAAACTCAAGGCCTGCAGTCCAGATCTGGCCCATGAGGTGCTTAGATCTGGCCTACAGGCCCACTCTGGAAACAGAATAGGATCATCCTGCCGTACCTCTCTCAGCGAAAATGGAGCCCGGGAGGGCTGTGCGCAGCCCTCCTGGGCTCCATTTTTTGGCGCGACAGCCTACTGCAACCCTCTGCCAGCAAAAATACAGCCCAGGCAGGCTGTCATGGCCGAAAATGGAGCCTTGGTGAGTGATGTTGACCTGGCCATGACCACCCTGGCCACGCCTCTGGGCTCCCTGAGGTCAAACACAACCCTAATGCAGCCCTCAAAAAAATCGAGTTTGACACCCTTGCTTTAGATGCTCTGCAGAATAAATTGACCCACTCTTTCCTGTGACAATCTTTCAGATGCTGTCTGAAATACTGTGAGATTTTCAGATGATCTCATAATTAATGGTGTTAAAAGCCAGCAAAGATCTAACAACACTAGAGATTCTATTCCCCAAACTACCAACACCAATATATGCATCGAATTTCCTGGTAGAACATCAGTAGAGGCAACCAAAGTAATCTCAGTTTCATACTGCTGAACAGCTGATGTTTGGATGTTTGGATTATTCATAATTTAAACATTCACTTGTGGTTTTTTTTTCTTTAATTTCAGAAGATCTTAATTTCAAACAAACATACTATCATAGATTTAGGATTGAATTCTTTATTTAAAAAACTGTTTTTGAACTGTGGAATATTGCTTTCCATGAAGAGAAGTACAAAGAGAAAGTTGTCATCAGGATAAAGTACAATTTTCCTATTTTTCCTAGAAAGTAATTCCCAGAAACACGTTAAAAGCAAAATATATGTTAGCCAAGGATAAACAATCACTCTAATTTTCAGTCAGTGTCATATTCAGACATTTTTACTAATAAAGCTGTTACACTACCATTGATTTCCTTTTTTAAAAAAATTCTGAAAGTACTGTTTAATATGTATTTAATAGAGAATTAAATTTTGCCTTGCAACATATGGGTTTAAAGGTGTGCTTTTACATGTTTAAACTGTTGAAGAGGACATAATCCAAAGGATAGCATACTGTATATTCCCATCCACATATTAGCCCAACAGCCATAGATCAGAACAGTTCATTTACAAAGATCAAGTTCTTCATACATTTCTAATTATCTTGGGGAGGGAGTATTGTTTACTTGTCTGTTTAGTGTTCAATGTTTGAAGAAGGTCCCCCCCCCCGCTTTCTTTTTCTTTTTAACTAGTTCTCCCTCATAGATTTTCCATGATGCAAATCAGGTTAAAACATATCAGCAGCGGTATGAATGATGTAAGAACCTGTATTCTATTCTATTCTATTCTATTCTATTCTATTCTATTCTATTCTATTCTATTCTATTCTATTCTATTCTATTCTATTCTCTCTCTCATTTTTTTCTTTACAAACTTTTAAGCAATGCTGTTTTCTCTCTCCCCCACTTAAAAAATACATACGAAAACAGTCTTTCTTCTTGTTTCCTAATTAGATAGCAGAGAATATGTGGAACTTATGTCTGTGGAGACACACATATTACAGAACTGCAAAAATGCTTCTTCTTCTTCTTAAATGCAAGGTTTTACAGATTTACAGTCTTGAAAAATGTCATTATGATTGGAGCGAGCCTTGTTAGAATATATGAAACCGCACAGTAAAACCCGTCAACTTTACAAATTGCCAGGGATAGCCTATGCATTCACTAGGTTTCTATTACATTTGTTAGAAAAGGGGAGAGTGAGATGAAATCATGAATGGTAGTAAAGGGATTAAAAATGAGGTAGGTTTCATGTTATAAGTGCAAATGATCTGGAAATAGTTGTTTCTCTTGGACGATTCTGAGGAAGTGACATCATCTTAGTGTGCCTGTTGGGATATTAGTTCTGCATTTATCAGGCCAGATTTTGGCTCTAATTCTGGTGAAATTAGGCAGTCATATCAAGCTGATTTTCAAGATTTCCACCTCTACACCACACTTATGACATGATCCAAGAACAATGCGTAAAAAGCTGGGCTGTAAAAAACATGAATAGCCTGGTTCATATTACTTGCATTTTATAGTGCAGGTGTGCTTACATTTATTGAAATTGAAAAATAATGAAATCATGCTGGCAGTAAAGCACTTTTATTACAAAAGAAGAAGGAATTATGTAAGGAAAACTATTCCTTAAAATCTATTCATTACAATTAATATCATGGTTCTTTTGTCAGCAGATTCTTCACAATATCTTCCACAAAACCTTTCTAAAGATTTCAAACTTTTAACTTAGAAATGGGTTGTGGATGGAAGACCACTGTTTGAGCAAGAGTTATGATCGGAATGTTGGTAGTTATAATTTAAGGTTGCTTTGGTTCCTTATCCCCGGTCCTGCAGAATGAAACCGGTGGGGGGAATGGAAGTGTAAATAGGAAATCCCATCTCAAAATTTATTACCTATTTCCTCCAAGAATGTGGCATAGTTCCTTCCCTACTTGCAATTCTTTAAACAAAAACAACAAAAAAGGAAGTAGTGCAAGAAAAAAAAAATCTTGTGATAGTTATTCTTCAAATACTGCCTGCTAAGAAGCTGTTATTATAGTATTTGCCACTACGAATACAACATGCATGGTTTACTTTAAGCATTACATTTTACTGCTAAGGTTTTTTCTTCTCTTTGAAAAATAGTATTGGACTAATCCTGTTTTGATTAAAGGATTGTTTTCTCCAGTGTAGTATCTTAACACAATGCAATATACTTTTTGGATGGGGAAAAAATTAATTCCTTATCACCATCATCAACAACAACAATGAGCCTGGATAGCTCAACAGACTAAAAGCTGTTTAACATTCAGCTGTCTGCAATTATTGCAAGTTCGAATCTCACCAGACTCAAGGTTGACTCAGCCTTCCATCCTTTCTAAGGTAGGTAAATTGAGGACCCAGTCTGTGGGGGCAATAAGCTCACTTTGTATAAAATATACAAAAGTATAACGGCTATTGCTTAACACATTGTAAGCCGCCCTGAATCTCTGGAGAAGGGTCACATATAAATCTAATTTTTAAAAAAACAAAAACGAAACCTCATCAGTTCAAAACTGGATTTCATAAAAGCCCACCTGTTTAGAATCATTTAAAAGCATGTCTTAAATTATTATTAGAAAAATAAATATTATAAATTTTTCCATATTTTATTTCAAACTCCAGCAAATGATTCCAGATGTAAGGAGGAATTGCAATCATTGGAATTCTCAGTCAGAATTTCCAGACAGTCATAAGCCATTTTAGCTAAGAATTCTAGCTGTTGCAGTTGTGATACATCTGGAGGACATCAACTTGGAGATGGTTGGAATAGATTATATATAATAGCCCAGGTCTACACATTGAGCTATAATCATTGTTGGAACTAAACTGTGACTATTATATAGTATTCTTTCTAAACTAGTAACTAAAATATGAATCTCTTGAGACAAACTTTATGCAAGGTCATTGCTTCACATGAACTTCTAATGTTAATATGAATTTCTTATTGGCTAAGGGACTCATTTATGCCACAAATGTCTTTTAATTTTCTACTCCGTATAAGCAAAAAGTTATTTATTTACATTGCTTGAGGGTGCTACGTGTAGTTCAGTCTCATGTCTGAAACTGGCCTCAGCATATTAGACTACGATTTGTTTTTGTAGAAGAGATTCCTTATCTCTTTGGCATTCAAAGCACAAGTAGACATAACACTAAATAGGCCATTTTCATTAGTTAAAATCAGACTCAAAGACTATTGTAGTCTGGATCAAGTGTCAACGTCTCATCCCAAACCACAACCTCAGGGAAAATTGCCTAGCCAAGCTATTTTTAACCCAGGAAAGAGAATTCTCACTTGGAAATCAATGGGAATTTCTTAGACAACCAAAAAGCATATTTAAGGTGATTCTCCATGATGGAGAATGAACAATGTCCATAACAAACATGAAGGCCACAATATCTTCTTTTTCTTTCATTTGGAATATAGCTTAATGGATTTTTGTACTTAATAACAGTAACAAAGTTGGAAGAGACCTTGGAGATCAATTAGTCCAACCCCCTGTTCTCTGTTATGGCATTAAAAGAAACACTTCAATCAATGTTGTTACCCCTCTCTACCAATATCTTCTTTTTCTTAAGGTACCAATATCTTGTTTTTCTTTCATATGGGATATGGCTTGGTGGATTTTTGTATTTAGTAACAGTAACAGAGTTGGAAGGCACCTTGGAGACCTTGGAGATCTTCTAACCCCTCTCTCAGAGGTAGAAATAATAATATTTCTCATAGATGGTTGTCCAGTCTCTTCTTAAATGTCTCTAGTGGTGTGGCACTCCACGATTCCTGAAGGCAATTTATTCATTGTTCTCACTATTAGGAATTTTCTCCTTAGTTCTGGCTTCTCTCCTTGGCTAGTTTCCATCCATTATTTCTTGTCCTGCCCACAGGTGCTTTGGTAGGACAAAAAACAACAGATGGAAATTATCTGAAAAGAGAAACAACCTAGAATTAAGAAGAATTGCCTTTAGAAATTGTGTATTGCTATATCCACTAAGGTAGCTTCTCCCAATCTGACACCCCCATACAGTATATGCCAGACTGCAACTACAAGAGTTTTCTAGCCAGTGCAGGAAATTAAGTCCAGCGCATTTAACAAGGGACAACCTAGACCAGCCTTTCTCAACTGGGGTTGAATGGACCCTTAGAGTCGTGTGAGATGTCACTAGGTGTTTTGTGAGAGATGTGGCTGGAAAAGAAAAACCCTTTTTGTACTTTTCATTCTGCATAGTACTATTACAGTGGTGAGAATGTTTATGCACCACGACATGTTGCCAGCCTGTGGTTTTGCTGTTGTAAATATGACAAGGTGTGGATTGCATAAATTAGAAGTACACTGTATTATGGTATTTTCATATTTTAATGATTCCTATCCTTGAGACTTGAAAATAATTTCAAGGCTTCCTTCTGGTCAAAAGAATTGAGAAAGGCTGCCTTAGAGAATGCAAAAGAGGGAAATAATTGGACTTCCTTATAGAAAGCTGGCTACTGAAAGACTGAAAGTCACTTTGGATTCACTGCCAGCCAATGAAGTTACAATAAATGTTTGTTGGTTTACTTATTTATTTACCATATTTCTACCCCACCACAATCCAGAATCTCTCGGCAGCATACATAAATTATAAAAACCAAGTAACTCACCCACAATATAATATATATTATTATATATAGTATTTATATTATATAGTATAATAACCGAAAGACATCACCATGCAAACATACAGTAATAATTATAAAAACAGAAAATGAAGATGCCGCAATATCCTCAGGAGAAGGCTGTCTGGGACATCTCCATATTTAGAAATTTACATCAATAAGGAGAGAGCTAACCCGATTTCAACCACAAATCTATTTCCTTGCCTCAAAGCTGCCACAGAAAAGCTTCTTGCTTCAGCCCTCCAAAAAAAAAAAAAAAAAAAAAGTGAGGTCAAGAACAGTTTATATTTGCTTGATTTAATTGTTTGGGCCAGTATGGGTTGGCTTAGAAAACAGAGTATACCAGCATAGTACAAGAATTTTGGAGTTGTCATTCTAGTCATGACTAAATTATTTTGTACCAGCTGGCCAGTCTTGAATATGTTTACTCAGGCATCAGTCCTGCTATGTTCAGGGACTTACTCCTACTTAGAAGTGCATTAGATTGTGCTCTCAGAGATGCTGAGCTATTGTGGCTAGATCCTAAGCTAAATTAGAAATTTATGAAAGTAAACATGTCCCATCTTCTCCGTTCTCTTCTTAGCTTGGAGTGCCTGGGATTCTGACCAATGTAGTATGAGTTGCATGAAGCAACTAGTGAAGGGTGATATCATTCATAATCAGCTTCTGTTATAGGGATTTCTTTATTGAGGCACCTGCAGTATTACAATTCTCAGCATATCTTAAAGTGTCCTGAAAATGAAAGAAAAGTAGGCTGCAAAGACCTAGAGAGGTAAGTAAGAAAGGAACCTATATAATATCAAGGGCTATTAATTTTCCAATCCTTCATGATGAGTAAAAGGGACTATCTGTGCCTTGGATTCAAAGAAAAAAATTAGAATGTGCATTGCATGAGCATAGTACCTGTCAGAATCTTTAAAGCAGCTGTATCTTTTCCCGGATTTGCATAAAGCTACTTTTTGCAGCTACTCCATAATTCCAAGAAAAGTTTGGTGAAAACCCTAACCTTAAGGCACTAGAATAGAAACCAGGTGGTCCTGAATTCTGGTAGCATCTTAAGTATAAAAACTGGCAGATTTTGGGCAACTACTCTCTCTCAGCCCAACCCACCTCATAAGGTCTCTCTCTCTCTCTCTCTCTCTCTCTCTCTCTCTCTCTCTCTCTCTCTCTCTATCTCTATCTCTATCTCTATCTCTATCTATCTTTTATCTATTTATTTATTTTATTAAATTTATATACCGCCCTTCTCCCAAAAGGGACTCAGGGCAGTGAACAGCCAAAATTAAAAATACATATAATACAAAAGTTAAGAAAACTAAAATAAATTAAATCATCGGCTTCCCAATTTAAAACCCCAAGTTTAAGGTTGGTTCGGAGGAGGAAAGTTTGTAGATATCTTTGCTGCCTTGAGTTACTTACACTATAAAGCAATAAAGACAGGGTAAAATTCTAATAAACAAATGAAAAATGTGTTTGGTTTAAAAATTTGCTGGCAGATTTTATGTTCATGTCCATATACTTCAATGCTTCTTTTGAATCCAAAGCACTGCATAGGCCAATGACTAAAGGAGCAAGTGTCATGGAGTGGGGAGAGGAGAGGAGAGGCAGAACCAAATACCTGAAAGCAAGAAGCACTGGCTGGAAACTAATCAAG
The DNA here is from genome assembly GCA_030761175.1 of Masticophis lateralis. Taxonomy (NCBI): domain Eukaryota; kingdom Metazoa; phylum Chordata; class Lepidosauria; order Squamata; family Colubridae; genus Masticophis; species Masticophis lateralis. The sequence goes on from JAUDYJ010000005.1 coordinate 64,362,763, forward strand.
GAGAAATCCAACCTAAAACTAAAGAAGAAATTTATGATAGTTAGAACAATTAAGCAGTGGAACAACTTGCTTCTAGAAGTTGTGGTTTCCAACTCTGGAGGTTTTAAAGAAGAGATTAGACAATCATTTGTCTGAAATAGTGTAGGGTGTCCTACCTGAGTGTGGGGCTGGACTACAAGACCTCCAAGGTACCTTCCAACTTTGCTATTCTATTATTCTCACTGATCTTTCAGACAGACCATCAGACTAACTAAAACTCAGAAATAAAAATGCCTATTTCCTCTCCATTTTATGTACTTTCACATCCTTCACTTTCTGATACTAGTTTTAGAAATGTATGAATTGTGGATACTTAAAAATAGAATGGCTGACTAGGATTAAAAATGAAATCAATTTGACATCTGTTTCTATTTATTCATTATTTGCTGCCTCTCAGTTTATTTTTATAATAATAATTGTTTGATACAACAAATATACACCATTTTCAGAAAAAAAACTGAAAAAATAAAGCAGGATAAAATAAATTAGGAAAACTTCTTAGCTTCTTCATTCTCTTGCTTTGTGAAAGAGAAGAGCCAGAAAAATTGGAAATTGTGCATACACATGAAAGAAAGGAAGGTGTGCATGTATGGGTGTGTGTGGGGAGTTTGTATAGACTTGATGAGTGGATATCTAACAGCAATTTTTATTGGTACAATTTGTTTCAGTTTCAGGTCTATTTAATTCTTTAAAAATCATTTTTTATCACTTCATTTACTTCATTCATTCTTTTCATTCATTTCTCATGGTATGTTTATCGCCACCCTACTTGCCACATGAGATCAAGTTTGGTGTAGTGGTTGAAGGAAGCAGGCTAGAATTCAGGAGACAATCTAAAACATGGGTGTCAAACTTGCCGCTTCATGTTGTCTTCACATGATGTTTTGTGATGTTTTTCCGATTCACGGAGCTGAGATGGTCGTGGCCTTTGTGTGATGCATCCATCTTGCGGGCCACCAGTTTGACATCCCTGACTAAAAGAATTGAAGCATTTATTGTGATTGAGCATTATGGGGACCAACCTTATCAGTTCTGTTTAAGTAACTTTCTATTTAAGTAACTTAATTTGCTTATAATTTTTTCCTTCCTTCCTCCCTCCCTCCCTCCCTCCCTCCCTCCCTCCCTCCCTCCCTCCCTCCTTCCTTCCTTCCTTCCTTCCTTCCTTCCTTCCTTCCTTCCCTCTACTTTTGTCTTTGCACTAGCCATTTCTGTATCCTGTTCCAGTTCACTTGTCAGAATGTGACAACTCTTGCTTTTGTCAAATCAAGCAATGGTATCTGCTTTCTTGCAAAAAAACCCTTAAGTGCACAGGTGAATATCTGGTGTGCATTCCTCAGGCATGACTTAGTGGCTAGATCTCAGGGCTTCCTTCCCACTGCTGGATCATAATCTTTCTGTGCTGGATATAGAAATTGCTACACATTCTAGCACAGATGGCATGCCACAGAGCTGTTGGAAGTGAATGAAAGCACTTTCCCTCTGTTGGGTCCCTTTGCCAGTGTGAGGACATTGTGGCCAGCAGCAGCTCCTGCTGCTCTCACTGGTGCCAGCAAAAGAGGGTTGGGATAGATTAGCTAGTATGCTATACGATGTGTGATTTACTGATCTCCTTATGACCCTCACATACTGGAATTAATAGGATAGGTATAGTTTTGTTGCCATAGGTTAAAATCACTGGCATGTCTTTTTCATGCCATCTAACCTGCACAGGCCATTTAATTGTGTGAGACTTTCTGATCAGCAGGTTCTGACCAGTTCTGGAGAACTGATAGTGGAAATTTTGAGTAGTTCAGAGAACCAGTAAATACCACCTTTGACTAGCCCTGCCCCCATCTATTCTCTGCCTCCCAAGTCCCAGCTAATTGGGAGGAAATTTTGCAGTAGCCTTCCCCTGGAATGGTGATTTTACGTATCCTTTCCCTGGAGTGGGGTGGGAATGGAGTTTTTACAGTATCCCTCCCCTGCCATGCCCACCAAGCCACACCCACCAAGCCATGCCACACCCACCAAACCACGCCCACAGAACCAGTAGTAAAAAAATTTGAAACCCACCACTGTTTTTGATGATTACACTCCCTTCAAAAGAATGCTCATTTGTCAGGGAATTGCACAGCAGGTGTCCAAATGAAGTCAGAGATGCTGAATCGAATTTGTAGTTTTATATAAATAAATATATTTTACATTACGTATACTAGGTAATCAGGCAAACAGGCGCATCATAAGGTAAATCACAGATCACACAGCGTACACAGAGGGAAAAAAAGGTGTGGAAACAAGGAAACTTCCCTTTAGACCCACAGCAACCAATCGCAGCTTGTATTGCCTCATGCAGGAGTTAGCTCTCGTCAACCAATCAGCTATAACTGTCTGTTCTGACTCATTGTACAACCCCACTGCTCCAGCTACTAAATTTAAATATATCTCAATATCATTTTGTTTCATTTGTTAGATTGAACTAAACAGCAGAAGTAATATGGGATTCTGAAGGACCGGAATGAGATAATTCTTTCCACTAAAACTAAGATTTATTGAATTTAGCTGTTCCAGCTATCTTTACATACAGCACAACAGAGTATCCCATTATAAGTTCAGTGATTACATCCAAAGGCTATTAGGGATTATAAGCAAATATGTTTAATGGGAAATCAGATAACTTAGAATTCAATAAAAACATATTAGAAGAAAATATTGATAAAACCTTTCATATAGCATGGGGGAAAGATAGTTGCATTTTGATTGGACTTCAGTTGATTTCCAAAACTGGATTATAAAGTCAGGAGATGAGTAAGCATCAAGACATCTGTCTAAATATTATCTAAAACAAAAGGAAATAAGGTAATAAATATATGGGACCAATTCTCCATCTGAAAAGCAAGTTGCTTTTTAAATATTAAACTTCTAGAAACTAAATTCCTGTTTTTTTAAAAGGGAAAGCCATTTGGGATTTAGGAAAAATGCTATCTATCACTGGGCCTTAACTCAAATGAATAAAGGTGTTTCCTTCTTCATCTTTTGCTAATTTTCAGTGGAAATTTAGGGCCCCTTTAGAATGCATACCAGTAATGCTAAACAGGCCACATCATAACTGTCATAGGATATCTGAATAAAAGGTATTGCTTAAAATTATGTTAACTGATACAGGTAGTTCTCAATTTACAGCCATTTGTTTAATGATTAATCAAGGTTACAATAGTGCTGAAAAAAATATCTTATAATCAGTCTTCACACTCATGAACATTGCAGCATTCCCACAGTTACATTATCAAAATTCAAGTGCTCGGCAATCATTATATATTTATGATGGTTGCAGCATCCTGGAGTCACCAGGATATTGTCATTTGTGACCTCCCCAGGGAGGTTCCAACAAACCAAGTCAGTGGAAGAAGCTGAATTTACTTAAAAGAACAAAAAGAGTCATAAAATTGGATACAACTAACTTAACAACTATATTGCTTATTAACACAAGCCCCAGTCCCTAGTATGGTCATAAATCAAGGACTAACTGTATGTGAACCAATGTGTATCTCCCTCTTACAGGGGAGATTCAACAATTATACTAATGCCTGTTCGAGTCTGTCCTATGTTCTATAGTTGTTTTTCATAGAAGGCTAACTTTAAGAAATCTGGAACAGGAGAAGTATTAGGACACAAAGATTTTTACGAAAGGGTATGCTTATATAGAACTACATCTCAAGACTTCACTGTTTGTCAGTTTTCTAACGCCTTTTTTTTAAAAAGAGCTATAGTAGGCAGAACTGATCCAACTGTTATGGCAGTTGGTAAAGTCATTAATTGTTCCCTTTGTGATATAATCCCAACAATCTCATTCTTCCTATAGTTTTGCCAATAGTAGCTTTCCAGGAAAATAGCAGTTCTTTTAAGGGTTTTTCTTTAAAATACAGTACAAGAGAAGCCCTTGGTTCCTAGCATGACTCTATTCTAGCTCTTCCTCCTTGTATTGTACAAAATGTGTTGTCTCATCCATAGAACAGAAGCTACACACTTCAATGAACCTGTGCTTTGGTGTTAGTTCCCCTACAGATTCTACTTCATCAATTGGGTTTTATTCTATATTCACAAATAGAAAACAAAAGTAAATAGAAAAGGTAGCATTTCATTACAAGCTGCATATTCTGGGATAGAATAGAATAGAATAGAATAGAATAGAATAGAATAGAATAGAATAGAATAGAATAGAATAGAATAGAATAGGCCAAGTGTGATTGGACAAACAAGGAATTTGTCTTGGTGCATATGCTCTCAGTGTACATAAAAGAAAAGATATGTTCATCAATGTGCAAGTACTAAGGGAACAATTGGCAAAAGCAGTGCCCAAGTCCTATTCACATAATTGAATCAATCACTAAACCACTTAAATCTACTTACTGATCCTTCCGGCATAGTTGTAGTAACCAATAGTAATTGGTCCCAGATTTAAATGTATTCCCTAAATTAGTGCATTTGAGGTACATCAGTTCAAAAATTTTGCCCCAAGATGTATTGCTTTGTTCAATTGAATGTTACAAACAAACAGACACAAGTGTTTTAGTAATATATAAATAAGAATGAGAGAAAATAGTTATGGTGTGGGGGTGTTGATTGATCCAACTTGCATAGGTACTATTTTGAGAATACTGTAACCTTAGCTCCTCTTTCCTACAAGTACCTGGTATTACAGAAGACCTTGTACTGGAGAGTTCAGATAAGGCTTCCTTAGCTCCCTCCCCATTGTCCATCCAGGTAGTAGTAGGCATTTTTTGGCCTCTGCCTCCATCTGTATTTGAGCGGTGCTTCAAAATCTGTACCATCAGGTCTTGATAATGAATTTTGTAAAGGAAAGATTTGAACTTTCAATCAGTCTTGCTCTTCAACTCTTTTTCTTGGAGGACTTCCCAGACAAATG
>JAUDYJ010000005.1:64372704-64565204 GCA_030761175.1 Masticophis lateralis
AAAGAGAGGGAGAGACAGAGAGAGAGAGACCAGCATGGGGCCACCGCCGTCCTGTAGCAACCAGCCAAAGGGGATGTCTGCCCAGTAATGTCCCCCTCTTGCCAGACAGCCGAGACAGCAGCACGCCTAGATGACAGATGCTATCTGAGCCATCCCACAGGCTGCATTTACTGCCCTTGGTGCCACTAGATACTGAGATGGCTGCAGGGGCACCAAAATTAGATTGGCAGGATGTGAAAAGAGTCAACTTTTTTGTTTAATGCCATCAATTTGTGATGGAGGAGACAGGTATTAGCTTAGGGACCTCTGTGGTCCCCGCTAGCCATTAGTTTCCTCGCAGCTGCACCAAGTTCCGGATTATGAATCTGCCACGGTTGGTCATTCATCAGTTTCACAGTTCACTCCAGCGCACATTCCAACAACAACAGAAACATCTTGCCACACCGACTTCAGCTCTGCAGAGCTAAAAAACCTCTGTTATCAGCAGAAATAAATTTCATCATGAGAGTATGGGTAGGCGATGAAACCTGATATAAATTATACAGGTTTCAAGCCTGCTGATGTTTCACATTGGGTGCTGGGCTCCACGGTGATGGGGGAACTTCCTTTCTCCCTGCTGTCAAACAGGAAATCTTTAAAAGTTGGCTGGAGAGTTATGGAATTACCTGTGGAAACATATTGCAGAAGGTCAAGCAGGGGGGTCAATTTGTCAGAGCCCTCACATCCACTAACTATCATTTGTTTTCTTAGCACTGTTTTCCCCTTCTTTTGCAGGATATGTAGCTGCAGAAGCCTAAAGTCTGTCAATCCTTAAGTTTACACATGTTCATTGTTTAGTTTCCTCCCCCTTCCCCCACCCTAGCTTTAAAAAAAAATCTGGGTCTGTGTGTAGAACAATTACTAAAAAGGTAAACTTCAGGAGCACAATATTACATGACTCATGCTGTTTTTGTCACCGGATTAACAAGCAGCACACTTGGAAAATAATAGCCATCTGATGTTCTCTCTGCTTAAATCGGCAATAAAACAAAAGGAGAAGGGGATGCAGGCAAGAACAACACGAAACAATATAATCTAAAACTACACTCCTATTTCACCTTTGTGAGGAAAAAAAAAGCCTGCCCTGATTGCAAGACATATTTTTAAAGACTTCAACATAAGATTGTTTTCAAATCTGCATCGTATACACATTTATCTGATACAAGACCATGGGAAACATTTTTTAATAGATCTGTATAACTATTTGCAAATCACTATGTGGTTCTGGTTATGACAGCAATGTTTTGAGTTGCAGTGTGGTTTTCAGCAGGAAAATTAAAGAAATTTATTTTTTTAAGTGGTTAGCCTAGCTATATTCAGGGACAACCAGAGTCGTTTTACCTCAACATCTTAGGTAAACAAAAATGTGAGGTGTAAAAAAATGAAGGCTGGCTTACAACAAATGCACAAGCAGAAACTCCCCGCAATTCAGAGAACAGAAGGCTGCATAAAATACTTCTGCACTTGTAGCTGACTAACACAGGCTGCCTCATAGGAATCTTAATGGAGTAATGCATTCACATCTGTGTGCATTACCTCATCACACAGATGCAGGATATTTCTGCTTCACACATCAGCCTGTGGTGTGCCCTGACTTCTTCCGATTAACATGTGGAAGCCTGTGTTTGCATGCTAACTACTACAGCCAACGAGAGACATCTGCCTATGAATGAAGGCTGTTTTTCCCTGACTATTTTTTTTTTCAGCAAGTAGGCATTTCTGTGACGGCTTCGGTTCTCCTTTGCAGAATCCTTCGTGGCAACTCCCACTGAGGGGGGTCACGAAATGGAAATTTCAGAAGAGAGAGGATTTCTTTGCTTACAGAAGGGGACAAGGGAAGCGCTGGGTGAATTGAGATCCATGTGCCCAGAAACTGACTTCAGCACCATCCCAAGTGATCATGTTAGCCTATCATGTTCATTGGTATGGGGCTACTGTGGGATATAATTATCAATTGTTTTTCTGTTTATAAGGGTTAGATTTAAAGTAGATGAAATGATTTATGGTTTGTCACATTCTGAGTCTGAGTCTGAAATAGAAGTGCGTACAAATGATGAACGTATAGTTGCTAAAATGTGTCCACTTTCATTGAAATGTGAAACAGAAGTAAAAGAACACATGATAAAATGGATTAAAAATTTTGGTCATAATATACCAATAGAACCAGGGAAAGTATTTGGCTGAAATAATTGAAATGTACATTATGTTATAAACTTAAAGCATTTTTTAAATATGATTGTCACCAGAGAACTATATAGAATGTATAAAGGCACTTCAAATTTATGCTGGAAGTGTGAACAATAAGAAGGGACATTTTATCATGTTTGGTGGATAAGTAGAATTCGGGATTCAAATATACACACTGATTCAGATAATTTTAAAGGTTAAGACACAATTGAAATCAGGGGCTTCCTTTTCGGATTGGTAAACAGTTTTGGGGGGGGGGAGTCATAGAACTTTATTTTTTATAATAACTGCAGCAAGATTATTGTATGCACAAGGATTTGGCATTACCAACAATGGAGGACAGGTTGGTAAAATGATGGAACTCGCTGAGTTGGCTAAATTAACGTGTTTGATTAGATTAAAAAAATCTATATTGACTACTAACTGGAAACCTATTGACTTTTTCTGTGAAACAGAAAAAAATGAATTTGTGGTTTTCATAATTAAAATAGAATACAGAAAGAAAAGACGTATGTTGTAAACACAGACAAAGAGTTTAACTTATAACTGAATGAATAACTGCTACATCTTTGGATCTTTTTTCTATTGATTTTTTTTTTTTTACTTCATTGCACTTTTAACAGAATAACAGTTGCAGGTCTTCTAGTCCTGCTCAGAGTTGCAGGTCCCTGCTCAAACATGAGACCCTATATCATTTCAGACAAGTGGTTGTCCAATCTCTTCTTACAAACCTCCAGTGACGGAGCTACAACTATTGAAGGCAAGACATTCCACTGATTAATTGGAAACTGTCAGGAAATTTCTTCTTAGTTCTAGGTTGCTTCTTTCCTTGATTAGTTTCCATTCATTGTTTCTTGTTTCTTGTTCTGCCTTCAAGTGCTTTGGAGAATAGGCTGACCCCATCTTCTTTGTGGCAGCCCCTTAGATATTGGAACACTGCTATCATATCCCCTTAGTCCTTCTTTTGTTCTCATTGTCCCCAGCATTGCTCCATCTGTCCGCTGTGCTAAATAGCCAGCTTCTGGTACAGCCCATTAAGAAGAACAAGGCTGCCTCCTTGCAAGTAATCAAGCTGACCTTCACTGCTCCTGCCTTTTCATGTGTTTTTGGATCAGATGCAGAAGGCAATTCCTCTTCCTCATCGCTTACCAGCTGCAGCTGCATGTTTTCCCCACCTGAAGCCTCAGGGCTGTCCTGCTGCAGCTGTGCTTCAGCCAAACCCCTCTCAGATGGCTGTTCAGAGCCATTGACCAACTCTCCTCCTGACCTGCCTGAAATAATAGCACTATGTCATGCTTCAGATTTATTTCCAAAAAGGTGTTTTAGCATCCATGAGGACAGCCACTCTCTCCAAGTATGTTTAAAGCAATAGTTTCATGATCCCAGAAAAATATGCAGCAACCTTAAAGATACATTCATTGGTGCAATATTCATATTTTCATACACTGCCATACACTTCTGATTTTCAGAATCAAATTTTAAAAACTGTGCCCTTTGGGAAATGTTTGGTAACCTCTATTTCTTTTCATTTCAAGCTCTTCGTTTACCTTTCTTTAATCATATGCCTCTCGTGATGATGCAACAGTTTTATGTGATGTTACATTTCTTCATTAAATGAGGCAACTCAAGGGAGAGGAGTAATAAAGTCTTAATATATCTAATTTCAGCCTATCACAGTTCATTCTGCTCCTTTTTTCCATATGAAACCAGATGAATAAGTTAAACTCATGGATTTATGACCACAAAGTGTAGCTGATTGTTTTAGAAATTAACTACTACAGTAAGTTTTTTTCCATAATGATAATGATGTACTATGTGCATCTACTGGGAATATATAAAAGTAAAGGAGAATTTTGTTGAGGATGATCCTCCTTCTAGAAGAGCAGCTGCTTTTGCTTCCTATTTGATTAGCATATTATTTTACTATTACCTAATTATTAAGTTTAATCATATTTTAGAACATACTGCAAAGTGACATCTTGCCACTTTGGCATTATCAATGCTGTAATAGTTCCATATTGGGAACTCAGTTTTTCTCAAGTTACCCAACTAGAAAGCTTGGTAGGAATAAGAATGGAGAGCTTTTATATCCCTTTTGGTATTGTGCTTTCTAGAGCTGGTTATCTCTTTCAGCCCTAGAGTGAATTAAACATGTTACTGTGCAGCAATCAATCAAATGAAGAATTCATTTATTAATTATTTTTATACATCAATTGCAAAGAAGGAGCTGGAATTGGTGAAGAGACACATATAGGATTATTCACTTTCTTGCCACCATGTAGTTAAATTCCTGAAAGGGCTCTATCTCACTGTCAGTGATTGGGCACTTACCAAGCTACCTGTTCAATATTTCCCAACAAAATGGATACCTATGCTATTCTATCAAAAAAAGTGCCTGGCTAGTCAACCTACTGTAGCACAAGCAACACAAGGTATGGAAAGGATAACACTGTCTTACATCAAAAACATTTCAGAAACAAGCAACACAGTACTACAAGCATAGAGCAATTACTGTCACACAGAAAGCAATGAAAGGCCTGCAAAACATCTTAAGTAAACCAAAATAATAAGCAAGCCACTAAATAGGACAGACAGGCAGAAGACATCCATGCACAGTTAGAAGACATGATAAAATCTCACAACACAGAGAAAGACTCAACCATAGTTTCAGCTGGGCAACTGGAACATCCTAGACCAAGCTAAATCCAAAAACGCTAGGAAATTTCTGGAAGCTTGGTATTCAGACAAATCATAGCCATCATTAGACACAAAGTGATAAGTCATATTTGCACACCATTTGGAAACAGCAATAAAAAAGCTAAGGAAGAAACAAAGATCAGAACACATGCCCTCCAGCAGCCAATACCCAGATAAACAAAGTTTAATAACAGGCAATCAAGTAAATATAGATAGATAGATAGATAGATAGATAGATAGATAGATAGATAGATAGATAGATAGATAGATAGATATATATATATATATATATATATATATATATATATATATATATATATATATATATATATCCTGAACAAAGAATACTAAGGAGAAAACCACACTTCACCGACACTGGCAGAAAACGGTAGTACATGCAAACAGAAGGCAAACCCCACTCCCTTCTAGCACTGATGTTACCTAGTCAGATAATGAAACAAATCTGCCAGCAAACAACCAAGTTCAAAGAGCACCAAGGATTCCACGGTTCAAACCTGAGCTACATATATTATCTTCCATTGGATAATAAAACTTGGTTGAAGGTTTAAAGTTTTCAGAATTCTAGAGCCAAAAGAATAAAATGAGAGAAATCATAAGGAAGCTTTAATGAAAGTTTAGAAGAAATTAATATTACCTTCTACTTGTATCAGAATATTTTAACTGTAAAAAAGAAGGGATGAAATACTTAAGCCCTAGATAAGTGTATAAAAGTCTGTGGACTTGAGGATGTACATATGCCCAAGCTGTCCAGCAACATACTTAACTGACGGAGCTAACAGATTGTGCAATTTTGCTGTGGTAATTACTCAATGGTTCAGCAAATGGTAAGTAAATACTTTGGAAATCATAATGTCTAATTGCAGGCACACATATGGTTTATCCCTACCCATTCCACAGTAGGTAAAGTAATGAACACACCCAAATGTTTGGTGGGTTTTTTTTTTTTCATTTCAAGCATCATCTTGCCTTTATAACAGTTACTTTTGGAAGACCATTTATCTTTATATTTATTTTTAACATCAGTGCTTTTTAAAAGTATATGGTTAATATTGAATTAAACCAGAGTACAGTCTCTCTCATACTCATTCACCAAAGAATCAGAAATAGGCAAAGTCCTTTTGCACTACTTTGGGTTTTTTTACAATATTTTGCTCTATTTGTAAAATATTTACAGCCAAATCCAAGCCATGTTGTTTTGAGTTAAAAGTCACTATGATTGATTTTAAATTGTGAATTGCTATGATTGATTTTAAATTGTGAATTGCTTTTGGGCAGTAGACTGAAATGTGCTTCAGTCTACTGCCCAAAAAGTTTAGAATACTGCCTAAATGCAAATTTAAAATACAAAGTGGAATGCAGTATTTCAGATATTTTTTTATTTAGCTTAGTTGGAGCTATGTCTCTAGATTACTCTGTTCCCAATTCAAAATGATCCACAAAGTGCTGTCACAGGATGTCAGTCTGCTGAATGGAAAGGGATGCCCTACCTATCATAAAAGCCTTTTTTTTTTGAAAAATCTACATTTTTGGCACTTTCTAGCATTCTCAAATGCTAGGATGGAAAGGTAGGAGGCATTGAAGAGAATCTTTTCTTTAACTATAAGGATTTGCTTGCCTCACTTTTCTCCCTGCCATCTATTTTGTTGTAAAATATGTTGTGACTGTCTTGTCTACTTGACTGGTTTAAAAACTGTATATATTTTATGGAAAAGATGGATGAGTTAATATCTTACACTTTGCTTCAACTTCTGTCAGCTCCAATCCATTCATAAAGGGACACTATTATTTCTTGCTACCACTCCTTTGCACAAAAATCCATGAATCTATCTGCATAAGATTTGCCACAGATATTTCTTACTATGAAACCTATTTTCACTGCAATTTTTTTTACTATATTCTGCTCCAAAACAAAAATATAGACACTTCTAATTTTCTTAAAAATTTCATCTCATTATGATTTTGACAAGATAAGTAATAACAATGTAATATTCTTTCCTTTGTTATGTAATCAGAAGTTGAGCTTCCTGAATAGCATTTAGTAATTTGGATGAATCAAGATAGACTGTTCTTACCACCACAGGTTCTTTCTGAGTTGTGGATCTAATCTTTAGGCAAGATGGGTGGTTTTTACCACAGCCTTATTTATTTAAATTTATCAAATTATGGACTTCCTTGTTCTCCATAGCAACTCTTGTAAGTTTATTATAAGTATTATAATACATACAAAATTTAAAGCAGTCTTCAAGGAAAAGGGAATCATGTCACGTGGACTTTAGGGGAAAAAATAGTTCCAAATGGAAGCAATGGTCACTGAAAAGGCCCATCTTCAAGGTCCCATAAAATGGAATTTCTTATCATAAGGGATTTTGAACCTTGCAATCCTGCTCCTTCTATCAGATAGCCAAGATAACTGTGACATTGTTGAGCCCACAAACCATGAAGGACAACCAGAAAATAATAGACAGTACAGCATAGGAAGTAAAGTTGTCTTATGGGTGAAACTGAAATTTATTTGGAACCCCAAAATTAATACTTATGGTGTGTTTTTATAGTCATTTTTGAGCCTGTGGATTGACCAAAAAATTCCCAGGTTGAACAAGGTAATAATCTGCCTTTTTCCTTCAGCTGTCATACTGAATGGTAGGAGACTTTTATTTTCCCTAGGACCAATGCTTCTAGTGGTTCTGTAAAGTTGAACACTAATTCAGAGTTCACAGCAACTTTACAGAACATAACTATTCTGAATAATTAGAGTTAACTGTAGTTACAGATAACTTTTTGGACATGTTTCCATTTTCAAGGTAGCCCCATATATAGTGTATTGTAGCAATCCATATGAGAGTCAGTTAAGATATGAGTGACTATGAGAACGGTCTCCTAATCCAGGAAAGATCATGAAGCCAAATTAATCTATGTAACGGCTTGCTTGGCAACCAACAAGCAACAGTTGACAACTTAGGACTTCCATATCAGTTTCACCTAGAGTAATACAACATTATAGAAAATTAATTTTGGACAATCTCTGGAAATGGGAAATCCTTGAATTGAGTTATATAAATGTAAACATTTATATAAATGCAGGAAAAATATATCACTAATATCCTTGTCTGTCCAGAAATAATTCACAAGCATATTCAGTGTTGTTTTGGTGCTATAATGCCTGAAGCCCCATAGAAAGGACTCTGATAATAGACTTTCACCAGGGCCCATTAGAACTACAGCTATTCCAGTTTTCCTACAAAAGGGAGCTTGGGAACCTGTTGAAATTTATCCAAAATGGCTGAGTCTAGAGATGATTACTTGAGGTGATGTACCATCCCCTATTGCAAGGCAAGTGAAATCACTCCACCCATTCAAGATTGAATTTACCATTATTTGAACCCAGCTACAAATCACCTCCTGGGTGGTTTTGGCCAACCAGGGGAGTTGAATATCTCACATACAGGACTTGATATTAAAGGCCACTTCTTTTACATTCATAAATTCAGATTCTTCCCAAATAACAAAGTGAGATACCCTAGTTCACAGGTGTCCAATTCGCGATGTCACATTGTCATGTGACATATCATGACTTTTTCCCCCTTCGCTAAACCGGGAGTGGCCGTCACCAGTGTGTGACGCATCCGGCCTGCAGGCTGTGAGTTTGACAGCCCTGCCCTAGTTCAACCAATGCAGTAGGATCTATTCATGCCAGAACCCAGCTCAAAATGCATCCAGGTACTTTTGTTAATTTCCTAAAATACTCAACATAACATACTTTGGATATTTATCATACCCCTCACTCTCTAAAATGGTCCAACCTTTAAAAAAGGAAGTTAATTGTCATTATTGTGATGTGAGAGGACTAGAAAAATAATTATATTTTGCTGAGCTTAATACCAAATGTGAGCCTAATGAGGATTGTGCACAATTGTTGGAACTGTTCTTTGTCTTTCTCCAGTTGTGCTCTAGGCAGCTGTTTTGATGTTTCATCTTCCAGAGTTCCTGAGAAATCCATAGAGCTCCCCAGAATCAGTATATAGAGGGCACTATTCATTACTGGAAACAACTAAGGACTTAAAGGACCTACTTTCAAATTTTTCAAATGTTTAAACATTTCTACAATCATATTTAGCTTAAATTGCAAACATTTTTCATTCAATTCTTTGTTTTGTTTTTAATTTTATGTTAACAAGATATATAGTATATTATGAATAAATATTTATTTGCTGGGACGATTTTTTACATTTACATCCTCAGGAAGTTCCCTGCTTTTTGTTGGGAGGTAACCCATTTTATATACTTATACAGTAACAGCATGGATATATATTATTAATATATGCTTGGTAGGTTTAGTAGAGATTAAGTAGCATTAGCCATGCACTCTATGTTCTACAGCAGTTACATCGTCTTAAGCTAATGCAGGGTTAAGCACCATGTATTCTGCAGACTAGCAGCATTTGTTAAAGGCATTCTTGTACAATTCACTGATTCTTTTAAGAATTCTGCAAATCCCATTTTCATTTGAATTTTAAAACATGTCCACACTTCCAGTTTCAGGACTCTATTTCTGATAGCAAAAATGGCTACAAAAATGAAAAATCAACCAGCCCATTAAAAGGAAAGAAAGAGAGAAATCGGATGCTAATTGCTTGTGATTGCTGAATGAGGCAATATTTTGTGCCATGCAGAAATTTCATTGGAAATAGCACATATATGTGGGATAGAAGCCTTGAAATGAATAACACACTCCCAAGTTACCAACAAATACTGTTTTGCAGGTAGAAGTTTTCCTAATACAACGTTTTGGCCTTTTTTTAGCCTATATAAGCATTTCCACATGGGTGCATTAACAGAGTGCCAGAGTCAGGTGTCTTCCAGTTTTAGTCACAAACTGCAGGCTTTGATTCTATGCACTGCCAATGATAAAGGAAGAAAGATTTGGTCTCCCGGATTGGGAAGCATATTTTAAGGCCGCCAAGCTGGTATGGATAAAGGAGTGGGCCACTTTGGAAAATAAAAGAATCTTAACGTTAGAAGGTCACAACCTACAGAAAGGCTGGCACTCATATTTATGGGACATAGACACAAAAAAAAAGAACACATTTCCGTAGACATAAAATTAGAGACTCATTATTACAAACATGGATTGAAATTAGACAGAGATACTACAATAAAGTTCCAAAATGGCTCTCTACGATGGAGGCTTTGATCCACCCAAATAGATGGGGGATGGAGAAAATATGCAGATATAATGATATTTTAGACGGAGGAGGAAATCTTAAATCAAATGAAGATCTGAAAGACCAAGGCATAAATTTAGATTGGTGGACATATTTACAAATAAAGTCAAGATACCAGCAAGATAAGGAAAAATATGGTTTACAATCAGGATACAATGGGTTGGATAAAATTTTGATGGGAAGCGAAAAAAAAGCCCTAGCTAAATTCTATAATTATTTATTAGATCAAGATAGACCAGAGGCCATAGCCAAAAACCAATTAAGCGCTTGGGAAAAAAATATTGGACATAACTTAAACTTCGATGAATGGGAAGAGGCATCGAATAAAAATTATAAGCTGACTAGAGCTGCATCATATAAGGAAAATCACTACAAAATGCTCCATAGATGGTATTTAGCGCCTGCTAGACTATCGAAAATGTTCTCTAATATGTCCCCGAATTGTTGGAAATGTGGCCACAGTCAGGGCACCTTCTTTCATATGTGGTGGACATGCCCCGAAGCGAAAAAATATTGGACCATAATTGGGAGATGGTTACAAGAGATAATTAGAGAAGAAGTAGAGGGGATACCAGAACTATTTCTCCTGGGAATGGTGAAGAAGAGATTTGGGAAAACAAAGACCCACTTAATGATACACATAATTACAGCTGCTAGGTTGGCTTATGCCCAATATTGGAAGGAAAAAACCCTGCCACCAGAAGAACTCATAGTTAGGAAGGTATTAGAGTGCGCAGAGATGAGCAAATTAACTTATGAATTAAATAATGATGAAAACTCAGACTACTATACTGTGTGGGAAAGGTGGTACGAATGGATGAACGAAAAAAAAAGCAAAAACAGGAGTAAAAGGTGTGTTAAATAAACAATAATAAATGGTAAAGGTGACACCAAATACTTTTATGTATATATGTATATACACTGCAAATCCGATGTAAATAGAAATGAAAACTTTCTGTATTTATAAAAAATTTAATAAAATATTAATTAAAAAAAAGGAAGAAAGATGATATAATAAAGCAGAAAGATCATATGCATTAGTGCAATTACTGTAATTGTAATTGCAATAGTGCAATAGCGTAATTTAATGCTTGTTTTCAATATTAAGCCATGAGGTATATATTAAATTAAACGTATATCTGGCTTTACTTATGTCAATCTCCTGGTTTTCGGCTGGCCTCTTAATTCTGGGTTCTGAATAACCATTGAATTGAGAATTGTGGGGATTGAAGACTCCATCTTAAAAAATTCTGCACTAGAACATATGTTCTAACCAGCAAGGAAGGCTGTTCAGACTCTAATCTTGAAGTATAACTTTACTAAAACTATGTTAATTGACAGATAAAATTAAGACAGTAGGCCATTCTTTCCATCTCTTGTCCAAGAAACTGTGACTATCTTCCAGAAGTTGTTTCAAGTTGCAGCTTCCAGCATTGGTGAATTCTTCGTCAATCTGATCTCTTCAAGTTGTTTCCAGATTAGTCTGAAGCCAAAACATGTAAGGAAAGTTTTATGAAAGACATCCATGTAGTCCTGTTTGGAGTGCTACATGAACCATAATCTGGAATGAATTAAGCACATTAAGGAATTTTCCGCTTAATGGCCACCAATGGTTGACTTCAGAGGATAATTAGAACTGCAGAAAAAACAATTGCTACTAACCTGCCTTCCATTGAGGACCTGTATACTGCACAAGTCAAAAAGAGGGCTGTGAAATATTTACAGACCCCTTGCATCCTGGACATAAATTGTTTCAACTCCTACCCTCAAAATGATGCTATAGAGCACTGCACACCAAAACAACTAGAGACAAGAACAGTTTTTTCTTGAACGCCATCACTCTGCTAAACAAATAATCCCCTCAACACTTTCAAACTAGTTATTAAGTCTGCATTACTATTCATCTTCTCATCTTTCCTATCACCCATCTCCTCCACTTATGACTGTATGACTGATATCCTTACAATTTTTATTGACTGTTTCCTAATATGATTTGATTGCTTATTTGTTCCCTATGACTATCATTAAGTATTGTACCTTATGATTCTTGATGAATGAATCTTTTCTTTTGTGTATACTGAGAACATATGCACCAAGACAAATTCCTTGTGTGTCCAATCACACTTGGCCAATAAAGAATTCTATTCTGTTCTGTTCTGTTCTGTTCTGTTCTGTTCTGTTCTATTCTATTCTATTCTATTCTATTCTATTCTATTCTATTCTATTCTATTCTATTCTATTCTATTCTATTCTATTCTACTCTACTCTACTCTACTCTACTCTACTCTACTCTACTCTACTCTATTCTATCCTCTGTTCTGCTCTGCTCTGCTCTGCTATGCTATGCTATTCTACTTTTTTGTGTGCTCTACAATGCTCTTGACTTTTCCCATTTGAGCTAGCTGATATCAACCCCAGCTTGCCCACAAGAGAGCACACAGCACCTAGATAACGCCTCACTTCTTTTCGTGCAGGCACAAGAAGAATAACAAGCTAAATTTGGGCATGGTGTTGGGGCATCCTGAAATGCTTTCAATCAGGATGGGAGGGACAATCCCAGATCTAAGAAGCAGGACAAGCTGAGAGCTTTCAACAATGGGGAGCTGGAGGAAATGAAGCTAACTGATTGTCTCTTCACTTCCTCATCAGTAGCAGCTGAGTCAATCAACTTCCTGAAGTAATTCAGCTCAGTATTAAAATAACTTCCAGAAAACCCATGGTATTTGGGGACTTGCAAGAGTAGATCTACCTTACATTAAACCTCCCCCCATTTGAATATGGAAGAGACCTAAGATATATGTAGATACGTATTCTTTCCAGCAAACCATGGAAAACAGGTTCCTTTTTATAAACAGCTGTTTCCTAACCTCTTCATCACAAACATTATGTTCCAAAATTTTCTGAGTCTAAAAATGGGAATGGATATTTTTCAAGTATTGTAAGACAAGCACAGGTGAGCATTTCTTTTATATCTCATTTGTGAGTGTCAACCTCTCCAGTTAGTTATGAGAACTTAGAGCAGGGATGTCAAACTGGTGGCCTGCAGGCCGGATATGTCACATGCAGGCCACACCCACCCAAGCGCCACAAAGGCAAAAAATATAACTATACATCATGCAACATCACATGACACAATGGAGTTTTACACCTGTGACTTAGAGGATCAAAGATATCACCTTGCTTTAACATAATCACTGACAAATGAGGACTACAATGTCCTCATCCATTTTCAACATTTTGGTAATTTAACCTCTTTTTCCTTCAAATAAACCAGTGGTGGGTTGCCCGGGTTCGCACCAGTTCTATAGAACCAGTAGTAAAACCAGAGGAAGGCTCCGCCCACTGATCCTGATGTCATCAAAACGCTTCTGTGCGACTCCATTGTGAACCAGTAGTAAAGGTAAGTAGAACCCACCCCTGCAATAAACCTGACTAGTGATACTGTGTGACACTAGCTTTCTTCACTGAGAGCTACTCTTAAGGGTTTGAAATACCACTTTATGAATAATTTGACATATAGATCAAGTTTAAAACTCCAGAAAGATTTTTTTAAAGATGAAGTATTAAAACTTTTCTGTAAAATATATATTTGAATGACTCCCAAATTGGAGGGTCAGTCGTTCTGAATCTGACCGGACACTGGTAAGAGCTCATATTAAGACTTACCTAGTGGCGATAAAAGCGGAGAAGAGGAGTTACTTTTCCGCTCTTATTGCGTCATCAGATAATCGCCCAGCCGCCCTGTTTAGGGTGACCCCTTGGAGGGTAGAGCTGAGGATTTTGTTCAATATCTGTATGACAAAACCGCCCAGATTCGGGAACAGCTGGACTCTAACCCCGAATGGGTAGATCCAGGGGAGGTGACTGGGGCAGGTCTTGAGACTATTATATGGGAAGAGTTTGACTCTGTGACTCCAGAAAACGTGGACAGGATACTGAGCAGTCTGAGCACAGCCACATGTTTTTTGGATCCGTGTCCCTCCTGGTTGGTGCTGGCCTCCCGGGAGGTGGCACAAGGCTGGCTCCAGGGGATTATAAATGCTTCCTTGAGTGAGGGTGTCTTCCCCGCCGCTTTGAAGGAAGCGGTGGTGAGACCCCTCCTCAAAAAGCCTTCCCTGGACCCGGCAATGTTGGTAAATTATTTGTTGCGAAGATTGTTGAGAGTGTGATGGCGTGACAACTGCCTCAGTACCTGGATGAATCAACCTATCTAGATCCGTTCCAGTCGGGCTTCAGGTCCGGGTACAACACAGAGACGGCATTGGTCGCGTTGTTAGATGATCTCTGGAGGGCTCGGGACAGGGGTTGCTCCTCTGTCCTGGTCCTATTAGACCTCTCAGCGGCTTTTGATACCATCGACCATGGTATCATGCTGCACCGGTTGGAGGGGCTGGGAGTGGGGGGCACTGTGTTGTGGTGGTTCTCCTCCTTTCTCTCCAACTGGTCGCAGTCTGTGTAGTCAGGGGGGTAGAGGTCGACCCCGAGGCCCCTTGTATGTGGGGTGCCGCAAGGATCGGTCCTCTCGCCCCTTCTGTTCAACATTTATATGAAGCCGCTGGGTGAGATCATCCGTGGTTTTGGGGTGAAGTACCATCAGTACGCTGATGACACTCAGCTGTACATCTCCACCCCAGACCACCCCAATGATGCCCTCGAAGTGATGTCCCAGTGCCTGGAGGCCGTATGGATCTGGATGGGGAGGAACAGACTCAGGCTCAACGCTTCCAAGACCGAGTGGCTGTGGTTTCCGATATCCCGATATAGTCAGTTGGTGCCATCTCTGATTATTGGGGGCAAGTCATTAGCACCCACAGATGGGGTTCACAACTTGAGCGTCCTCCTGGACTCACGGCTGTCTTTAGAAGGGCATATGACGGCCGTGGCCAGGAGGAGTTTTTATCAGGTTCGCCTGATTTGCCAGTTGCGTCCCTTTCTAGATCGGGATGCGTTACACACGGTCACTCATGCCCTCGTCACCTCACGCCTGGACTACTGTAATGCTCTCTACATGGGGCTTCCCTTGAGGAGCACCCGGAGGCTCCAACTGGTCCAGAATGCAGCCGCGCGGGTGGTGATGGGAGCGACGTGGCGCTCCCATGTGACTCCCCTCCTGCGCGAGCTACACTGGCTTCCAGTGGTCTTCCGGGTGCGGTTCAAGGTTTTGGTTACCATCTTCAAAGCGCTCCATGGTTAGGACCAGGGTATCTCCGGGACCGCCTTCTGCCACAAACAGCCTCTCACCGACCAGTTCCCTCCCATAGAGAGGGTCTCCTTAGGGTGCCGTCGGTCAAACAGTGTCGACTGGCGGCCCCCAGGGGGAGAGCCTTCTCTGTAGGGGCACCTACCATCTGGAACGAGCTCTCCCCTGAGATAAGGAGCTTACATGACCTGGGTAATTTTCGCCGTGCCTTGAAAACATTTTTATTTGAACAAGCTGGGCTGGCTTAACCTCCTTTATTTTGGGTTTTTAAATTTTTATAATTATAATTGGATTTTTAAACTGTTGAGCCAAATTATTTAATTTGTTTTAATGATTTTTTAACTTTCGTATTTATTGTATTTTATTCTGGCTGTTCACCGCCCTGAGTCCCGTCTGGGAGTAGGGCAGCATACAAATTTAATAAATAAATAAATAAATAAATAAATAAATAAATAAATAAATAAATAAATAAATAAATAAATAAATAAATAGTAATTTGGCCTGAAATTTCCATCGTTGATGTTGGTGCTATGCAACTAGTTTCTGAATAAGAGATCAGTAAGTGAGACAAAATATTTACTCTTCTTTACCTTAAATCCTGGGCAACTGAAGTGTAGCTTACACGGAAGGAAGCTCTATTTGTGATATGCAAAAATGCATAGAATTACCGCACCTGACATAATAAGAGCTATCAGTTTTGGTAATATTTAATTGAGAAATTAAATGATTTCTGAAATATAGCCCAATTTCTTTTAAAAAAAAGTGATAAGTCAGTGCATTGGAGTTTCAATTTCAGAGGTAGCATGTCTCTGGATGCAAAATGTTATCCCAGGGAGCTTGTACTGTATTACAGTTTTCACAGGAACTGCCTTAATAATCTTTGCAATAATCCCATAGTATGTTTGTTTTGTAAGGGTGGTTTGTTCTGTTTGCCAGGCTCAGCTTTTTCCTGGAGATAATAATATTGCACTTGTTTTTCAGTAGCAGCAAAGAAGAGGGGCTCTGTTCCACCCCCCAACTTTTACATATGTTCAGTAACTAAGGCAGAAGGCTCCCTTTATGATCATTACAAGATCTTAGCTTCTAGGTAGCATCCCTCAAACTGGTGCTCTCTGTTAGCCATCCTAGATAAATGTCCTAACATATCTGAAGGCTACCAGGCTAGCAGCAGCTGTCATAGATTCTGGAAATCTTGTTATTAATGTTCTAGGCACAAAGAATATTTCTCAGAAACATTATCTGTTTATGTGAATTATTTCTAGAACAGATGATGAAACATGATCCAGCCAATCACATGTCAGAAGGTGATCAGGTTCATCAGAAATTATATCTATTGATTTACTATATATGTACACTGAGACCATATGCACCAAAGACTAATTCCTTGTGCTTCCAATCACACTTGGTCAATAAAGAATTCAATCTATCTATATCTATCTATCTATCTATCTATCTATCTATCTATCTATCTATCTATCTATCTATCTATCATCTATCTACTATATTTGTTAACTACTCCAAATGTTCAGCTCTAGGCAGTGTATAACAAAGTAAGAAAATGCAGAAAAATAATGCAAAAATAAACACTCTAATACAATAAAGTTCTCCAGCTTTATCAGTTTGTGGTGCCCTTAGCATCTCAGTAATTTGTTCATGGTGACCCCAGTGGTTCCCAAACTGTGCACTTCAGCACCTCGGGGCACCACAGCAAACTCACGAACAATTCTGTTTATTAAGTAGTAAAATATTCCAGGATCCCTCTGTGAATTTGCTATGGTGCCCTGGAGTTCCACAGTGCATAGTTTGGGAACTGTGGCTATAAGATAATATAAAACAATGACACATGTGCGAAGATGGGTACTCATAGCAACTGGAGCCAAAACCTTGCTAGAATATGAAGCTTTGATTATCTTACAAAGCATAACATTGTAGAGATGAAATCGCCCACAAAACTCATTTAGTGCTATAGGTAGTCCTCAATTTGCAATCACAATTGGGACCAGAGCATCTGTTGTTAAGCAATGTGGTTGTTAAGTAAATGGTGCCTGGTTTTACAACCTTATTTGTCATGGATGTTAAGCAAATCATGCAGTTATTAAGTGAATCCAGATTCCCCCATTGATTGTGCTTGTTGGAAGCTTCCTGGGAAGGCCATAAATGGAGATCATGTGACCCAGGGATGCTGAAAATTTTGTAAATACATGCCGGCTGCCAAGCTCCTGAATTTTGACCATGAGGATGTAATGGTCTTGCTAGTGTGAGAATTGGCCCTTGGTCATTTTTTTTCACCACCATTGTAACTTCAAACAGCCATTAAATAAATGGGCATAAGTCAAGAAGCTACCTGTACAATGTACAAGACAATCAAATAATCCATGCAACCCTATTGTCAACCCTGAAACTGACTTGACCAAGGCAGAGAGGTTGGTCAACCAGTTTCATGATGAGTACCCCCAGAAACCTTAGGGCCTCCAGGGGGAGGATGAGGAGGTTAGACTAAACCTTGGGTAATTTCTCTGTGATTTCTTTTGTTTGCAGGAAGTCCTTTTCAATTAAGGGGGGTCTCCTGTCAACCCTGAAGCTGATCTGTCCAAGGCCATTTTCAATGTTGCCATACTGGAGCTGCAGGATAGGGAGGGGGAATAGAGATAGCTGGGGTTTTGTAGCCAAAGCAAAATACTTTCTCCTGGGAACCAAGGACCACAGGGGGTCTGGGAGAGGAGGAGTGAAGTTACCAGGCAACCCGATGGCACCTTGACTGGACCATGTGACTTATTATTTGGGGAAGGGAAAAAAATTATACTTTTAATTAGGTGAAAACTGTGGGAACATTCAGAGCTGGTTTTCACCAGCCTGTGCCAATATGATATATCCAGTAAAACTATTCTTTGAGGTATCTACTTGCCTTGGAGTTCTGTTCTGGGTGTATTACATGGAACCCTGACACCTATTCCAAAAGTGTCTAGAGACAAAGAACCCACAACTCCAACAGATAGACAATGCCACTGCTTTGTCTATCTGTTGTCATATATCTTACAGTGAGGGCTTTTTTTCCTTATCAAAAAAGAACTTCCAAAGGGTGCCAGGAGGTTTATCATTTTGTCCAAATTCTGTGAATCTCATAAAGAAGAGAAATGATCAGTAAGCGCCTTCTAAATCTCTGAATCAGACACCCAAAGATATAACGCAAAGGACATTGCAAGATAGTGCTGGATGAAACCCAATGCTATGCATTTCATGGATTTCAAAGTACAGATTGTACACATAGACATCTGAAATGCCTATAAGTGCTCTCAGCTTTGAGGAAAGGAATAAAAATGCAACTCTCTCTTCTGATAAATTAACAGGATTTTATTTTATTTTTCAGGCCCTTCTTTTAGAAAAATGGTTCTGAATCATCATCAAAGCAGTTAAGAGTCTTTTAAAAATCAAAATGCCTACCTGAAATGAATTTTATTTCCGGAGCACTAATGTTTGCTGTATTTTAGGCATTCTAAGTTATAATAATATGTTTTATACAAATTTGACCCACTTTTAAATGGCAAAGAATATGATGATTTTTCTTTCAGAACTCCTCCATAAGCATGGAATAACTAGGATATTTCTCCATTTTCAATTTAAATATCCATTTGTTCAGCTTCCTGCATTTACGGCCATAAGTAATACTCCTCTTTATCCACATTAAACATTCTTGCCTCCTGTTGTTTAACTTAGCACTGAACTGAGCACGTAGCCAAATTTATCTCAGCAAAATGTACATGCATCAAATGTTACAGATCTTGACACAAAGACTTTTCTGATTCTACTAATTCTTGTGGGCTTTATAATTATCCTGTTCTACCTGGGGAGCTTCTGCATTTGAGTCATAGTAACACAGTAGATTTTGCTTTGAGACAGACTTGGTCAAAAACATTTTGCTGAAGTGAAGCAATGCTTTCATCCCCTAACTCAGAGATGGGGAACCATGGTCCCTTTATGACTTGTGGACTTCAATTCCCAGAATTCCAGCCTGCCATGCTGACTCAGGAATTCTGGGAATTGAAGTCCACAAGTCATAAAAGGGCCATAGTTCCCCATCCCTGCCCTAAATCAATGCCATTGTAGTCACTTTGGCAGATCAAGCAGAAAACTTGAAATTCCTTCCTTCCCTTCCCTGGCAATAAAAATCCAATAACAATAAATTTAGTATCTAACAATTTGAAATTGAAATTTTGATTTGAATATGTTCATAAGACATGCTGAAATGCAAACAAGACAGTCACATTTCAGCCTAATGAAAGTGTTTTTAAATTTTGTCAAGCCATGACACCATGAAAAAGTAAATAAAATTGTGTGGCCTCCCTAATAAATCATGACATTAATACTAATACCAATACTATTATTAATTCAATTTCAGCTTTGTCCAATGATATGGACTTTTTGCACCGTACAAGCTCAAGAAACCAAATCCCATCATCCTCAGGCTGGAGATGATGGACTCTGACTGGATGGTCTGCATATAAATTGATGTTGCTGGATCCAACCTCGATCAGTCATGGAGACCAGAGGTTTAGTCTTCTGAGCTTTCAGACTCCTGCTGGAGCCCATCTTCAGGGTACTTGTTTCTAGCAGAGCGTGTGTGTTTCTAGTAGATGGGCTCCAGCAGGAGTCTGAAAACTTAGAAGATTGAACCTCTGGTCCCGATAACCAACCCAGATTGGATCCTGCAACATTATCCTAGGACACATATATTTGCCTTGCTATGATTTGGTGTCTTGCAAAATCAGTTATACATGGGTGAATGTATCATGTAAACAAAACCTCTTCCTCATAGGTGGCCAACACTATCTGGAAATGTGATAAATGAAACAATGGTCTGTTCCGTGTTGGGAAACACCCACATTTGTGTAACCAGAAATTACAAATCCCCATCCCACCTTCCTCTTCCTCTTCCTCTTTCTCCTCCTCCTCTTTTCTTTTCCTACCAGTGTTACCATAGTGATATTTTTCTGAAGGATTTTTATTTAGGCCTCAGAGGCTGGATTAAGATAATATATTTCATCAGTTTTCTGATTTCCACAACACTTTGAATAATGGGATAATGATTTTGCACATTATTTTGAGAAGAATATGATAAATATTAACAAACTGACTAGGGTTAAAAGTAACAATGTTTTGTGTATTGTGCAAGTTTGGCTACTATATCTTTGACTGCTGTGGTTATGCATATTGTTAAAGCCCAGCCAAAGTTTACTCTAGATAAACAAAACCTGGTTACATACTAATCCACTTTTCAAATAAGCTTGAGTTAAATATTGACTGGATGTGCAACTTAGATACTTTCTCCTCTAAAATGTGTTACTTCCCAGATTAATGTTAGATTGATTCTTTCAAACTGCAAGTCCTAAGACTGCCATTATGAAGACTGCATTAACATAACAAGCTATGCTGGAAAGTAGTTGGCTAACCACAGGCCTTGTGTGAAACCAGGGACTGGGGTAAATTCAGCAAATTATGCTTAGCATGCTAAGAGTAAACACAGCTATAATATGAAGGTATTCAGTGCATTTTTATTCTTCAATTGTGCATTGTTAATGCAATAATTACCCAAAACAAACCTTTTTCTAGGGTTCAGGAAAAAGAAAGTCATGAGGTCAAGAAGCAGATTAGGCTCCAGCAATTCAGATGAATAATGTTGCTTCCATAAAAGGCCCATATAAGAGTACTACACTTTATAATTATTGTTTTTGTTGCTATTGTGGCTGTGCATGCCATGACAATGATTCGGTTGAGGTTTAAAATAAGTGGGAATGCAGGTGAGCACCTCTTTAAAGCAGCTACTTCTGCTTTCAAGCTTCTATACAGTATTAATAAGTAGCTTTAAAGAGGTAACTCTTTTTAATGAGTTTGAGTTTGCTCAAGCCAAGAGTTGGCAGTGACATGATTGCTGACTGGAGAGAGTTTGCTCAGAAAGTTCATCTTTTTCCCCCATTTTGGCAAAAGTTGATGACCTTAATGATAGACCAATCGCTTCATAATGCATACCAGAGATTTGTTCTTGCATATTTTCTTTGTTACTTGTTTCCCTAAAAGTCTTGGCACAAAGCTAGGAGACTGTACAGATCACATGTAAGAGACTTACATGTCACATGTAGTTCACTCTTAAGTTAAGTGAAAACAAGTGAGAGGTTCCTCAGTGCTTAACTGGCCACATGTAAATCATTCACAAGGCCTAAACACAAAATGGTAAAATATACATCGTGAATGATGGCCTGAAACTCAGCTGTATCTCTACTAGAATGTCCTGGATCCTTCTTGTCACCTAGTTTCCACCAAAAAAAAAAAAAAAAGTTTATTTGGGATGGGAAAGACAGAGTTTATTTGATACTGATTGAAAATTAAAGGAAAACTTTCTAGATTCTAACATTTAAGATGTTAGGGTAACACAAGGCAAGGTACAACCTAATCTCATGATTAGAGGATGAGGATGAATTAGAGGATGAATCTGATCTACCAGATCAGATTCTTCATCTATATAGGTCTCCTACTACTTTATTTATTTATTTTTTATTTTAGGAAATGTATATTGCCACCTATTCGCACATGACAACTCAAAGCCACTTAGAGGAGTATAAAAACCTCATATATAAAACAATAAAACTAATAAAAGAGAATAATTACATAATAAAATAATATAATACTATAATAACCCCCCACCCCATGTGCAACAACACATTACATAAGCCATTTAATGGGCTCCATCCCACTCTGGGTTCCCCAGGCCCTCTGGCAGAACCAAGTCTTCAGCGCGTTCCAGAAGAGTGTTAGAGTGGGGCCCATTCTAATCTCTGGGGGAAAGATGTACCAGAGAGAGGGAGCCACCATGGAGAAGGCCCTTCTTTTGGGTCCCAACAGCTATATCTCCCTAGGGGATGGGACCTGCAACATTCCTTGCCTCCCCACTCTGATGGGTTGGGTAAATGTGACCAGCAAGAGACAGTCCCTGAGATAACCTGGTCCCAAGCCATGAGGGACTTTAAAGGTGACAATCAGCACCTTGAATTGCACCCAGAAGCAAATCAGCAACCAATACAGCTCCCGCAGGAGAGGTAATACATGTGCACACCAAGGTCTGCACAAAACCATGTGGGCCACTACATTTTGCATCAACCAGATCTTCCAGATGATCTTTAAGGGCAGCCCCATGTAGAGTTCATTGCAATAGTCAAGATGAAAAGTGACTATTTTCAAGATGAAAAGTAGGGATTGTCAGTCTAGGAAAGGGGTAACTGGCACACAACCCACTTACTGTGCTAATAGTAATCACAACCTGATTACTATAAGCATGATCCAAGACTACTATAATATCACCTGAGACCTATCACCCAAGGTCTCAACACTTCCAGAATTGCCTGCTACCTCTTCCAGCAGGGATATAATTACATGGGAATGACCTTGGGAGGTGAGGCAAAGAAGATGGTACCTAAGGAATGGTCAGATAAGAGACAGGATAGCCCACAGCAGATATGAGGCTCAGAAGGGACTCACCCTAGTTTCTTGGGGTCTAAAAGTGACAGATATCAAAGAGAGATTGGCCAAGACAAAGGAAGAGGTCAAACAGGGAATTAGTTTGGAATCTCTAAGTGGTCATAAAAGGGCAAAGTCTGACTCTCTCTTGAATGCCATTGAACCTTATCTAATCTGACCCAGATGGAAATCACCAATCTGAGAATATTCCTGTGTTACATAGGCTTGAGCAATAAAGTAGCTAATTAATCTCTTCACATGTGGATCTGATTGCTCATGAATTGTTGATGCAGCAGTAGAATTATACTTTCAGGAGTGCATGTTTCTGTTTATGTAGCTTTACGATAAAGTAGCATTAGCTTATCTGGCCATATTTTCTGTCTGGTCTCTCCGGTAAGATTGACAATGGAAGAGCCAGGCTCTCCTTCAGAGCATACCAGTTACAGGCACAAAATACCACATTTAATTCTATAGAGAGGTTTAAATATGTTTTTCTTCACTCAGACTTGGACAAAGAAATTATGAGCAAAACACTTTTGGGGAAAGTATAGCCAGACCACTATATGGGTTTCCTGTACAATGCTTATATCAAACATTTCATTTTTCTTGCCTGCTCCTCTTTCTCTCTCTTTCCCTTTTAAATAAATCTTATACATTATTAATTAACCCCTCATTCCTTTCATTTCATGTGCAAAACAGTAAGCAAAAAATAATGCTTTTTTTCCCAGGCTTAACGAGCAATTTGCAATTAATTACTGAAGCTTATTAAGGGCAGCTTTAGCTTAAAATATTTTCTTCCTACCTTTCCTCTACAGTATTCACCAAAATTTGGCTTCCTGGGAGGAACTAATTTAATTTCATGGTTTGTGCATTACTTGCACACTTTTTAATCCACTACTCCCTGTTTCTTTTAAATATTGTCCCTGAAGAAAACCAAAACATTAACTTTCTATTCATCAAACAAATAAGATTTGGTTTTAGTTCTATCTGTGCATGAACATACGGACATAAAACTGTTCATTCTCTCCACTACATCCCAGTAACTCAATAAATTGCCGGGATTTTTTTTTTCAAAAAAAGGAAACTTACAAGGAGATTTTGAAAGTGGCCTGATTCATCTATTAACTGTAATTAACTGTATATAGACATTGACATATTGATTATATACATATACAGGTAGTCCTCAGGTTATGACCACAATTACATCCAAAAGTTATGGTGCTAAATGAAAAGTGAGTTTTGCCCCATTTTTTAATTTTTCTTGTCACATTTGTTAAGTGAATCACTGCAGTTGTTAATTGGTTGTTAAGTGAATCCAGCTTCCCCATTGACTTTGCTTGTAAGAAGGTCGCAATGACCCTCGGACACTGCCACCATCATAAATATCAGGCACAAGCCTGAAAAATGGTCATAAGTCACTTTTTTCAGTGCAATTGTAACTTTGAATGGTCACTACATGAACTGTTGTAAGTTAAGGACTTCCTATACATATACATATAAACATACATCTACATCATATACATATACATATACCTCTCTGTGTGTGTGTGTGTGTGTGTGTGTGTGTAAGAGAGAGAGAGAAATTAGTTATTTAATTGATAAAATATTTGCATACTGGCTTGTTATTTTATATTGTTCAGTACTTTCTTCCAAGTGACATGCCAAACTATATGAGGGAACCATTTGTGTGCTTTACATACCGAGCTATAATTTACTATTGTTTTGCAAATGTAGATTTATTTGATTGACTGGAGATTGAAGAAAATTGTTTCTAGACTGAACCATTTTAGATTTCAAGGTTATATATGGCAGGATACAACCAATTGTCAGGAACAGAGGATGATGCCTTCCATCAGATCAGGTTATTTAACTATGAATTGACTAGCCTGAGTGGCAGAAGTTTTTTAGAGTGTATTCCAAATTGGTATGTCCAGCAATGAAAAGCAGTGTTGGAAGTGAGCAGCCATAATTAGCATCACCCAGAAGCATCCCATGGAGCACACAAAAGGGCATTAAAATAGAGTAGAATTAAGGGAGTAAGCCAAATTGATACTATTCTCCTTCCAAAGTAATGAAAATTAGTAGAAAGCATGGACAGACAAGACTCTTTGTTGTCAGAGGCAGAAGAAATGACATCATTTGGGGCAGAACCAACAATACAACCCTTTCCTATTTCAATCAACTGGCAGCCTTTTTAAAACAGACAGGTTTACTTTACAGGAAGACTGCTGAACATGTTTAATGCAAATCTGGAGATCTAGTTTCCATAAAAGTGGCCCTATTCTCCAAGCATTTAGTATCTGCGATCTGTGTCCACAAAGGAGAAAAAAAAAAGTCCAAAATTCAAGTTCAGTCTTGCCCAGTTTCTTGGTCCAACTTTAAGCAGCTCATTGGTTATATATTGTATATTGTATATTATATGTTATATATTATATATTATGTTATATATTATCTGTTATATATTATCAAAAATGCATTATTACCACCCATTGTACTCCAGCCTACGTTTGAACTTGCACACTACTGAGTCTTCTCCACTTCTTCCAACTTTAAATACCATAGTTAAATACCATAGTAGCTATAAATTCTGCAAGTTTACATTTTTGATTACTTTGTCTATTATGTGCTCTCCACCACCAGTTCCTGCTTGCAGGCAAGTATCATTTCTTGCAGCTATTCCAATGCATCATTGTTCCTATGTTGTCATGCTACTGTTTGTAATCACTGTGCAATCTTCTTGTAACTGCATCTGTTTCTTCATATTCTTTGAAAAGGGGATCTACTATTTCTTCATATTCTTTGCAAAGGAGACATTTGCAAATATATGTTGCTATCTTCTCACTTCTGGCCTTGTATGCTCTTAAAGCTCTATTCTTAAGGCTTGGCATTGTGCAGCCAGAATTAGCTGCTCTGTCTCTTTTTTCAATGTTGCTACTCTTAGCTATTGCCAGGTCTTTTTTGTTATCTGCTTTGCCAGCTAGTTTTTTTCAATGTACTGACTATGTAATCATTTGCTTCGCCATGTCTCTTTTCTTTTCTTCATTTAGTCTTTCTTGTGGGACAGTTTGGTCTCTCCAATACTCAATGAGCAATAGTACCTTCCGTGCTATTACGATTTTGGTTTGTCACATAGTCAACCAGATGTTTAAACTGGATTTGCCTTTTAATCCACCTATCAGAGTTTCACAAGGTATGCCCAAATAGTCAAGAAGGGAGGCACAACAGTGCAACTGAAGCTTCAACCCTCTGTTGTCGACTGCAGCTACCATCTTGACATTTGTTTTATCTCACCCTGCAGATGCCCTTGTATAAAGACAAGACTAATTAAGGAACTAGCAACAACTAAAAGATAAGACTAAGCCTTTTGACAGACTAAGGAGGAGACTAAAAGCCAATTTTACAGTGCTTCTTGGAGGCAAAGAAGGATTGAGCTAATTGAACTAGTTGGGATGTCCACCTGCCCTATCAGAGCTGGATTGCAATAATTGTGAAATGGTAATTTAAGATTTTGGAGGTACAATCACTTATGCACTTTTACTTGCCTACTTCCCAATGGCTTAGAACTAAAGCTTCCAAATTTCTTTCCCACATCTGACACTTAAACTTGTAGCCTAACACATCAAAATGGTAGCACATTAAGCTACTCATGTTGTCATTTCCAACCTTTGTCATCAATGAAATAAAATGTATACTTTCTGATCATACCCATTAACCAAAGAGAACAAATAATTAAGTGCATATGGAGTTTATTTCTTTACAAACCAACCAATGAGTATACAATAATGTGAAGATGTTGTTCCTCTGTTCCATAGAGATCCACCATATTAAAAGCAGTGGGAGACAGTAATGACCACCATACTAAAGCACACATTTTATGTTATTCAAACTTGATTTGAAATACATCACCTAAATTTAATCAGCAAAGTAAAAAGTATTCCAATAATACTTGGAGGACAAAGTGGTGCAGCATTTATCCTTTAAGAGGGAATTAAGCTAAATAAACTTTCAGGCAACTTCCAAGTTACCAATTTTATCTCTATATTTTTTGCCAGTTCTAACAAAAAGCACAAAGTTCTGTTTTTAAAATTATATAACTTTTAAGCTGCTCAACCATTCTATTTTGTTTTTGTTTAAATAAAGGTTCAGTTTCTTTATTTCTCTAATTTTAATTTGACTGCCAATTTTCTAGCTGCTGGGCCATGGCAGAAGAAAAGATTGATCAATGTTACCATCGTTTGCTGCCACACTCTTGTAATAAACAGTAACATATGCAGAGAATAAGCTGCAGAAATTGTGTTGCGTGTTACAAATTTGATTCCCTAAGAATCGTTCGAGGGTTAATTTAAATACTATGCTCAAAAACTGTATAATCCAATGTATTTTATTTTTAATACTATGCTGTAGATGCATTCTGTTACCTGATAAAGACTCCAGATAAAATATATTTTCATTTTGCTTTTACAGTCTCCCGCTAAATTAAAGCATCAAATGTAATTAATTAAAATCCAGCTCATGGTTTTCAAGGCCTGGTCTGGTAGAAGCAGGTGACAATGATTTATCCTAATCTACTGACTCAATATCTGATCCATCTCTGGAGAGCAAACAAGGGATATTTGCTATGAAAAATATTTCAAAGGAGCAGCCTGACATCCTGTGTGCATGTACTGAGAGGAAGTTCCATTAACATAGGATAGGGTTGTTGAGCGTGCAGGTGTAGCCCAGATAGTTTTCATTGTAATTAGGACCTCAGCAGCAACATTATATCTGAAAATGCTTGCAGGCAAAAGGCCTCGCCTGGCTGTCTGCACACCCTTCATTCTTCTCCAAACAAATGTGAACTATACACAAAAGGACACAGATACAAAATGCCTGTGTGCTTTCTTGCGACATGCGTACTTAGAAACCTGCTGTTCCATTCCTCCCACCTCCTTCTTCAGTATTCTGTTTTAAACAGTAAAAGGGCAATATATCTCTGAACTGAGCAAAAGCTCAGTTTTGGTGGGGCTTATTTCTGAATTATATTTATAGGAGTGCAGTGGAAAATATAGTTTTACATTTATTTACTTACTTACGGGTACTTACTTACTTACTCATCCACTCTCTGGAGTTTCAGCATTTCACCCTCCCCTAAGATATAGTATTTGTGAGAAACAGAATACATTATAATTCTGATGCTGATTTCAACATTCTGATGAAACTGCCATATTCTGCAGATAATTCTAATGCTAATGGACAGCCTTGTGGGCAGCTCAGGGAGAGCACGTATCTTTTAAATGTAGGATTTACCCTGGTTCAACCTCTGCCATCTTCACAAGATTACACAGCAGATGATGGAGCAAGATGTGGATAAGACAATGAAGAAACTGGCATTGAGCATGCTATATGGACCAATATTCTGAATTTGCCTAAAATAATTTTATTCTTTTTTTAAAAAAATTGAATTATTTTCTGTTCTGGACATCAGTGAATGGGGCGCTGAAAAATTAAAAGTGCCCCTGATAGAACATATGCCTTCTATACTGCAAACAAGGCATTGTGAGAGAGCCTTAGGTATCATAACTAGCTAAACTATTTAACTACTCTTTGTACAATGCCCAGAGTCACTGCTGTAAGGTGGGAAGGCACATAAGCTGTGTTTAAAATGGATAAATTGGCTACTTGTTCTCTCTATTTTTATCTGCAAAAGAGTAGGGTAAGCTTTTACCACATCAAAAGGGGAAGAGGAGGTGTTATGGAACCAAAACTCAGAGGCCATCAATTTTTGCTGAGGCATTAGAGCACTCTTTTAATATGTATTTTATTTATTAGGTTTCCATTCTGGTTTTCATTCACAGTTCAGGCAGCTCATTTTTTCCTCCACAGCAATATTCCTGTGAGGTAACTAGCCTTAAGGGTACTGACTCAAAATCACTCACAGGGTTTCCATGGCTGAGGGAAAATTAGAATCTGGGTCTTCCTGATCCCAATTTACCCAATGTACCACAGTGGTGCTCAGAAAGTACAAGAATAAGAAAAAGATGTGACTGGATAAGAAGAAAACTGCAAGGAAAATAGTTGAAAACCCAAGGCATTCCTAGTCTCCATTTCTGGTTATCCTATGGAAACGTTACTTGTAATAGGAAGTGTTAGAGAAGTCCTTCTCTGTTAGATCAGCATCATTGAGCTTCAGTGATGCAGCGGACTAAGTGCTGTTAAGTGCTAGCACTTAGCTGCCAGCTGCCTGCAATTAGTGTGAGTTCAAATCTCACCAGACTCAAGGTTGACTCAACCTTCCATCCTTTTGAGGTAGGTAAATTGAGGACCCGGATTGTGGGGGCAATAAGCCAGCTTTGTATATAACAACACCAATTGGGGGGGGGGGGCGAAAGCCCTAATAAGGAGGTATATACATAAAAATATGCAGGCTATTGCTATAATGCATTGTAAGCCATGAGTCTACGGAGAAGGGAGGCATATAATTTGGATTAATAAATAATAAATAATAAATTTCATGTCTTGTTTTCTGACATCCATCTCATAATATCTTTCATGCAATTGTAAGTCACAACACTGAGTTGTTCTTATATTTGGACTATGGCTATTAGCATATCAGTTTTGGTATGCCTTGAAGGCCAATTGTGGAGCTAAAATGGCATAACCCCTTGATGATGTCTTAAGGATATTAGATGAATTGTGTGACAAATATTGATTCTGGTTACTTGAAATGCAGATAATGAAATACACCTCCCAGAAGATTCCCGTAGCTGAGCATGATGAATGAGAGTTGGCAGAATCTTGCTTAGTAGTCATTGGTGAAGAGGAGGAAACATCCAAAATGGAGAGACCACCAGTCCAGTCCCATCCCTTTTGGCTTCTATTCCACCCACCAAAGGATTCAGCCCTGCAAATGCCATGCAACAAGATGAGTGGGAAATGCTGGGAGTTGAAGTCCACACACCTAACGGTTGCCAAATTTGAAAAATATTTATGTAGAATGAATGTGGTCCTTAACAAAACCAAGTATGTGTTTTATATGTGGCCTTCCTGTTTTATTTTTAAACAGCTTGTTTGGTTACTTCTGTACTGGTCTTTGACCAAAATAAACTAGAAAAATGGAAGTAAATGCTTCAAGCAAGAGCCTTATTCAATTAAAACAATTTTTGCCTTGTTAAAAAAGACTAAAATCCAAATATATTTCACTTAACAATGACACCTGTTTGGTAGAATAATTCTCTGTGTTCTGAAAAAGAGAAGAGCAGGGAAAGAAAGAAACACCGAAAACATGATCTGAAATTGAAAATGTCGGATGATAATCCTCAGAAATTGTCAATGATCCTTGTTTTCTTTTCAGCTGATCCTCACAATCATATACTAACTTACTTTTTAACACATCCTACAGATCAGCGCAGAAACTTCTGATCTATACATGTTATTACTACAAGTTCAGAGCCATCTCCTCAACCTGGTCATATCAACTCCAACATTATTTTCAAAGCTGGATTTTTCAACTACTAGATTCTCGAATATAATTTCTACTACCCTTAATTAAAAAATATAGTTTGGTTTTTTTTTTTTCAAGAGGAACTGGTTTTAAAAAAAAATCATACCTGTGTGTTTAAACTCCAAGAACACATGTAAAGGGAATATTAGACATGAAACGACCAATTTTGAAATATTGTGCAGCTGTAGGCATTGCCTCAAAATCTGTTATAATATGAGTCTCCTCTGCCTTTTCCCTCTCACCGAGGTATAAGATGTAATGTCAAGGTGGTAATTAGGAAAGAGTAACTGGTACTATGTGCCAGTTTACATGCTCTTCAGGCAGCGTCAAGGCTCTCTTATAATTTAAAAAGACGGCACTTTAAATTAAACAATTTTGTTAGAAAAGTCAGCGCTGGCATTTCCCTTCCCTTTCTGAAGCTGCTCTTCCAAGAGGCAGAGAAACGGCACATTCTTTCTAAAAAAAAGCAAACAAATAAGGTTAGCTACCCTTTTGCCACTCACAATTCAACATTCACACTAAATTAATTTTTCCAAAAGTAATTCAAATAAAAGCTTTGCTGCCACTACCCTTTCCAGAACCAGAAGATTGAATAAGGCATCTGAATAAAATTGTGTATTACAGCCTTCTTTAATATTTAAGCATGACATTCATTGATTTGTTTCTTGTTTTCTGCAAACCTTGACAACATGATAAAATAAATCATAAGAAGAAAATATAGTGGTAACATCTTTTATGGACTTCACATAGTCATCAATCTCAAGCTGTGAGTGAATTATCAGTGCAGCAAAAGATCTATGTTTTAAGAGCTCCAATAGCATACTAGCTAGAGGTTTTTCACAAGGAAACTCTAGGCGAGTGACTGATAAGCATCATTATTGTTTTCTGAGAGTCTAGTTTATAGTGTGTTGTGGAGGTGTTGGCATATACGTTTCAGAAGGAAAGGTTTGATCAATTCTAAGTAGACATCTACTAACATATAAAAAATATAACAAGGGCTCCTGCTGAGCCGTATTAAAGTACCTATCACACCATGTCAGTGTGACGGCCCCCATGTTGTGTTTCTGATTATATTTAATATAGAATTAACCTGCTGTAATGTAGCATATTGTGCATGCAGTATGGATCAAAAACATTTATTTAGCCCCCCAAAAAAGCCCAAATCCTACATTTATATTTTAAGCAAGGTTTATTTATTTTCCATTTCTAAAACTACACGTTACAAGGGGTGGGGGGAAAGAGGCTGGATCTTTGAGGACAAAAAGAAGGGGATCATAAAACGTACTGCTTTGTTTGTTACTATACATTTGCAAACCAGTATGATACAGAAAATGCAAGCAATCATGAACCACTATGTTGCTTGTCAAGACCTAACGTGGCTCAGACAAAGCCGGGAACTGCAAAGAACAATATTTTGGATTTTGGGGGGGAAAAAAGATTGAAAGGTAAAAGAATTATAAAACCTAACTTTAAAACTGAGCGGTTTTATTAACAAATATATTTTTAGAAGTTGTCATTCCGTTATAAAGATATATAATGAAAATATTGTACATCAAGAATGTGCACTTCCAAGCAACATTCTTGAATGGAAACTTCAGAGATCTACCTTAACCTTTTCCTCTTCCTAAGAAACTTCTGTTCATCATTGTGATTGTGATTGCATATCACGTTTTAGGAAATGAGGAAGAAAACACTCAGGTATTTACAAAATGCAATGTAAAAATAATATCTTTGGAATGTCTGAAAGTTATTAGGACAGAAGATGCAAGAAATAAGTGCAGAATGTATTTAGGATTAAACCAAATAAAATGATAGAATTTAAGTTAGACAAAACTAACCTGTCATGTTTATTTTAGACAAAGAGTGACTGTCTTCCTCTGTTTTTTCCAGATGACTGATATATAGTAGATAAATAATATGTGCATAAACATCTTTAAACAAGTGAAGCAATACTTCTAGCATCCCTGACAACTAATATATGTGATGTGTTAAAAGATGGATATACATATTATACGTACATCTGATGTTCATATTCATCACTGCTGCAGAAAAATATGACTAAAATATCACGATCTCCTGTAACTGTAATCTTTGAAATTATCCTGATTCAAAAAAGGCTGTATTTAAAGAAAACCCTATATTTTTAAAAACCCAAGATAGGCTAAAGCAAAAAATCTTTTGCTATCTGCAAAGGGCCATTTTTGAAAGCATCTCTTTCAACAGTCTTGCAAATGCTTTATATCTGGTGAGTGGGCTAATGAAAGCTTTAGGTTTAGAAAACCCTAGCACAGGGATTGCAAGAGTAAATATTAAGATGTTTTCTGACAAGCTGAATATATATATGGTTTCCCACAAAATCCCACAGTGCTTTGCACTCCATAAATATCACTCCTCTTCCCTCACAACTTTTACTATATGAAATATGTTACCCTGGTCCACTAAAACATAGCCATATTTTCACTGGACTTGAATTTCAGGCACACATATATTTACATAGGTTTGAACACAATTCATCATGCTCATAATTAATCCAAGTCAATTGAAGGAACTGGAGGTATTTCCTTTGCTTGCAGGATGTTGCATTAATATTTCAGTGGAATTCATCAACAGAATCTTTTTCAGGTTCAGAGATCCAATTTCACTGGATCTGATGCGTTAATATATTACAATAAAATAATAACATTTTGTTCTCACCTTTCTATTGAAACCAGGTATTCTTATTTGAGCTAGGCAAACAGAGTAGATTCCTCAGCAGATATAGAAGTCTGGCTTCCATCAGAAATAATGTACATTAGCTCACCAAAGTGATTCTGTTATTTATCAAGTGTTTAACAACATTTCAGAAAGTTCGTTCTTCATAAGCATGTGAACTTTCTTATGCTTATGCTCCCCGTTGCTGAGTTGATGCTCAGCCCACATAAAACAGCATGCAATTTGGTGCCTCCATCATTGATCTGTAGCCCACTTCCACTGCCTTTGTTTCAAGTCACTGCAGTCACTCAAAATCCTTCCAAATTAATGGATGACAAAGCCTAACAAATGTTATGTACCTTGAGGCTGCCCTTGGCTAGAGTTGGAACAAAGGGAAAAATGCTACTTTAACATCAATACAGCTAAGGACAAGTTGAGCCTATCTCAGTCATGGACTGGGTATGAGAGAAGGAAACCTGATGGCCACACAGGAGGAAGACTATGTTGCCAGGGCATGTTTGAGCCTTAGTAAAGTGCAAATGGGGAAAGTCCTTAGAGAGCAAAAGAAAACCTTGGGGCTTTTTCTTTCTTTCTTTTCTTTTTTTTCTTTTTTGGGAGAAGGGGTCAACCTATGGTCAGAGTATTGTTTGTTCTGCTCCAGCTCTCATTTTTTTTAAAAAAAAATATCATTGAACAATCTCAGGTAATTACACACACAACAAAAACTGATTTGATCCATTTATATTGGATCCCTTCAGGTGTGTGTCCCTTCAGGTCAGTGTTGACTCCTGGTGACCCCTTAGAGACATATTTCTGAAGTTTTCTTGACATGTTTTCTGGATCCAAAACATGTCTAAGAGTGCAGAAAATATCATCCCAAACAGTCTATGTCATTTCCCCACTAGTGACTTAAAGTGTCATCTAGAGTCATCCAAACTGTAATGCCAGAATAGCAGCAATGATCCAGGCTTCTTATCATATATACTTAGTTCTTAGTTTTATATATATAGTTATATATATAGTTCCATATATGTTGGATATAGTAGAACAATATGGTAAGGTTTCTGGATTTAAAGTAAATCAATATAAAACCAAGATAATAACTAAAAATATGTCAGTATCTCAAAGGGAAGAGTTGGGAAGAATAACGAGGTTTGAAATAGTTAAAAAGGTTAAATATTTAGGAGTAAACGTTGCAGCCTCAAATACAAAGTTATTTAAAAACAATTATGAAGTCCTCTGGCAAAAAGTGCAGAGAGACATGGAAAACTGGAAAAAATTGCAACTATCCCTATTGGGAAGAATAGCAGCAATAAAAATGAATGCATTACCCAAGTTTTTATTTTTGTTTCAAATGATACCAGTGCTTAAGAAAGATGGAAATTTGAGGGAATGACAGAAAGGAGTTAATACTTTTATTTGATTTGGGAAAAAACCTAGAGTAAAATTAAAAATTATACAGGATGTTCGTGAGAGAGGGGGTTTGAAAATGCCTAATCTAAGATTGTATTATGAAGCATCTGCGTTAGTGCAAATTAGTGATTGGTTTAATTTAACTGAAGAAAGGGACCTCCGGTTTATATGATGGCACTGTGAGTGCAGGTCTCTCACCAGGGGTGAAATGCTCCCGGTTCAGACTGGATCGCCCGATCTGATAGCAATGAAGGCAGATGGTTCGGAGAACTGGTAGCAAAAATCCCTGCACACCTCACATTGCCCAGCTGAGCCGCGCAATCATCAGAGGCTTTTTTTTTTAATTTTTAAAAGCATTTTTTCTACAACCTCTTTGGCCGAAAAAATGCTTTTAAAAGTAAAAAAAAAAGCCTCTGATGATTGCGCGGCTCAGCTGGATCATCAGAGGCTCTAAAAAGAAAAAAGAAAGCCTCTGCCAAACAGGCAAGGCAGCTGGGATCATCAGAGGCTTTAAAAGCATTTTTTTTACAACCTCTCCATAAAACCTCCTCCTGATAAAAGTGTTTTCAAATTTCTGCAGTATCTGACAGTGTGGTTAAAGACTTTGTTAATTAGGTAAATCAAACTTTTCATCACGCAATATTTTGTTTTCAATTGAGCTGTTGGAAGGTAGCTAGCTCCAAACATTTGACATCTGGCTTAATTCTCCCTGTGACAGTATCTGGTGACCCAAGCAAGATGACAGAGGAAGATTCTTTTAGTACTTTAAAAAAGAATCTGTCTCAAGTCTTGAAGTTTGTTCAACAGGATCTGCCACATCTTAAATTGGATTTAAAATTTATGCAAGAAAAAAATTCTGGCTTCCCCAGAAGATGCCCAAGGATTATAACTCAAGCCAATCATAACATTTTGGATAAATGTTGGATGGATGGATGGATGGATGGATGGATGGATGGACGGATGGATGGATGTTTTTAATTAAATGTGCATCTGGATAAGCACTTGAGATCAGAATACAATAAGCTTCATTGATAATGGTTGCATGGGTATATTTCAATCTTCTGTGATTTTCTGAGGACCAGTCTATTTTGAAGATAATATAGTGGACATGGGTAATCCACAGAGGAAACAATGCTGGATGAGGATGACAAGTGTGATGACATCATATAATGCCACAATTTATGAAATTGAGTTAGACATTGTGAAACAAACACATCATGATTGCATTTGTATGACATACTCATGTTCAAATCATTTGGATGTCATCACAGTACCTGCTCAGTCTTATAAATTCAGTAGGTTCTTCTAGTCTAGATAATTCAAGTTACCAACTGATTGATGCTTGATGTATTCTACTGATCCTACATTCTTTGTTTAGGGAAAGCAGTCATTCATTCATCCAAACAGATATGATGGTACAATGAATTAATTCCTTTGTTATTGTTTTTAAAGACTTGAAGTACTATTTGCACCAGATATTCTTTTGATCTATCTATCTATCTATCCTGATGTCAGCTGAGGGTTATCACTCACTATGATTTAGTACCCGAATTGTGACAGGAATTCTGGAATATGCAAAGTCACTGGAAATAATGCCTGTTTATGTGAACAAAAGACACTGCTTTGCCTATACAAAGAATGTAAAGCCCTGTGCCAGAGATTTCATTCCTATATTTTATTTATTATTTCGTTAAACAAATTTGTATGACCACCCAACTCACAGACAGTAACTCTGGGCATTGTAAAGCAATAAAAGCCACAATTTAAAATCTCCCAA
Source organism: Masticophis lateralis (assembly GCA_030761175.1). Lineage (NCBI taxonomy): Eukaryota > Metazoa > Chordata > Lepidosauria > Squamata > Colubridae > Masticophis > Masticophis lateralis. Next base: position 64,408,938 of record JAUDYJ010000005.1, read on the forward strand.
ACTCCCACAGGGGCTGGATTCCATGTTATCCATGTTAACACTGTGATTCTATCAAACATCCCCAAAAGTAATGCATTTGATGAGCAGTGCAACATTTTTCATCAAGTAATTACATGATTATCAAAAAGCAATAGCACTTAGACTTATATACTGCTTTACAGTGCTTTACAATACTCTCTAAGCGATTTACAGAGTCATCATATTGCCCCCAACAATTTAGGTCCTCATTTTACCCAACTCAGAAAGATGGAAGACAGAGTCAGTCAACCATGAGCCTGGTGAGATTTGAACTGTGAAATTGCAGGTGGCCGGCAGGCAGCAGAAGTAGCCTGCAGTACTGCACTCTAACCACTGTGCCACCATGGTTAGAGCACAAATGATATGTCCAATTGCAAAACTTCCATTTATGAGAAGATTAGTAGAGGTGACAATGCTTTTTGGCCTTTTATCTAAGAATCCTAGACATTCTTTACCTTATAGCAAATTTTTTCTCTTTGTATCTGGATAAGGGAGTCCAATTTAGAACAAAGCTACATTTTTTTAAAAAAAGAAAAAACTGAAAGTCATTTAGAGCACATACTGAGCCCAGAGACATTCTTGTAAATGAAGGTAATGTTAGAAGATGGCCCCCATGTTTTCAGCAAGCTAGTTTTGAATTTTTATAAAAATTAAAATATAATTCATAAAGATAGAGAGGGCAGGAAGCTATGCTAATAGCAGAGGAAATTTCATAGTCTCACTAATACCTAGTGGCTCTGTGGTGTCAGGTCCTTTCCTAAGATATCTCCAATAAGTTGAGTAAAACCACTTCTGGTTTAAAACCCAAGTAGCACAATATGTGATTACGATTTGTCATACTGTTATAAGGCAATCAGTGTTCTCATCTGGACAGGTTTTCCCTCACCATGTTTGTAATAAATAAATGCATACGTGCATCTTAAAATCATATCAGTAAGCATCAAAGTCTTTTTTTATAACCAGTTTTAAAAATCACTTACTGCAATGTATCTATGACATTTCGGTAACTTAATTAACCAGGGACAAGCTTCCGATTCATTTTAGTCGTGTATATATTAATCCTAAAAACTAATAGAAAACAGCTAGTAAATTGTCTCCTGCATACATTGGACACAGCAACAATTACTCTGGCAGGGAAGATATAATAAAAGGGGAAATTTTAATAGTATCCTTATTCCATTTATTCTCATGGGCATCTGTTTCAAGGTACTGTAGAAATTAACAATTATTTCTTTCCATTGTTTTTGATGTTCTTTTTCTATTATGAGCCTATCTGTCTTAAAATAAAAAATATATATAATTTAAATTTTCATTTTTTTATTCAATTTGATGGTATCTTGAGATTTACTTTCTGGTTATAGGCAGGTCCTGGATACTGGAGGGGAGGGAAAGCTTTAGTTTTTTTGTTGTTGTTTTGTTGCTATTGAGAGCTAGTTAAACCTATGTCAATCATCAATGTAATTGTGATACCTTGACTTAAGTGGAAGGGTTTTTTTTTTTCCATACTAAAATAATTTGCTCTTCTGTGGTTTATTTTATTGACAAATATGTCTTTCCCATCGTTTATGAATGTCTGTCATATGATAGGTCCAAATACTTGTGATTGTTCCACCATCTAAAGCAATTAACTGGTTTCATACATGAAATTGTCTAAGGATTTCCCCTGCCTGCTTGGGAAATCTAACAAAGGGAACTATTCTCCAATTTAGTGACATGCTCATATGTTGCAGGGAAAAAATAGGGCATCAATAAAAGCCTTTGCTGGAAGAGTGGGATCTGATTATAAGGGCTGGGAGCAGGAGACCAAAGTCTCGATTAAAATACATGGTGCACCATCATTTGCAGAATGAATACATGTAATCATTTTGATGGGGCAAGAAATAAGATGCAGGCAGATGTCTTTGTATTTCCAAATTTCTCTGTAAATCAATCTACTTGGACAATTTGAAATTCTGAATATAATTTATCTTACATAGCAGACTTCTCTGTTTCTTTTTCCATAAGTCAGCATGACAAGTTTGGTGTACTGATGCTAGTAGAGTAGCTTCTGATCTAGTGTACTGTTGTCATTACTCAGGAAAGAAAATTAAAATTGGGTTTTCTTATGAATTCATTCTCATTTTTTTTTTCCTGAAGGAAGTCTAATAAAGACATTCTGTACAGGTCTATTCAGAAGCAAGTAGCAAATGGGGAAGAATGTATAGAATTGCACTTTACACTGAAATGCTGCTTATCTAGGAATCAGCTCTCTGGACTTAATGGGTCTTACTTTTAAGTAAGCATGTTGGGATTTGCACTGCAACACTTTGTTGTTATGGTCCATCAACACTTAACTGTTATGGTCCATCAAGCCAGCCCTTACTCATGGTGACTACAGAAACAAATCTGCACTGTATTTCTGGCAATAATTTTCAAAGTTTTGAAATAGAGAATATTTGTAGCTCATGCTGCAGATTTTATCAGTGATTTCTTCTCTGAGCTTGCTTTTTTGAATTAATGAATACCAACTAGCAGTCAAAAGGCATGACCAGAAATCCCTGATCTCAAATCATGTTGACAATGAACAACACCATTTCAACTGGGACGAAGCTGAAGTTATCAGTCATGCCAAAATCCATCATCCATGTGAATTAATTGAAGCTTGGCACTCTACAAAAGGATCCATCAACAAACACATTGACTTACAGCCAGCATATGAACCTATAAGAAACTGGACCATCCAAATAACCAATCAGCGACAGAATTGAGAACCTCCTCACTGGTTGATTTTTATGCCATGAATCATGCAACCAACTGACCACAACATCACACAGAATTTATATAAATGGAAAAAGAACCAAAGAAGACACTTCAACCAAAGTTCCACTGAAGATATTATCTAGTTTGATAACAAAATGTCCAGGAGAAAAAAGGCAAGCTCAGAGAACAAACCACTGCCAAAATGTTTGAAGGATTAGTTAGTACTTTCTTCTTAAGGCTGAGATAGAGATTGGCATAATGTTCCCCAGCCATCTTTCATATTTTATGCAGGACAATCGGTTCCTAATCTATCTCCTTTAATCACTATACTCAACTGGCTCTGCCACTGTAATACTTCAATTAATACTATTGTTTTTACTTGGGGTTTAGGATTGCAAATTCCACCAATGCTGGATAAATTCTAGAAGATGGTATGCCACTTATGTTTTTCTTTGATATGTTTGTGTCTTATAGATTCTTGTATATTTCAGCAGCATAAAGAAAAAGATTGAAGACCATGAAACCTTGTAAAAAAAAACCCTCAAATAGAGATAATAAATTCTACAAAGCCACCATAAAATGATCCAAGTCAAGTGCTTCATGTTCAGTAACAATGAAATACATGGAATTATATATAGGGATGTAATGAGCTACAAATTTGGAATATTTATATAGTTATATAGAAGCACTTATGACAATGTTTGCATACAATAAATATTTCTTCTCACTTATGTTGTTAAGTATAATAAAGCCTAACTATGGAGGAAGAGAGAAAGTAAAGTCATAATGATATCTTCTCACACTACAGTGTTGAAACTTTTATGGAGCTACTAAATCATAATCTGGGTACATTGTGGACAAAATAAATTAGACTACTGCTCTATCACAAAACTTTCTATAACCACAAAGAAATGTGCATTTCGGTGGATCTTCATCTGCATTTGCTCTGTCAAATAATAAGAAGATGTAAAACAGCGGTATAAAGAAGTTCATTTACAAAACATTTGGAGGATAAATGTAAGTCTAATGATTTCTTCCCAGCCATCTGCCATGCTTATTAAGTTATCAGTCTCTTTCCCCGTTTCTATTCTTTTCCTTAAAATTACTGTTCATTAATATTGTTATGGTTTTCTGTTGAATATAGTTAATCATTACACTTGAACTCTGGCTTGATTTGTTTCCTATGTTTCTCTTTCTTCTTGCATCTTTAGGTCAAGAATAAACACAGAACTCTTAAAAGCACTCATTTAATAGTTAATATTACGTACGGAGTTCTAAATGGTCCTACGATGTGTGTGTCATTTTTTTTTTACCAAAGAGGGTTCTGTATTAATATGATAAACGATAACATGGGAGTTAAAAGGATTTACTAAAACGCAATACATTTTATGGGAAGTCCCTGTGGAAAAAATAGTTTAATACATAATGGAATAGGTACAATTTACCTGAGACTGAAATATTCAGCCCCATTAGCAAGGTAAATCGAACTAGTTCATTGCATAGTATGGGTCGCTAAAAATTTATTCATCACTGCTAGAATATCTCCCAATGGCAAAAGAAATGCTTTGAATCATTTGCTTTTAAATAGATGAGACTCACTGTGTCCTGTACTACAGCAAACGCTATAGCAAGATGGGATGCCTTCTTAGCTCTTTGATGTAGTCCATGCAAGAAATAAAACTAGTACTGGGAGTACTAAGTCTAGCTTTATTGTAAGGTTACATCAACAGAATCTTGAAACTCTGAAAGTATTTTCCTCTCCTTTTACTTTCTGGTAAACTAGGGAGGGTCCCTTCTGAATCATTTTCTTCTCTCCTCTTTTTTTCTGTGGACTGAGATATCTTTTACATTGATGGTTGTGTATTCTTCCTCCTGTTTCCCAAGGTCATTCCCACATACCATTATAGCCTTATACTTTTTAATAAGTCCACCTCTCCTCCTTCAGGCAACAGGGGAGAAACAGGTGTATAACAGGAAGGATCCCTGTTGTAAGCACCAACGGTTTTTGGTGGCAAAAGCATTGAATAAATACCACTAAACTCATCTTATATTAAGAACAATGGGAAGGCCCTAAAGGCTTTCCTAAAATGGGCTTTGTGAAGGATACCAATAATATAGTTCCTAAGAAATTGAACTACTCAGTGAGTTCCATACGTCTTGTGGCAGAAAAACATTTTGGTGGCTATTATTGGAGAAACTGATAAGCATATGGGGAAAAAGAGCTTGATATCATCAATACAGATTCTTCTGTTGGAGTATCTGTGTGTGTGTGTTCATATATACATATATATTCATTCATTCCAGCTATTTTTTAAATCACTCTTACAGCAGCCATATAAGTGTAATAAATAAATAAGCAAGCAAGCAAGCTGTTTGGAGAAAGGTTCCTACCATTCTTAGCATTTTTATATGCCCATCTTACATTCCAAAGAGGATTTCAACTATCGGAAGAACAAGTTAGTTTCGGTAGCGGTATGTCTTAATTGGCAAATAATTTTATTTATTCAGGACAGTCACAAGATCAATTTTTTCCCCCACATAATCCTTTGCCCAGCAGTTATTTTTTAAAAAGTCAATTCTGTTCCATGAGGTTTCCATGAATTTACAGTTGCATATTTACAGAATTTGCACTTGTGGGTTGCAGTAGTAGATGGACAAGATGGGAAAAGCCTTTGAGAAACATTGCAAATATATTCAGTATTTCTGAATTTATAGACAATACAATATAACCACCCAATGCCTTGCAAATAGGGTATGCAGGTGCATTTTCTTTGCATTGTGCATGGATCGACACCTAGCATCATTAACCACAAAATGTGTGTTGTGATCACAACATATGTGATGTGGGTGAACAATATTCACTAGCTAAAAAGGGAGCGTGATTTTCAAATGTTCTTAATCTGTCCCAGTCTTCGGTAAATATTGCCTCAGAGAAGTAGTTTGAAGATTTTATTATTAGAGATGTCTAATAGAGAATGTGCGGGTTTATTTGGCTTTGAAACTGTGTAAAATAAAATCAAAGAGCACAGGTCCAAATGATTGAAATAATCATTGACTGCTCCCTTCTTAAGGGCATTTAATTATTTATTTTGAAGAATCTGATACCCAAGTGAATTAATGCGAAAGCATTTCTCTGTTTGTGCCAAATCAGTGCTTCTCAGTAGGAAGTTAGTCCATCTTCGCAAGCAAGCTTTCTTTCTCAGTAGGCAGTCCATTTCTGTAGAGTGCCATTAAGTTAATTTCAAAAAGAACCAGTAAAGGTATATGGAGCAGGCAGTAATAGCATGGAAAATATCCAAAATTACTAGACCCCAGCAACAGAACTTGGATGCCATTTTCATGCACTAATAATTTGTAGTTTACATATTGAAGGTAACTATAAATTGTCTACTTGCTTAGTTAAGGCATGCACATAATTAAAAAATATGTCATTAGCTCTTTGCCATTCAGTGTCTGAGAACAGAGCTTTTTCCTTCCCCTTTGGAGAAAAAAAACCCACCGAATAAAACTATTTACGGATCATTATCAAAGACAATGCAGAGGGTCTGTGTCACTAAGACTGTGATTGAAAAACCAATTAAGAGGAGGCACTTGAATTTAAGCTGATTTAGTTCTGAATTCAATGGGATTAAATTGTCATTAGTCCAAGTATTTTCAGGCTTAACCAGGTTGTGGACCGGTCTGTTTACTTCATCGAGATCTGCATGCATAAATAGATAAAGTTCACCAGTAGATTTTTAATCTGGAAACATCCCAGTGAATTTCCATGTTCCTAAGACTTCACATTTCTCTAAACAGAAAGAAAAGCCTTCTAATTGAGACTAACACTCTCCTTAATGGGAAATTCCTAGGAGCCTCTATCATTTCATATTTAATACACATACATATCCCTGGGACCAGCAATAGAATATTGCACATTATTCTCCTGAGAGGATGGAGAACTCTAGGTAGACGTTTCCAAGTAGCAGTGTGTTCTATGCTTCCTCCCTAGACTGTCCTTTTCTAGCTAACACTCAATGTTTTACATTTCAGTCCCCACTAGGGTGCTTTTTTAAAAAAAAACCCAGACAGGATCTCCCTTAGTTTTTAGTTAAAGGGTCTGGGATTTTTATGTTTGTTCATTTTTTATTTTTGTATTTATGCAACCCACAGGGTTCCTTGAACTCTGCTGATAGTTCTTATTTTCAGCAATTATGTTTGGATTTCAATTGTTTTTCATCACTATTTTCATCATTATTATTGAATGTGTTAATAAAGAAACTTTTAACTCCAATTACAGCTCTGGACATGTTGTGTGGCATTGCACCCATCATATCATTGTCTGTGATGGACAATGATCCTTTTGGATTTCATGGGACTCATATCTCACTTTTGCAACCTTCCAGAGTTTGCTACTGCACCACTTCCCAATTTTTCAGAGAGGCTTGAATAACCACTAACTTTCTATTATGGTCAACATCAGCCTTCCTTAAACTGGTGCCTTCCGAATATGATAGCAGGTTTAGAGGCTGTTCAATTTTTTTTTCTAGACGAATGTCAGATACTAATGCTCCAGTCCTGATTTCTAGATTTTATGACAAGAAGATCTGCAAAAAAACATAATCAACTTTCAACTAAATAGAATAACTATTGTAGGAGGTTAGCACCCACCCCTGTCCTAGAAGAATGAAATATTTTTAGGAAATATTAAAAAGGCAGAATATTATATTTCCCTAGATGAGAAATGGATAAGCATGTTTTAAAGCAGCTCCTACCTTCTTGTTAATGGTCCAGTGGCAGAAACTCAAACTTTGTCAATGGACCATCACAACACAATAGGACCCATCTGCAACACAATAGCAGCAGGAACTCACCACATGTGACCTGGGAAGCACATGTCACCATCAGCCAGCAAGGCTAGCTAAGACCCACACCCCCTGGGATTCTGACAACCAATCAGAATACTCTTTCTGGGCCCCAGGAAATGCAAAGCCAGAGAGAGCATAAAAACTCCCTGTATCTGCCCTTCTTCCCTTTTCTGTTCAGGAGCTCAAGCCATGTGATCCTGTCCACCATTAAACCATCTTTCCAAGCAGTCTCCATGTATCCAGTGTCTTTTTTCCCACTTGGAGCAGAACCTAGAAGGATGTTTCTTCCAACACTATGATTCTGGAAACCTTAATTGTACAAAATTCCAGAACAGATGGAACACTGTAATATGTCCAACGGTTTGTTTCCCTGTCCCATCTTATGCATAGATTGCCAGTTTATTTCCATAGAAAGCATTTTCAACATACATATACAATTAGAATGCAACCTTCAATCAGAATGCATTGTAAAATGAGAATAGATAGGAACAGTAACAACAAAGATTCAAAGGGGACATAAATCCAATTCTCAGTTGCTGTTCCACAGATAGCAAGAAGGAAATGTGTCCACTTCCTTAATAGTAAGTTCGTAAATTCAGAAAAAGGGACGCAGTGGCTCAGTGGCTAAGATGCTGAGCTTGTTGATTTAAAGGTCAGCAGTTCTGCAGTTTGAATCCCTAGTGCCCAGTAATGGGGTGAGCTCCAGTTACTTGTCCCAGCTTCTGCCAACCTAGCAGTTCGAAAGCATGTAAAAAATGCAAGTAGAAAAATAGGGACCACCTTTGGTGGGAGGGTAACAGCGTTCCTTGCACCTTTGGCATTTAGTCCTGCTGGCCAGAGACATCTTCGGACAGCGCTGGCTCTTCGGCTTTGAAATGGAGATGAGCATTGCCCCCACGAGTCGGGAACATATAAGCGAGGGGAGCCTTTACCTTTATCTTTAAGTTCAGAAAATACACAGAAATCTACTATATTCCAGGAGACATTGAATTTAATTAAGTTTAACCTAACTATTGTACTATTTGCTAACATAGATTATTGGTTTACAAAATTGAATATTTTATTTGAACCCAAGAATAAACAGAAACATTTGACAGTTAAAGTTTCCATGAAATTTCTTTCATGGAATTTCCTGCTGTTTCATAGGTTTCCAGAAGGAATTATATACTTTCATAGCTTTTGCATCCCCAACACTACTATTTAGTCTGTTTAGCATATGTAAACAATTTATTCTGAAGTTGGAAAGCTTTTTAAAAGGCCATCACTATTTCATTGAGAAATTCCCCCTTTGGTATGCTGCTAAGAATATTATTTAACAGAAAAAGAAGAATTTGTATAAAATCTTGAACTTGATGAAAAGCATTTTCAATATTTCCAGTTGAGTTAACTATTTCTTGATTTGCATGTCATATTTTGCTCTTTTAGAAATAATGAAATAGACCACATCTATATGCATATAATAAGGAGAATGATACCAGAAGTTGGTTTACTTTCAGGGATAATTAAAATGTAGAAAATTATTACAATTTTAAAAATTAATTTATTATTACAGTTTTACTGCCTGGAAAAGTAAGACTGTTTTGGAGTAACCTGTTCCAGATATTAAGATGATCTGGTGACATGCAATAATATACAGCTGGAATCAACAAATGGAGCTGTACAATCTCAGCCAAAAGAAAATTATCTTAGATCTCCTCTATAATATGGACACAGGACTAGAGTAGAGGTTGTTTCAATGGAACATTAGCTAAATAAGAATCTGATTATCTAATTAATCTAAAACTATTCCTGGAAGTCACACAGAATTTGGGTTATGAGTTATATTGGGAAAATCTGAAGAGAAAATGGCTGGATACCAATAAGAAAAACAAACATTAACAGCAGCTTGAGATTCCTGATAAATCATTAGTGATTGATCATGAAGATCACAGGAAAACCTACAATTCCTCAAAAGTCTATGGAGATTCTCAGTCACCCAGGTCATGGTTGTCCCAAAGGTGTTTTTTTAAAAAAATCCAATTGGACTTTTTTGCTTTTTTTCTTGAAGATGTTTCCCTTTTCATCCTAGAAGCATCCTCACTTCTGACTGAATGCTGGAAAATGGAAGGATTTATATTCCATGCAGTCATCTAGTTTTTTGCATTTTGAAGGTGGGTCATTAGCTATCTGAGAGTTGTTGAGGCCCCTTGGGGGTTTATGTGTACCCTCAGGGTCATCTGAATCACAGTACAAATGGGTGTATAACTTTATTGAAAATATATCATGTTATATCACTCCCCCTCTGTTGAGAGAAGGCTGTTCAATTTTAATATAGATGGACTCTTTTGCCCTCTTTCAAACCAGTGGTCCTCTCTGTCCAGAATGTGGACTTTTTGCTGTCTTCATAAGAGTGTCCTTTGTCTTTCAAATGCAGATGGACTGCTGAATCTTGTCATGATAGGTTTGTTTTCCTATGTTGTGTCATGCATTCGTGACGTGGCTGTTTTGTTTCTCCAATGTACAAATCTGCACATGTCTCACTGCTTTGAGACAAATCCATCAGGACAAGAGCTCAAAAGGTTGCCTCAAAAGTCTGGCAGGTCAGGCAGAAAAGGGAAAGGGATTCTTTTGTGAACTAAGAATGAGAAAGCACTTATTCTCCAACAGTCAAACTGATTTCTATACTGGGCAATTAAGAGGAATCCTATGCTAGATCATTCAGTAGTCAAATAGCAAATATGGCCCAACAATCATTTTAGTAAACTATATATTAACAAGACTGGGAGGAAAACTTCATGGATTGGACCTTATAATTAATTTAAATATCAAATTCTTTAATGGAATGGGTTGCAGCAGATTTGATGATCTTTCACTGAAGCTTATGTCTTTTTGTGGTTGCACAGGCTGACAAATATGAGCCATAGGCAACACCTTCAAAATATTTTTTTTTTTAATTTATTTATATGCCGCCCTTCTCCGGAGATTCAGGGTTGCTTACAATGCGTTAAGCAATAGCCTTCATACTTTTGTATATTTTATACAAAGTCAGCTTATTGCCCCCACAGACTGGGTCCTCATTTTACCTACCTTAGAAAGGATGGAAGGCTGAGTCAACCTCGAGCCTGGTGGGATTTGAACTTGCAGTAATTGCAGGCAGCTGAATGTTAATAACAGTGCTTTAGTCTGCCGCGCCACCAGGCTTTAATCTTGGAAGACAAAGCATTTTTACTGTGCAATTTATGCACATTTGAAGAAAGGACATAAGACATCAGTGTTTACATGTCAGATTTCCTTTTGCTATCATCCTCTGCCATCAATCAAGCAATCAGAATAGAGCTGGAAGGGACCTCGGAGATTTCCAACCCCCTGCTCAAGCAGGAAATCCTATATCCGTGATGGCGAACCTATGGCATGCATGCCACAGGTGGCACACAGAGCCATATTGATGGGCATGAGAAGGTTGCCCTAGCTCAGCTCCAGCACGCATGTGCATGCTGACCAGCTGATTTTCAGACCTTCTGGGCCCACCGGAAGTTGGCAAATGGGCTGTTTCCAGCCTCTGAAGGCCTCCAGGGGGTGGTGTTGAAGGCTGTTTTTGCTTTCCTCAGGCTCCTAGAAGGCCTCTGGAGCCTGGGGAGGGCGAAAAATGGGCCTACCAGGCCCACCATGCCATCACATGCCAAAAGCGGGGGGACCATGGGGGGATCACAGATGCTTGTGCAGGGGGCCAGCGTGCATAGAATTATGGGTGTGGGCACGCATGTGCACGGCCATTCCGCACTCCCCCCACTTTTGGCATGCGATGGCAAAAAGGATAGCCATCACTGCCCTATACCATTTCAAACAAGTGGCTGTCCAGTCTCTTCTTAAAAACTTCCAGTGATGAAGCACCCACAACTTCTGAAGGCAAGCTGTCCCACTGTTTAATTGGACTCACTGTTAGTTTCTTCTTAATTCCAGGTTTCTTCTCTCTTGATTAGTTTCCATCCATTAGTTTCCATCCATTCTGTATCTTGTCTTATCTACACAGTTTTAACCAAAGGCGAAGAAGGAGAAAAAGAAAAACATTTGGTGGAAATAGAGTAATATATGTGTTCCTCAGAATGTACAAACATGGGGGTAAAAGACGTAAAGATTAAGACCAGAAGCACTAACTCATATCCCTCCCATAGGGATGCCCCGTAGGCAGTGGAGGAAATGTAGTAAGTACAACTAAAATTGGATTTCATAATTGCCACTAATAAAGGGGAGAGCCTGTGCAGCAATTTACTGTGCTGTTGGCAAAATGAATTGCTCAAGGCATATTAGATAACACAAATACAGTAAGTAAATGATGATTAAAATAACTATATAGTAAGCACTGTATGTGCTACACAGCACAACTCTGTTCACAAACACTTTAGATATCTTCCCCAGTGGTTGCATGTTTGTTGTTTATTACTACATTAATTGCTACATTAATTTTTAAATTACTACATTAATTTAAAAAAAAATCAATGAACATAGTCTCGCCCTATAAAATGTTTTTGACTGTTATTTTAATCCCCACCCCCAAACTGCGTAAAAGGAAGCGTGACGTCATTCGGCAACATTAAATAGCATTAAACAGACCATAACTAACATTAGTCGTATAAATTATACATAAGGTGGCATTTTTATGTACTCTGTGAATAATTGCTTCATGGGTTGTGCAATCTTTTCCAAAACAACTTCCAAAGAAATAACATATCTGGTTATGTTTCATAGTTATATGTTAGTAACTGAATTAGCATACATTTACTAAGTTAACAGAGAACATTCTTCTTGTGAGATAATCATTTATTTTTATCAGAAGTTTAATGTTTCATGCCGCATCATTGCCAAAGTCGATATACATGGACTCAAGACTGTTTCCAGCTTTATTCTCTTTTTGTAAGATACTTACCCGGGAATGAAGTCCTTTATTCATGTAGACACAAATAAGTCCCATTGAATCAGTGGGTTTATTTACGGGTAGCCTATGCTTTATGAAGCCTTTGCATATTTATTTAGTACTTCTACTATGTGGAAGAGACCTAACTGTAGTATTACACAAATTTACAAGGGCTAAGATTCCTACCCAGCTGTGGTGTTAATTTTAGAAAAGGAAGAATAAATGTGTGTCTTTCAGTTTAGCTGGCAAACAAGCTTAATTCTTAAATATCAGTTTTAATAAGCTGTAAAATATGCATGTGTATACATACGCCCTGACTCATATTCCAATAAATAGAGCAATTGTTCTTTAGCAATTAGAAAGCTGCATAGCTTGTATTAATATCCAGATAACACTGTATAATGACCATATGATCTAGTGCAGTTTTTTCCAATCTGCTCCCTTCAGCTCTCTAGGAATAAAACTCCTGTGATTCCATGCCAGAGTAGACAGGGAATAAGGATGATAGACCTGGATTATTAAGGAAGCTCCCACATTCACTGCCTTGCACTCTTTTTTTTTTTAAAAAAGCAATTCATTCCAAATTTTTCCCTGTCATTTCTGAAAGAAAGAATACATAGAGTGCTCCACCAGGGGTCATCACATGATATTTTACCCAACCTTCTTCAATCTTGTAGTATTAATGTCCTGAAGGGTGCGGTGTTAAGAAATAGTGAAGCTGTAGTAATTTGAAGTAGAAAGATTAATAAATAAATAAAATCACTGTTCCAAAGAAAATGAAGGATAAATTTAGAGAAGTGGGAACAGATATCAATAAAGGAGAATATTTATAGTTTAGGATTGAAATGCAGGGTTCTTGGTGCTCTCTAAACTTGGTTGTTTTCTTGCAGATGTTTAATTAGGTAACATCATCAGTGCTATCATCTATAGCGGGCTGTCATACTTGCGGCCTGCAGCCCGGATGCGTCCCATGCTGGCCACGCTCACACCTGCTTTAGTGAAGGGGAGAAAAGTTGTGATATGTCATGTGACTACGCTGTGGTGATGCGAGTTTGACACCCCTGACCTGATTATTCATGTCTCTGATTATTTGAAGGCACTGTATTGGACAGTTGATAGAGTGTTTGCTTCCTCTTCTTGTGAAGTGCCCAAGCTTTTTGGTTAATTCTTTTGCAATGTTATATGTTGGAGCAGTGGTGGCACAGTAGTTAGAGTGCACTATTGCAGGCTGACTCTGCCCACTTCTAAGAGTTTGATCCTGACTGGTTCAAGGTTGATCCAGCCTTCTATCCTTCTGAGGTTGGTAAAATTGTTGGGGCCAATATCTTGACCCTGTAAACTGCTTAGAGAGTGGTATAAAGCACTATGAAGCAGTATATAAGTCTAAGTGCTATTGCTCTGTAAGCAATAGCACTTAGACTGTATAGGGTAAAGGTCCCTGGTAATGATACAATTATATGGAACGGTATGTCAGGCTTGTGTATTTTGGGATATATGTAGGAGTGTGAGAAGATAGGTCCAATGTTTCTCATCCACCACTGTTCCTCTTTGATAATTTGACTGTCACTGAGAGTTCTCTTGACCCAGCTTTCTAGTTTTTGCATTATATTAGTGCTCCCTGGGATGTAAATTTCTTTGTCTTCTAATATTTCTTTTGCTTTTTTGTATTTATTGTCCTCTGTCCAAATATTGTCCTCTTTCTAGCACTGATGATGTAAAACTAGTTTGGGTAATGAAACATCTACAAAAAGCAGCCGAGCTCAGAGAGCACCAAGGACCCCACAGGGAATGGTCTTGAGGTACAGTTCTGTCCAAGACAGAACTGTAAACTGAGAAAGCATCTCCTACAATAGCTTCCTTAGTTCTCAGAGAGATAAAGAGAAGGAAGAGGAATTGTATTCAGATTTGAGATTCTATTACAGTAACCTTAAAGAAAAAGTACTATTAGCCTGCATAATTTTAATTACCTAGTCTGGTCCTACTTGAAAGGCTTCTAGACAAAATAAGATTATAATCGGACATCAGGAATAAAATACTTGCAGAAATACAAATGTAAGTTCTTCATTGAGAAGATTGCTTCAGAAACATAGAAAAGTATATTTTCTGATCCTATGGTTTTTTTCCATCCTGATCACATTTTTTAGAGAAAATTAAAAAAAAATTAATTAGATTTATATGCTGCCCTTCTCCAAAAACTCAGGGCAGCTTACAATGCATTAAGCAATAGCCTTCATACTTTTGTATATTTTATACAAAGTCAGCTTATTGCCCTCACAAACTGGGTCCTCAATTTACCTACCTTAGAAAGGATGGAAGGCTGAGTCAACCTTGAGTCTGGTGAGACCCAAACTGGTGCAATTGCAGTCAGCTGGATGTTAATAACAGGCTTTAGTCTGCTTATTAGCCTGTTGAGCAATCCAGGCTCTTCACCCTTTTGTCATCACATATGCATGGAAACCTACGTTTTAGGTGAGTTACACACGTTGGTGCTTTTGTGTTGAATGGTCAGTCTCATGTTATCCCCTGATGGCATTTTGTGGGGGGAAAAACAGCAAATTGAATAATTCACTCTCTCAACATAGTGCCAGGTATATGAAACTCCACTATCTGCCTACTGAAGGACAAACTGAATGGAGTAGATACAATCCCAATCTCCCTTTCTAGCAGTTTCACATTCAAATTGGAGCTTTGACACTTTCCTACTAACATTTTTAGGGCTATGGTTGTTCAATTGTGGCACTTGTGAAATAAAGACTAAAGAAATATAGAAGTAAATGTATGTTGGTGTGTGTGTGTGTATGTGTGTGTGTGTGTTGAACACATACAATAAAACAGGACATGCCCCCCTCCTCTTGCTTTCATTTCACTTAATCAGTGCCAAATGAGTTCTGGGGGAATATTTAGCAAGCTATCACAAATTGACTTGAAACTCCTTTTGCCAACTTGTCTCAGCAAAACTGTACATCTTCTGAAAATTGCAGAAACCATGTTATTATTTTCACAATGTATTCTGGAACATAAGAGAGTATCAGTGACATTTCCTTTAATTTATAGACCTATTTTTAACATCCTGTCCAGGAATTTTGCCCTTTACTAACAAATTGAATGCTCCAACATGGTTTCTTGCTTGCTCGCCCTTATGCCCATCTGTCAGGATGGCTTAGTGCCTGATGGCTAGGGGGTATGCCAGTTTCATTTGGTCATAAACTCTTATCTGAAATAGCCTTGGATCAACAACAGTGCTGTAGACTAACCCTGCAAAGAAACGGTCTACCATGCTGCAAAGTGGAAAGGAATGGAAAAGAAAAGGAGGGAAGGGAAATAGATGGATGTTGAAAATATATATGCTATGATTACAAAGCATTTTTTTGTCTTTTAAAATGTCTCAAAATATCAGCACGTTTTTTATAATTCTAATTCTATATTATGTTAAGGCAGGTATGAAAGGTTAATATTCACGTACAAAATTGGGGTATGTTTTCCCTCCTTCCGTATAAAAGCCCCTTTGCTGTACAGCAGGGTAGATTTCTTTAAATTCTCTTTCTTTTTTCTCCCATTTTTAGAAGTTGTCTTAGCTGGTAATTGTCACCATTTTTGAATTATTCAATCAACTTCTATTTTAAAGATTTTTAAAAAAGCATAGTATTTATAATACTAATTTACAGGTAATTAGTGAAGAATATATAAAAATAACCAAACAGACATATTTAAAGTAAAGACAGTTTTAATATGTTAACTCAGTAGAAATGATCTGAATACAGACCTGCACTAATTTGAGGTCAGTGAATGTCCATTCAAAATATTTACATCATAAAGTTGTCTGTGCAAATGTATCTATATATTTGCAGCTCTCTCTCTCTCCCTCTCCATCTCTCTCTCCTCCCTCCTCCCTCTCTCTCTCTTTCCCTCCCTCCCACCTCCCTCTCTCTCCCCTCTCTTTCTCCCTCCCTCCCTCCCTCTCTCTCTCTCTCTCTCTTGGTGGTGTGGTAAATCACATACTGTTGTTTCATATATAACATGAAAATTGCTCTGGAAAACAAATGCTTATTTTGATTGGTTAGAAATATTTTCTGTTTATATGGAAACCAATCAAGCAAAGTGTTCCCACCCATTCCAATAACATTCCTCAAACTCTCTTTCTTGTTTAATTATACTTCAGTATCTAATATTTGCTATTTCACATTCAGAGAAGTTTGCCTCAATATTTCACTCAACGTACAGAGTACTAAAAAATATACAACCAATGAAAAGGAAAATGGAAAATAATTTTTCTCTTCTAATTAGAAGATTCTGTGAGATGGAGATATTCTTCCTCATCGAGAACATGTCTGACTTCTGTCAAGCAATCGTTTTAACAGGGGAAATTCACTTTAGATTGTTGAGTTTGATTTGAAACAAAGGTCTTTTCAATTTTCAGTATCATTGATGAAGGTATATATCATACGCCGGTTTATATTACAATTTTAAACTTTTAAATGGAAAAAACAGTAGACCGTTAAGTGAGATTTTTTTAAAAGCCTGTCTTCTATCTACTATATTGCATATGCACAATATTTAATAATATTCTGTCAGAAGATTAAACTTATTAGTTAACAGTGAATGTACCTTTTGTCTACAAAATAAAAGAACTAGATCAGATTAAGAACAAAATACTAAACATTCAATAGAACAATTCAAACTCCAGTTCCAAAGTCTTAGATAATACTGGGACAATTATCCAGTGATGCCAAATTTACATTCCAGTCTGAATCTTGCCTATTTCCAAAAAAAGAAAAAAAAAGGGGGGGGGGGTTAGATCATCTCCAGAAAGCCAAAGACCTCCAACAAGGGGAACTGTGTAAGAACGTTATTCAGATGAGTACTAAAAAAAAGCTGTGATGGCGCAGTGATTAGAATGCACTAATGCAGGCTAACTCACTGCTCACTCCAGGAGTTCGATTCTGAGTGCATCAAGTTTGACTCAGCCTTCCATCCCCCTGAGGTCAGTAAATTGAGGACCCAGATTGTTATGGCAATATGCTGATTCTGTAAACAGTTCAGAGAGGGCTGTGAAGCTGTATATGTCTGTGTACTACTGCTACTAACACACTTCAGCAGTACACCAGAAAAAGAAACAAATGCCCTGGTCTATATTAAAAGACCACCTATACA
Organism: Masticophis lateralis; assembly: GCA_030761175.1. Classification (NCBI taxonomy): domain Eukaryota; kingdom Metazoa; phylum Chordata; class Lepidosauria; order Squamata; family Colubridae; genus Masticophis; species Masticophis lateralis. The sequence continues at coordinate 64,426,584 of JAUDYJ010000005.1, forward strand.
ACGCCTTTCATCTTTCTTGTGCTTTCTCTGACCATTTCTTGTCTGTTTATAGGAAGTGAGGAAGAAATTATTTGTAATAGTGAAAGCACTGCAACTTAGAACATTATGATCTTGTCTTCGCATATCCCAACTCTTGTCTATAAACAAATCCATAAAGTATTGCCATTTCGGGCCTAGTGTCAACAAAAGAAATAACAATACCTTTACTTTAGCTTTGCTCTAATAAACCAACTTTATATTCTTTCCTTCTTCCAACAATCTTAATAATTAGTCCATTCAAGTGATTTATTTATTAGATTTTTATCCTGCCTATATTATTGTTATAGATTAGTTAAGATGACAATATACCTAATACTCCTTCGCCCTCCTATTTTCCATACAACAGGGTGAGCCTGGAGCAGAGATGATGGTGTGGAGTTGCTTTCATTGGGCAAGTTTTATAGTCCCTCATTCTCTCTCTCTCCCAATCCACCTCTGGAGTTGCTTAGGTGTGGCACTAAGGTACATATTAATGTAACTTAAGCATCCAGTAAGTATTGTGTGCCTGCTACCACAAATAAGGGCAATAATCGTCTTACTGGGATTGCAGTAGAACGTGTGTTATCTCACAAGGTGCAATAGCTACGTCATCTAAGCAGCCTTTCTTCTAAATGTCCATTTATACAACCATCTTCTGAATCTTTATCAGTCTAAGCAACTCTGACAGAAAGTAATTCCTGAAACACAAACAATGTTCAAAACCATAATTTTCTCAAAGCCTAACAAAAACATTGGAATGTTTAAGTTGAATAGGACAATGCTAAGCAGATGCATAACAAAATACACTGAGCTAGGTTTTTATATAATCACCACATTTGATAAAACATTCCTTCCTTGTTGTGGCATTTCCAACATCTATTGTTGCATGATTTATCTATCTTGGCAATTGTTGATTGAGTTATATACCATCTGTAAAACATTTTATACCAATTTTCCCTCAGATTGTGGCTTGGTGTAAGTTTTATTGATTTTTCTATAAATCTTCCCATTGATCCATTGTTGTTATTTCTTTGAAATTTTGCAGCCATGTTAAAATGCAAGGGTTTGGGTTTTTTTTTTTTACATTGGTTCTGCATCTGTATCATATTTAAGTAGCAGTTTCTAAATGCATTCTAATTAATTATCTTGAATATATATAAAGGTCCATTCTTCTTTTTTGAGATTGCTTTTTATTTTTCTAGTTTTTTGAAGAGACATTAACCAAGGCAGATTTCTTACTTCATTAACTAATTCTTATTGTATCTTTAGTCTATTTCTTGAGTCCAGATATATCATGTTGGCATATGTAATCAGATCTTTCTTACTTTAAATATCTTTGCAATAAAAAGTCTTTGACAGGGATGCTAGTGGTAAAATCACTGGATTTATTCTTGCTTTTAACGATTCCAAATTATTAACAGATTTTTCTCTTATAATATGTCCCTTGAGATTCTTGTCTCCTTTTGTTTCCTTATACCACAAATATCTGTGAAATCCATTAACTAAGTCTGCTTTCTCCATCGTTGATATTCTATTATTGGGAACTTTTATCCATTTTGTTATCCATGATAGGCAGATTGCTATATAATATAATGTGAGGTTAGGGAAACCTTCTCCTTCTCTTTGTCTGATATCTTCCAAAATTTTGAAGGTTACTCTTCTTTTTTCTACTTTCTATAAACCTACTAATTGTTCTTTGCCAACCTTCCAATTTGCCTAACAAGAAACATTGAGCATGACATAAAATATAGCCATTCAAAATTGTTATAGTGGAATGTTAGTACACCAGGACAGATTTAAATACATAATTTTGTAATTAATTCATAAAAAAGATCAGAACAGAAAAAAATATGGCTTATAAAATTATTCTTTGTATTCTAGGTACCATCTGATTGTTTTGCCATCGATGCAAACAATAAATAAATAACCAGACATATCAAAACAATATATTTGGTAAAACATTTTTAAAGGAAGGAAAACACCATTAATTTGTAGGTCCACTTTGGTGAATTGGAATTCCCAGATCTACAAAAATAAATTGCGGTACATTGGCTGAAGTTATTATATTTTTGCTAGTTGATCAAGAATTTCAAATAAGTATGAACACAGTATTTAAATGTTATTATCCTAATTATGCCCTTCTTAATCAAAGAATTCCACAAATTAAAGTAATATCCAACTCATTTCTAAATTAGTTTTTATAACTAGGAAAATGTGGCAAAAATAATTAAATCCTTTTATTTCTTTTTCATTCTCAGTTTTGGATCATCTTCATGCTAGAGTAGAGATAATTGTTTTAAATGCGGGAGGGGGGAGTTATGACGCCTACAGAATTTAACATGGATCAAAACCAGTCACTGAAAATCAGTTAAAGGAAGGGTTGGAAAACATGCCAGAATTGTAGATACAAATTCACTGAATCATTTAATTCATTTCAAACAAGGAAATTAAAATAGACAAACAAAAAGGATCAAAAATATTACTTTTTAATAATTAAAGCAAACAAAATTTGCAAAATATAGTTAGCAAGAGTTAAAATAATTTTTAAAAACATGCATGGAAAAATCACATTAAATTAACAGTTAATTCTTAAGAATTCTTAAGTCTTTCTTAGAAGTAATGCACATTCAGAACTACACTGATTACATATTTCATCCTTAAATATATAATATGGACATGGGTGATGTTATAAGAGGAGACAATATCAAAGTGATTTCTAAAAATCAAAGCAAGTTTGACAAAAGTAGAAAAATGGGGGGGGGTGCTTTAGACTTGCTGATTTGTTTTCTTACAGTACCTAAATTTCAACTGTATAAAGCAGAAGTATGAGATTACCTTTATTAATTAATAATATTATAGAAGGAAGGAAGGAAGGAAGGAAGGAAGGAAGGAAGGAAGGAAGGAAGGAAGGAAGGAAGGAAGGAAGGAAGGCTCTGCAGCTTTGTACCTAAAATATTTGTGTCCTTTTCTTTTTAAGCAGAGGTATTCTGAACCTGGTTGATCTTGTGTTGATTCGATGAACAAAGACGCGTAGGCAGGAATGATGGTTCATGGGAAGGCCCCTTGGTAGGAGGGCGCCTTGGTGGGAAGGCACCTTGGTGAAAGGTACCTTGGTGAAGGCACAAGGCACAAGGCACCCTGACTCCATCCAGAAGGCTCCCTTTTATTGTCATTTTACAACTCTCATGGCAAAACATTAATCAACATTTACTTTGTACTGATTGGTAAAGAAAGCTCATGAATTCCACGTGGACACCCCATGTTTCCCTCATGCCCTTACTGTAACAGTCAATGCTTTTCTGCCAGGTCTGCATGCCTTGCATTTTTGAGAAAAATCCTCTGCCAGACATCCTGATGAGATTAAGACCTTGTGTATACGTTGTTTACCCAGAGCGGTTTGCCGACTTTCTTGAGATAACAACAGTATTTACCACAATCTTGGGCCAGTCACTCGCTTACAGCTCTAAGAAGAAGGTAATGGAAAACCACTTCTGAAAAATGCTGTCAAGAAACTTCAGGGACTAGGCTAGGCAGTCATCAGGACTCAATACTGACTCAAAACCACCCCCCATCTATATCTATCTATCTATATATATTACTAAGTTCCCTGCTATAGAAAACCGATTATTGCACAAATGTATAGAAGGAATGTATGTATAGAAGGAATTCTATATAGTTGTCACTCTCTTTTTCTATCTATATATATGCATTCATTCCTGAAACCTACCTGGGCAAATCCCTGCAGATCTTAGATCTGAGACAGTGACTGGTCGAAAACCAATTTGATGGCTTTGGGCCTAAGCTAGGACTAGAACTCACAGTCTCCCAGTTTCTAGTGTAATGCCTTAGCCCAGAGCTTTCCAACCTTTTCAGCTTTGCAACCCAGTGGCGGAGAGGGGGGGGGAGATGGTTCTGTGTGAGCAGCAGGCAAACTTGCACATGCACAAACAGTTCCATTTGTGTCAACAGTGGGCACACTTTCCCACTGCTCTCACAAATGGAGCATGTGAATGCATGCATTTGCCCATTGCTCATGCAAGCGGGGACCTGCACACGCTCATATTGCTCACCCGCCATTTCCATGGCTGAGTGTTGAACAGTTCAAGGCCCAGTAGTGGCCCATGGCCCAGGGGTTCTGGACCCCTGCCTTAGCCAATATACCAAACTAGTTGTCATTTGCTATTATAATTCATTAAATTATCCTTGAATCTATTTCCTAGCTCCTATTTTTATCTTGTAAATTTCAGATCTATATCCTTACCTAATGAACTCAGCAAGAATTCCTTCTATATAGGCTTCTATACATTTGTGCAATAATCTGTTTTCTATAGCAGGGAATTTATCAATACCCTTTCCTCCTATGTTGCTTCTCCACGACTGTGTAAAATTACTGTGAAATCAAGGCATATACAAAATTATATGCTAGTATTTTAGCGTTTTGCATGTTGTTTACAGCAGATCTTTCCTCATTCTCCCAATTTAGCAATATGCCATCATACAACCAGTGTGACAGTCATTTACACTGACACAGTTTTCAAATGTGAGTTTGTTAGCATGCTATCTGGAAAAGCTATTTCATTTCAGATGCACTGGTTCCCAGTGGTCTTCTGGGTGTGATTCAAGGTGGTGGTGACCATCTTTAAAGCGCTCCATGGCTTAGGACCCGGGTACTTATGAGACTGCCTTCTGCTGCCGATAGCCTCCCACTGGCCAATATGCTCCCACAGAGAGGGACTCCTCAGGGTGCTCTCCCCCTGGGGGCTACTGGTCGAAACAGTGTTGACCGGTAGCCCCCAGGGGGAGAGCCTTCTCTGTGGGGGCACCTGCCCTCTGGAACAAACTGCCCCCAGAACTACGGATGATCTCTGACCTACGCACCTTTCACAGTGTCCTCAAGACACTATTGTTCCAACAAGCTGGGCTGGCCTAAACATGATTTTTAATTGGAGTTTATTAAGGCCAATTCTTTAATATGTTTTTAAAATGCTTTTAAATTTTGTATTTGGATTTGTTTTACTGTTGGCTGGGCACTGCCCTGAGTCCTTCGGGAGAAGGGCGGTATAGAAATTAATTAAATAAATAAATAAATGATAATAATTTTCTTTTTGTATGGGGGTTGGAAGGAATGGTTGTGGAAGCTTAGGAAGGGAGAGATTCAGGTTTAGGCCAGCTTTGAAAAAAACAAGGTTCTTTGATCAGAGTTGTCTTATAAACTATGAATGTTAGCATAGAACTGGGAGAAAAGTAAGCGTAACTAAGAAATCTTTTAGCTTGGTCAATAGTATTCTGACTTGCAGTGTAAATATCTGGGAAATAGAAAGGCTGGTGATCTAACGTTAAATCTTCCAGTCATCACATAATTGGAAACAACAGGAAAAAAAGCTTGATCCAATTGCTGGTGAAAAACTTAATGACTATAAATCTGTCCACACATCAGCAGATGTGGTTAATCCTCAATGACTGCCTGATTCCTAAAATGAGGTTATTTGGTCCAGGAACTGTCCTGTTCAGTTGTCTCATAAATGTACAAATGCTGTTTCAATGTTTCTTAATACACCAAAAATATGATACCCAGGCACTTTTAAGGTCTAATAGCTAATTTCTCCAGAAATCTAAACCTAAGGCCTCCAAAACTCACTTTGAAAACACTAAGTCATAGTGAAAGCAATATTTAGAGAAGTTCATTGCTCAAATCAATCAACAATCTTATCAAAGTCCTATTAAAAGGAAGATGCTAGGAAAAAAAGCCAATTTCAAGTAGTTGGCATAAGCTGCCAAAAGGAAATATTTATTGTTTCCTGGCATTGTATTTCCAAGACACGCCCAAAGTTTCCATGGGTACTCAATCCTGCCCAGAATTGTTGCATGTTATAAAATAGAATTGGAAGGAACCTTAAAGGTATTCTAGTCTGACCCTCTGCTCAAGCAGAAGATCCTATCCCATTTCAGACAAGTGGCTGTCCAGGTTCTTCTTAAAAACCTCCAGTAATGAAGCTTCTGAAGGCAAACTGTTCATGGTTAATTGTTCTCACTGCTAAGGGGTTTCGCCTTAATGGCTGATTCAGATATTCTCTAGCAATTTGTGTCTCTCATTCATTGTCTCGGGTCCTCACTGGATTTTGAGGTCATTACTTCAGAGTATGAATTTGTGTATTCATTACACAAATGAAAATAAAACAATTGGAGGAGACTCGATCCCAGTGGAACTCTTGAAATCAAATTAAGACTGGTAGATCCTTGCCTTGGCCTCCTTATTGACCTCTACACATTTGGTTAACTAATGAATGAACCATTCTGTAAAACTTCCAATTTTTAAGAAAGGAAATACTGTAAGTATATTCCAACAAACTGTCAGCCAATGAATTTATTAAACATTAATACTACTATGTACACACTTCTACCTAAAACATATTGACTAATGCAAGAGAATGTGTTGGCTGAAGAACAAGCTGGCTTCAGAGCTGGACATTCAATATGAGATCAGTGAATAATATTGTCTCATTTGGCAGAAACAAAATATATTCTTGCAGTCCAAGAAGAGCTCAGCTTGAAGATGGCTTTTGATTCAGCCTCTAAGAGGGAGACCATGGAGGAAACTGACTCCTCTGTAAATTGACTCTATAGAATGACATGTATAATGGTTGATCATTATAATTGTATGCGATAAGGAAGGATGTGTCCCAGGTTGTTTGCTTCCTTCTTGGATCTTGTTTGCTTTTTGGAACAGTTTGTAGACGGGGCTTGTCCTGATGTCAGCTAATAGCTGATCTGTCAGAATGCTTCTAGAAATTCGCTTACGTGTTTGGATTTCGCTTGACCTAAAAATGGTTACAGTCTCTAAATTTGTGGTTAAATTTGTATTCAGACAATAGCTGGTAGATATGGATGCATTATCCTAATCTTTTGCCTGCAAATAAATATATTTAAAAACTTGGTAGTTGAAGAAGTCAGTGCAGCCTCAGAGTGTCTTCAGCATTCAATACTTTGCTCTCTCTCCATTTGTTTCCCTGAAAGTAAATTTCATCCTGTGTCAGGTATGTTTTTGTACTACAAAAAAAATCCAAGCCTACAGCCTACATATGCTTTCTGTCTCACAATTCCCATTGAATTCAACAACAACTTTTCTAAAAGCACAGCTGCAGAATCCCTATTTGTCACATGATTTGATTCAGTCAACAGTCAATGATTGAGTAGCATGTGTTTCCATTCAAGGGACTATTGGTGATTCGCATGTTCCAAAACTCAAAAAAAATATGAACCTAAATTTTCAAAAAGTAATCTTACAAATAGCTCTCAGGGAAAGATTTGAAGAATGGCTGCAAAAAATATTTATTTGTGACTGGGGAGTTTGCTACACTTATGCCTCCCTTCTCCTCTCAAAGTAGCTTGAATAGAATTATTAATCATCTTGACACCTGTTGATCTCAGGACATAGAATATGCTTATAACATAATGAGCCAATCTGTCATGGCTGCATCTCACCCAGGGGTGAAATCCAGCAGGTTCTAACAGGTTCTGGAGAACCAGTAGTGGAAATTTTGAGCAGTTTGGAGGACCAGCAAATACCACCTCTGGCTGGCCCCAGAGTGGGGTGGGAATGGAGATTTTGCAGTATCCTTCCCCTGCCATGCCCATCAAGCCACGCCCACCAAGCCACACCACACCCACCAAACCACACCCACAGAACCGGTAGTAAAAAAATTTAGATTTCACCATTGATCTCACCTATACAAGCTTCATGAGCATAGAGGTGAGGGAAAGATTGGAATATGAAGAAAGGGACAGGGATTGAAGTCCAGCTGAGCTGTATGAGAAGCTCCAGTCAGCCAAGATAATTAATGATATGCAGAGCTAGGAAATGAGCACCTATTTCTTGAACAATATACAAGCACCTATTTGGACAGTTGCAGATAACCTATGGATTACTGGGAGGGGGTGGAAGAGAACTTCCTTTCGTGTTGTTTGCATGGGAAAAGCTCAGATTAGGTTTTTGCTACGTCTGTAACCATTCAAGCTTCACTAAAGTGAAGCTTGACACAACCAATGGACAAGAGTCTTTTTTTGCTAGATGACTGAGTGAGATGGTTGACACAATTACTTTACTCCATCCAGTAATATCCAGTACCCAGTAAACTCCAACCAATCAGAGCTTGCTAGAAATCAGCTGTGAAACAAACAAACAAAAAAAAATCCCATCATCTCCACTTTGCACCTTAAAAAGAAAAAACTGAACGGGTGATTTTTTTTCCTCATTTTGTATCATTAATTACAGTGTATAAACTGTATAAACTCATCTGAAAAGCAATGGTCCATGAATTCAATTCATGGTAGAAAGTTTGCAGCCATACAGTGGCATCTGGCTATGTACATCTGAAGAGTGTCAAGTGTGATGAAACTGGTCATATACTGCCTCCAGGTGGTCACCATAACTGAAAGTACTACACACTTTCAAAAATCAGAATTTTTATCCTGTTCTGCAAGAGGTGCATCATGTAATATCATGCCGTCATGCACGTAAAACCTTATGCATGCATGAAGGCATGATGTAATATCTGTATATCTCTCTTCCTGAGAGCTTAAAAATGGTGGATTCACTAATTTTCCACTAATATATATCTACGTGTATCTTGTTATTTGAAAAAAAAAAAAGTCAACTTGTCAAAGGGTGCTTACTATCTATAATGTGGTCCCAAAGATGCTTTTTCAAGAGGCAAGTGGACTTTCTGGTTTTTCATTGAAGACATTTCACGTCTCATCCAAGAAGCTTCTCAGAAAGCCAGTTGATGCTTAGCAACTGGGTCCGTTGCTATGTCTCGGGATCATGTGATCCCCTTTTGTGGCTTTCCTACAAGTAAAGTCAATGGGAAACCATATTCACTTAACAACCGTGTTACTAACTTAATAACTGCGGTGATTTACTTAACAACTGTGGGACAGTTAAGTTTAAAATGGGGCAAAATTCACTTAACAAATATTTCATTTAGCCACAGAAATGTTGGGCTCCGTTGTGTTTCTAAGTCAAGGACTACCTGTAAATATCATGGATATGAGAAAAATCTATTTCTCATTGAAAATCCTCTCTTGAAAAGGGATGTGTTAAAAAAGCATTCATCCTTAGTTGTGTTGAGCTTATCCACAGCCCATGATGCAAATAAATTACTTCTATCATTACCTTAAAACTAGTACCAATACATTCAATTCATGTATTTTAATCCAATGTTTACCAGTATGAAAGGAAATCAGGGAGAAAAAGATTAGAAATATAATAAAATATTTTCACAGCAGCCTATTTTATTAAACAAAGATAAAAGCTTCATTTTTAAAAAATCAAATTAGGTTTCCAGGTGGTCTATAAAGAAGTGTGAGAGCCAGGGTTTTTTTTTCTCTCCGTGTGTGTTTGTGTTGTGATAGTTCAGCCAATTTCTAATCTCTAAATATGATTAAATAGCTAAATAGAGTTTAATCAAATAACTTATGTACTCTACATTGAAAGTACCGTACTTTTTGGAGTATAAGACACACTTTTCTCACCCTAAAAGAGGGTGGAAATGTTGGTGTGTCTTATACACTGAATAAAGCCATTTTTGGCCTTCCAAAGCCCTGCCCATCTCATTTTTGGGGTAAAAAAATTGGCCTGTTTTTCACAAAAACAGGGCACACAGAGGCTTTGAGGGGCCTGCAGAGTGCTCCTGTGGGCTGGGGAGGACAAAAATGCCCCCATTTTTGCAAATACAGCCATTTTTTGCCTCTCAAAGCCACATCTGTCTCGTTTTTGCAAAAAAACCAGGCCCATTTTTTGCAAAAACAGGGCTCACAGAAGCTTTGGGAGACCTGCAGAGTGCTCCTGCACTCTGGGGAGGGTAAAGACTTTATTTTTCTTGCTTAACTCTTTGAAATCTTGGTGCATCTTATACACAGATGCATCTTATAGTCTGAAAAATACAGTATTCATTTTTTTTAAAAAATGATGAGTTGTCCTCACTTCCTGAACTAGGAAATCGTAAGTGTATTCAGCAACCATGACCAACTACAAGTGGTTCAATTACATGTTAAGAAGTTGTAGTCCTGTATCTGTAAGATGTCCAGATGTGTTGGAGCACTGGGCTGACAGGAAATTTCATTCAGTAAATACTGCAGTCAGCATATCACAGTGTAACCTCAACACAGAATTATCACTGTATTATAATACAGAAAACTGAATCAGACCATTGATTTGTTTAATTCAAAACTGCTTATATTGACTGACAGCAGATCTACCCTGTTTTTAAAAATTATTTTGCCTAGAGATGACAGGGATTAAACCTGGGATCTTCTGTATGCAATACCTGTGCATTGTTAGTGTGCTATAGAGAATAAGTTACCTGCAAATGATACCCATCTCCTAAATTTGGAAATAAGTCTCACTCTTCGGTAGTATTTCAGTCAGTAACTAATTTCTAGTAGGATCTGAACAAGAACAGAAGAACCAACTAATTGTGTCTTCTAGTTTAACATAAGCAAATAGCTTGTGAATTTTTTCTAACCCATTGTGAAATGCAATAAAAACATTGCCAGAAATATTTGTATTGTTTTGCATCTTCCTATAAACTAATAAAGGAGATGACTAGGCCTAGCCTGAGGGAGGAGTCAAATGCATTATCAGTCATGAGTCCCTGAGATAGTCTAGCCCAGTGATGGCAAAGCTTTTCAGCACCCCGCATGCTCGTTAGGGCTGCAATCTGGAAGAGAAGCTGCCCAGGACACATGCGCATGCCCATGACTGAAAATGAACTTCCAGTTTCTGGCGCTCGCATACATGCAGGAAAGCTACTCTCCCAGTTTCTGGCACGTATGCAGACATGGCAATCAGCTGGCCGGCGCATATGCTCACACAGGAAAACAGAAGGCTAGTTGATCATCATGCGCGCATGCACACCAGAAACCCGGGAGAGGAATGGACGACGTGTACGTGCCAGGTGACATGGGTCCGCCTGCCACTTTGGGCACACATGCCATAGGTTCACCATCACAGGTCTAGCCCATCTTGAATTCCTTTCTAGTCTTAACTCCCACTAATTTCCCTTGACCATTAGTAGTTCAGATTCCTTTAGAGAGCTTAAGCTTGTAATAAATCTTTTATACTCATTTGAACTGCCTGAATCTCCTGATTTCCCCGGTGCTTGACAGGAGATTCTATTATTTATTTATTAGAATTTTATCCCACCTTTATTAGATCCCTCCCTCCCTCTGTCTCTGCCTCTCCCTCCCTCTCTCTCTCTCTCTCTCTTTATCTCTCGCACACACATACACGTGTGTGTGTGTGAGAGAGAGTGTATGTGATTATTTTTTTCCTAAGAGAGAGACTCAGCATGAGGACAAATATGAAGAAAGGAAAAATATATAAGCATATGGGTGTATGGTCATATGAACATAATTATATGAACATATGAACATAATTAACTAGATGGATAAATTTGTCAAAACTTATTTTCGACCCTAAAGCTGTTAAGTTGGAAGAAAGCAAACAAGATATCTGTAATTCAGATTTTCAATATATAACTTTCACTATTTTCGTTCTATCCAAAACCACTGTCTCTGGAACTGTCTCTGACACTATTGCTTTTAAGCTGAAGCTCTTAGAACGTTGTTTCTGCATGGTGGCCTTTGCTTGTCACAACCACATTTAATGCATGGGGAGGCTGCTCAGATAGGCTAGCCGTATGCCAGAGCAAATATCTTGCCTACACATTCTGCACATCTCTACCATATTTGCGGAAACGCTGTATCTAACACAGCAATACCAAGGGAACATAACTCTCCACTTACTGAAGTCACCATGGAGAAAGATATCCAATGGCTTCTACTTGGCAGCCAGAATGTGAGAATTAATCAGACCTCATTGTCCCTAGGAAAGAAATGTTACTTGCCACATATCACAGAAAAGCTGTGCAAAGGAGGAAGGGTGAGCCTGGGATAGGTGAATTAGAGGAAAGAGAAGCCTATGGCCATTGTGCTCCCCTGAGTCCATAATTTCTCTCAAGATGCCTGAAAAAAATCCCAGGGACCAACCAACAGAGTGTAAATTGCAGCCAGGAAGACAGAGAGTGACATATATTTAAAGCTGCATAGATATGTTGCCATTCGGGAGCCGTCAAGTGACAATGGTTTGTCCCTTTTTTTTTTCACTTGTCCATAAGTAGCAAGTGTGTCAATGAATTTATGCTGCTAATAATAGTGGACATCACAGTCTGATTCTTCTTTTTAATTCTCCCTTTCTCTCTCTCTCTGTCTCTCTCTCTTTTTTTCTTCTCCTTTATTGGACCCATTTAATGTTTTGGAAAGATGCAAAGTTGACATACTAAAACGCAGAGCTATGTATACTTGTGATATATACATATATCCATCATTGATTTGGCCCAAGATAAATAATAGCAATGATATATGTCCGTTGTTCTTTGATGAGGCTAGATCAGAGGTGGGTTTCAGCAGATTCTTACCAGTTCTAGAGAACTGGTAGCAGAAATTTTGAGTAGTTTGGAGAACCGGTAGTAAAAATTCTGATTGGCCCCGTCCCCAACTATTCTCTGCCTCCCAAGTCCCAGCTGATTGGAAGGAAATGGGGATTTTGCAGTACCGCCATGCCCACCAAGCCACGCCCACAGAACCGGTAGTAAAAAAAATTTGAAACCCACCATTGGGCTAGATATTATTTTAGTTTTTCTATCCATTCATGGTCCGTGGCTTCTCTTAGGGGAATCTTTACCAACAAGATCTGGCTTTTAATCTGTCCTGTCTCGTTCCTCCTCAATTGTGTTATTCTACCGAACTATTATTGCATCCATTTAGTTATGCAAAGATTAACATTTATGCCTTCATCAAGTTGTTGCAAAAATGATGTGTCTTAAATACCAGCAGTTCATTTAAGTAAACTGTTACCTGCTAAATACAAAGGACTGATTTTAAATTGTTTTATTAAAGAAGAGAGCTGTTAAAGAATCCTTGATTGTATAGAGGTAGGGGCTGTTCTGTTTTGTACCATGATACCATGCCTGATCATAGACTCCTTTATCTCTTCTAATTAAAAATGCATCTAATTTTAATTCTTTTTAATTTAGAAAGTTAATTTGGTGCAATGGTTAAGGTATAGGTAAGAAACCCAGAGACTGTGAGTTCTAATCCCACCTTAGAAACAACAATGGCTGAGTGACCTTGAGCCAGTCACTTTCTCTCAGCCCTAGGAAGGACACAATGGCAAACCACTTTTGGGGGGGTGAACTTCCCCAAAATACAATAGAGACTTGTCTACACAGGCAGATCCCTAGGTGGCTTAGTGGCTAAGATGCTGAGCTCATCAACCAGAAAGGTCGGCGGTTCGAATCCCTAGTATAGGTCTCCTGCGTGAGCAGGGGGCTGGACTAGAAGACCTCCAAGATCCCTTCCAACTCTGTTACTGTTACAGTCTCCAAGAATTAGACATGATTGAATGTAAGACAAAACAAAATGTTTTCACCCAAATCATTTAGTCTTAAAATACTAAATGCAAATGTTCTGTTTGGAATAAAATTGCGAAAGAAAGGTTTAAAAGAAGTAATTTACACATTGACTTTTAATTGGCTGTAAGCAGTTGACAATGTATCTGGGAAAATCTGTTAAATTCATCACTCCATTGCTAAATTCATCACTTGCTAAATTCATCACTCCATTGACCTGCATAAAACAAAAGAAAAGAGTTAAGAATCGGTTGGTACCTATGGAAGAATAGATTAGAAAAGGAACAATTTCCCTACTCTCCCTAATATCCTTTGAAGACTTTCTTGATCCTTCTTTTTGTCTGCATATGTGTTAGGGTAGTGTGTGGGTGGTGGGCGCGTGGGCGCGTGCATGCATACACGCACACATGCATGTGTCTTTGTGTGTATATTTTTATACTACATTACTATTACTATTAACAGGGAAGTCAGATCCATTATTTCACAGAAAGAATCATGTTTATATCCTGAATGTTGGTTTGATCCAGGAGTTAAATACTCCCGGTTCGGACTGGCTCTGGCGAGTAGGTTAGATGGCGGCGGGCAGTAGCAAAAATCCCTGCCCCCGTCTCTGATGCCCAGCTGAGCCACGCGATCATCAGAGCTTTTTTTTTTTAATGGGTCTGCCGATCCAAGCTGAGTTGCCTGCTAATCAGGCAACTCAGCTGGGATTGTCAGACCCATTTAAAAGAAAAGTTTTTTTCTTCTCTGACGATCCCAGCTGAGTTGCCTGCTAACTGCTAGCAAAAATCCCCCCTCCCTTCCCCGCCCCCCAGGCTCCAGCCTCCAGCCTCCAGCTTGCTTACCTTAGTTGCTGGTCGCAATGCTGTTAACACCTGCGATCCATTGCATCAGCAAGCAACTAAATCTCCCTGCCTGCAATCAAGCTCATCGGTGAGCAGCTCTATCTGCCTGCCTGCTTCTATTGCAGAGGTCTTTTGGCAACTTTAAGACTTGGGACTTCAACTCCCAGCAAAGCTGGCTAAGGAATTCTGGGAGTTGAAGTCCACAAGTCTTAAAGTTGCCAAGGTTGGAGACCCCTGTTCTATTGGGTAAGTTTTTTTTCCCTTTGGAAGCTTTAAAAAAAATAGTTAATTGGGGTTTTTTTTAGTTGTTCTTTTTTTAGACCTAGCCATTTAAAATTTAGGAAGTTTTAAATTTAGCTGCTTTAATATATAAAAAAAATAATATTTGTGCAGCTTTCTGAGATTTAGTGTGTTTCTGTAGTGTTTCACTCTAACTACATAGGCACACAAAATCTCACAAAGTTGTATGTGGAATTTTGTGTGTGTAAAGTGTGAAAGTTTAGGTTTGTTTGGGCTTTTTGTGACTGTGTGAGGTTCCTGTTTGTTGCAGGGGCCATTTTATTATTTATTTATTTATTACATGTATTTATATGCCGCCTTCTCCCAAAGGACTCAGGGCAGCAAACACAAGTTAAGAAACATGTACAATAAAATCCCATTTTAAAGCAAATAACTAATTAATTATAAATAATAAAACTCAGAATCAGAATCGGCCTATTTGCTTGAACAGCCAAGTCTTCAGGTCCCGATGGAAGGAGGGGAGATCAGCAGCTGTTCAGAACTTGGTAGGTAACTCATTCCAGAAGGTGGGAGCACCCACAGAGAACGCCCTACCCCTGGGCACCGCTAGACAACATTGGCTCACCGTCGGAACCCTGAGGAGAACAGCCCTATGTGAGCAAACAGGATGGTGGGAGGCAGGCAGGAGAAGATCTGCAAATATCCCGGACCTAAGTCATGTAGGGCCTTATAGATGAGAACTAGCACCTTGAAGTAGACCAGGAGAACCACTGGTAACCAGTGCAGCTCACGGAAGAGGGGTGTTATATGGGACTAACGAGGACCTCCCATAACAACCCATGTGGCTGCACTCTGGATCAGCTGGAGTCCTCCGGGTGCATCTCAGGGGTAGGCCCATGTAGAGGGAATTGCAGTAATCCAAGCCGGAAGTAACCAGGGCAAGAGTGACCGTGCGAAGGTCATCTCGTTCCAGGAAAGGGCGCAACTGGTGCACCAGGCAAATCTGTGCGAAGGCCCCCCTGGTCACAGCCATTAGATGGTCTTCTAGGGTCAGCCGAGCATCCAGGAGGACACCCAAATTGCAAGCCCTGTCAACGGGGGCAAGTTTTTCCCCATCCATCAAAAGTGATGGGGTCTCTGAAACCCGAGTTGGCGGGATCCACAGCCACCTGGAGGAATTGAGTTTGAGTCTGTTTCTGCCCATCCAGGCCCGTACCGCCTCCAGGCAATGGGACATCATGGAAAGGGCATCTCTGGGGTGGTCTGGGGTGGAGATGTATAATTCAGCATATTGATGATATCTCACCCCAAAGCCACAAATGATCTCACCCAGTGGCTTCATATAGATGTTAAAGAGTAGGGGGGAGAGAACCAATCCCTGAGGCACCCCACAATTTAGGGGCCTCGGGGTGGACCTCTGCCCCCCTGCCCATACAAACTGTAAGCGACCCAAGAGGTAGAAGGAGAACCACTGTAAGACAGTGCCTCCCACCCTCAAGCCCACAAGTCGCTGCAGTAGGATATCATGGTCGATGGTATCAAAATTTTGGGTCTAGCACAGCTGCTTTTATGTTGTGGGTGAGCCAGTTGTGTTGTGATGTGTTTTGTAGGTTAAAAAAGGGCAAAGAAATGACATTGACTTGGCCACGTCCATCTAGTCACCTTACCACCAAGCTCCATCCACTAATTAAGCCACGCCCACAAACCAGTAGCAAAAAATTTTAGATTTCACCCCTGGTTTGATCATCTTGTTTTATATATAAATTGATTGATTGATTGAATGAATGAATGAATGAATGAATATATGTTCAAAACTATTTTCATAATCTGGGACTTTTAAAAAAGCTTTCTATGTCAGGATTATTTCTCAAGTTTATTTCTTCATGTGGATGTTTCAATATTATGTTTTCTGTCAAATGCTTATGAATGTGTTGGTTGTACATTAATTCAGGGTTCAAAAACACATAGCTATTGCTTTATTGTGTCAAACCAAAGCAAAAAAACACCTTTTCAAATATTATATTTTATTTATTTGCAAAGTATATGCTCGTTTATTTATAATATTTTGTTCAGTATTTGTGATGTCATTTTCATAATACGATCATAATATTATCCTATTCCCTTTGTGACCCATGATAGTGTAGAATTTAACTGTATAAATATTGAAGGAAAAAGGGAAAATAGGGATGGAAATTATTCTAATTTAGTAGTCCTAGGAAACAATGAAAATATTTGCTATGGTGTATTTCAGGACAAATGTTTAACTTGCTGAATTTTCCATTTCTAAGGAAGATTGAAACTGGAGAATATTCATTGTGGCTCTAACAGCGATTCACTTTTACCTGAATTCTAGTTTTTGCATCAATGACCCCATGGCAATAAATTCCACAGACACATTATGTATTGTGCTAATACACATTTCTTTACATACACATTTTGTCAGTGGCCCTGATTTTCTTTGACTGCCCCCTTTGCATTCTCACATCAGGCTTGATCCTGTTGCCAAGACATTGTGGATCTTGAGACTCATAAATAACATTAAAAAACCCCAAAACCCTGCTTGATTATTAGCAAACAATGCAGCGCGGTAAACTCTTGCTTACCGCATTTCAGGAACTTGAAATTTCAAATGGATGCAAGCCTAATCAAAAACAGACCAAATCAAGCTATCCACTATATAATAAGACATCGCTCACTCCATTCCTTATATATTTTCAGGCATGTTGTTAGCAGCATCTATTCCAAAAGTTAGATGCCTATTTAGAAGCCTTCACTTCTGTGAGCTTGTGATACTTTCTCTGCAAACAAGAACCATAAATCATACGGCCCTGAAAACCATGTTTTCCCAGATAACTAGCACTTGTCACTAGATTGTCTAAAAGGAGGGATCAACCAAAATTTAGAACAGGAAGGAACACAGACATGTTCAGTGGAGTGGGATTTTTTTTCACCAGCAGCAAAATGAAAGTACCATATACAGAACAACTGTTATTTTTAAAGAAAAAAGTGTATTCGCAACAATGTTCTAATCTACTCAGCATTATCTAGGCATAAAAATAGAAAGAGTGAGAGTGCATTCAAACAGTACACCTTTTTCAGTATTAAATTAAACAATGGGAAGAGACACAGACATTATAGTACATGTTTATAAAATATTCTTTAGCCTAGATAAATATTCAAGATGGTAACTTTAACACTCTTTGCATTTACCATACTCTGTTCAAGCTATTCCCTAGTCTTTTTTATTCTTCTTCTTCCATTTGGGATAGGTTTTAAATAAAATAGAAATTCCTCCTGCTTCTTACAGATTGTGGTTGATTAAATATTCCACTGATAAAGGGTAAGCAAATGTCAGATTCAATATAATAAAAAGAGAAATGAGAGTTCATACAAGCAGCAAAGCAAACACTCCATTTTTGTACTTTATTAGAAACATTTATTGCTATAATGACTGCATTATACTAAGCAAGCAGGTAGAAAGGTGCTACGCACAGGAGATTCGCAAATATCTTTATTTTGAGGAGTTTTTTATATCTCTAATATTTAGACAGATGTTTTATTTCTTATAATGTAGTCAGGGGGTGAAATGTGGTAATTTCTGTTACCACATTAGAGGATCAAAACTGTACTTGGAAGATCATGGCCTGTCATAGTGATTTCTACAATGATGGTAGACCATTACAATTTTTAAGCTTTGATTTTTATATTCCCAATTGGGAGTGGCGACTGGCTTTGCTATAAGATTGCAAACTACAGAGTTCATTGGCAGTCATTCTGCTCAAATTTGCACAAACACATTTTCATTTCAATTATTTTGTTTTAGACACAATTTTACAGATAACAAAATCAGATCCAGAGAAATTATGGAGGTAGGTACATTTCTTGACTTCACATCTATATTTCTGCCTAGATTCAGAAGTAGATAACCCAGGAAGCAAACAGTGTTTAAAGCAAACTACTAAGAAGAATTACTCCCATCTATTTCTTCTTGCAATATTTATTGAGATTAAAATAGTGGGGCTAGAAGAATGGCACTAGCAATAGACTTATATACTGCTTTATAGTGCTCTACAGCCCTCTGTAAGTGGTTTACAGAGTCAGCATATTGCCCCCAATAATCTGGGTTCTCATTTTACCAACCTTGGAAAGATGGAAGATTGAGTCAACCTTGAGCCGGTCAGGATCGAACTCTTGGCAATGAGCTGAATTAGCCTGCCATGCTGCATTCTAACTACTGCACCACCATGGCTTATGGCACATAGCATAGCTAAGTGGATTATGCTTAGTTGAAGGTATTTATTGTCACACTAAGAGACAACAGACAGAAAATAAGGATTCACACAAAGTATTGCCAGGCATGCAAAGATACTCCTCCTAGTATCTTTGCATGCCTGACAATAGCTAGAATCATTGAATGGGAAATATAGGAGCAATATCTGTTTATTTAGTCCCATTCTGTATTTTTAATTATTTTCTTAAAATATTTTATCATACTAATCTATTAGAAATAATTGAAAATCAAATTTGAAAATACTGTGCCTGTGTTATTGGTTTATTTGTTGATTTATTTACAACATTAATCAGGAGAAAACTGCTTATTAAGGGCAACCTATAGATTATGTTAATAATATAATTATCCTTTGCATATAATTAGGCATCACAGAGAGATGACAGCAGAGCCGATCAGGTTCATTGAGTGGTGTGCATGAGAGAAAGAGAAAAAGAGAGAGGGGGGGGGGAGAAAAAGAGGGAGGGAGAGAGAAGGAAGAAAAGGGGAGGGAAAGTTGAGTTTTTTATTATGCATCAATTTCATCACAGAAAAATTCTGAATCCTATTTGCATAGACAGGTAAAGTCTCATTAGTTCCCTTCAAAAGATAATTGGAAGAAAATAAAAGCCAGGTTTGGGAGTGATGGGGATCAGGACCATAATAGGAACAAAGGATTAAAACCTTGCCAGTCTCATTGAAATGTGTCCCGTCCCCGTTCCCTCCCCCCCCCCCGTCCAGCAGGGTTATGTGATAATTGGATATTAGAGCTGTCACTCAAAGTATGGCAACATAAAGTACCTCCTCCTAGTATTTTAGAAGCAGAGAAGGATTGAAAACAGAGAGATATAGGAGAGTGACAGGCTTATTAATGCCAGGGAAAGCAAAGATTGGCAGTGTGTAGATATCCTGCAATATTAAGGGATGCTGTTTATGTTAAGTTTTTTAATGAAAGTTAATTTGATTCCTTGTTTAAATGTTAATGAAATGATTATGGTGTTCTGCTTTTCCCTATGTTCCATCCAGTTGTGTTATGATAAAGGAATGATAAAGAAAGATAGATGAGATGAGACAAGATGATGGATAGATAGATGATAGATGCCCTGTGTTGCAAAGAAAAAAAAACATGGAGAACCATGAAGAATGACTCAGATCTGTATTGAAAGTAATTTGGATATATTTCACTTTGAAAGTTGTCGTTGGAGTCATTCCATTGTCATTCCATTAATAGTTATCATTAAAGCATATAACATTCTTTTGGTTCATTCTGTTATCTGTAAAGTACAGTATACTAATTTTCAGGATTTATTATAGTAACATGACAATAGTAAGTATAATACTACAGGTTCATATATTTATTAAGGTTATGTGCCAATTGCTTAAAGCTATGCTTTTTTTACAAGACTCTACAAAGGTAAAATCTAAATTGGCAATAGATATTCAGAAATAAAAAAAATAAGTAAAATAAGTAAAATAAAAATAAGCCTCAAAAATTATTTCACCTACCTTAGAGCTTAATTAGAGGGATAAAATAGCATTTTAAAAAATTAATATAGATTTTTTGTTTCTTTCAAAAGTTTGCAATATTTACATTTATTATCATTGCATTTTCTGTCATTTAGGAATGAACATATTATTGGTTTTGGCATTTATATGGCTTAAATATGTATCTATTTGTTATAAGCTGTTTTATAGGTTTTTTTTATATAAGCTTGTATTGTAGTTTTTTTTTTTCTTCAAAACAGTTGCATGCTTACAGCATGGCTACAAGAGCAGCTGGCACAATTGCTAATAGAAAGAAGTACCAGATCTGGACTGCAACCAAATGGATTACCACCAAATGGAAGCAGAGGCAATTTTTTATGTATCATTTTGTTGCCATCTACTGGTACCCTGGTTTTTCGCAGTTCAAAACTCATAGTTCAATCCTAGTTTCATATAAACTTTTACTTCTGTTTTTAGAAATTCTGAATTATATTTAAGGAACCTGTTCCCAAATAAGTACAATAGGAATGGGAAAACTGGATTTGGGCCTAATTTCGCTTAGGCCATTAGTCTAAGTTAAAAACTTAGATGTAAGTGACTAGTTTGGGCTTCCAAGGCACATGAAGAGTTAATGAAAAGGAGGAAGAGACAGAGATGGAGGAACAACAGAAGAATAAGAATACACCAAACTACCTTCATTCTATCCTACCAACTAGTAGGTTCCATCTAAATTATTATTGAGGTTCCGCAAACACTACTAGCTGGTGGTGTGGCATTAGCTAATTATTTTTCTGAGACAAAACTACAGAACTTGAATGGGATGTCTAGAAATGGGATGCCCTCTATTCTACCTTTATAGTAAACTGGTTAAGCACAAACCATTATGTTGACAAGCTCCCTTTCTGTGACATGGGAACACAGCAGAGAATCAAAAAGACCCTGGGATATGAAGACAGCATGTAATTACACAATCACTAAAGGAACAAGAGGTAGAGAATGTTCTTTATATTTTTAAATGAAAACAGTGGGTAGCAAGCCATATAATTTACACAGACATTTGCTTTTCAGGTTCAATTATCCACAATTCTTAAGTTTACCCAATTGTTTCTCTTGAGAATATGGTTCTTCCTTTGTTCTTTTTGGTTTGGTTTGGTATGTATGTGTGTGAGAGAGAGTGAAATGGTAAGTGAATAGATGGAATAACCCCGGGGATGTGTGGGTTATTAAATTCCCACATGTTTACAATTTTGCAATGAAAGAAGCTGAGAATGTTTTTTCAATGGTTTGAATTGTGTTGACTTATTTTCTTGCATTGTTCAGTTTTCAGTCTCCCAAATTTAACAAATATTTCATTGTCTTTCTGAATGCTTATTTTTGCATTTTTTAGAAAAAAATTGACCCAGGTCAATGCTTTTTCCTTTTTTATTATGATATGCCAAATAATAATAAAATCCTTGTAAATAAGGAATAACATATATGCAATTTATCAAGTTAGGGATAATATCAAACTGATTGATGTGGACCACAAAAAATTAACCATTATCTGTACTATCCAAAAAGCTGCATTTTTATCTTTAGTTAAAGTCACTTAATGATTGTATTAAAATCTACGAAAAATATTGACTAAATATGGTTTGAGCACCCAAAAAACAAAGAAGAATATAATGGAAATTGGCAAATAGGTTTCGTTCTTGGTAATTTCCTAATAGCCTCAATTTCCACTGCTTTAAAGTCAAGGAAAAATGCTTGAACTCCTATTAGGAGGAGGAGAAGAAGTCTATTATCAAATATAGATCATTGCCCTTTCTGTTGCCCTGATACATTTATAGTGAACAAGAGTCCAAATTAACTCCTAAAATAGAAAAGCTCTGAAACAAAATGTTAATCAACTAGATAAAAGCAAAACAAACTTTAATGGAAAACATACTAAGACCAGTGAACATTAGGATCAAGTAGAATAACGATAAAAAATTTGTAAGAATTCAGACAGTTCTCCCAGGCTGCTTGAGAATATTTGTAGCTCAGGGTTGAAATGAGAGGTCCTTGATGATCTCTGAGCTTGCTTGTTTTCTTGCAGCTGTTTCAAACTAGGTACCATACTTTTTGAGTATAAGATGCACTTCCCCCCTAAAAGTGGGTGAAAATTTCAGTGCATCTTATACAGCAAATGTTGCGATGGGGGTGGAGAAGGGGGTTGGTGCAGTGCCGATCAGCTGTTCTAGAATGGGCCATGGCAGTCATTTTGAAAGAGCCAGGGCAGCAGCAAACAGATTGTATCAAATCGGCCATGGCAGTGCCGAAAAGGCCATGGCAAATGGGCTGTGGCAAACAAGCTGCAGCAAATGGACCACAGCAAACAGGCCACACCAAATGGGCCACGCCAACAGCAAACGGGCCACAGCAAACCAGTGGTGGAGAATGGGCTGCAGCAAATGACTACTGTGGTGGCAAATGGGTGGTGGCCAATGAATGGCGGTGAATGGGTGATGGCGAACAGGCCACGGCAGTGGCAAGTGGGCCATGGCAAATGGGCCTAACCGTGCCACGCTCACCAAACCATACCCACAGAACCGGTAGTAAAAAAATTTGGATTTTACCACTAATGCTGAGGTTTGTCAGAATTAATGGTGTCACACTGTTGGGGAAGAAAGTAATCTTCAGCCAATGTATCATGCCCTTAAACTCTGTTTGGGGTATTCATGTCTCATGAATGGCTTTGTGAGGGCCTGCTCATTGCAGATGAGAAATTCTGATTGAAGCTTGGTTCTGGGAAACAGTTGTGTTTGTTGCTGCTGTAGTGGCCTCATTGGTGTGCAGCAAGCTCCTTGCCTGGGCTGCTTAATTCGATTGCTAAATTAAGAGAGGAATCTCTAAGCCTGATAGTTCAGGAAACTTTAATCCACCTTCACCCAGTATAATCCATATAGGTGATCATATCACACATTTGCTTCAGTGCATTGGTTATGTGGTCTGGAAGTGGAGAATATTACCATGACTCAGCCTTCTATCCTTCCGAGGTAGGTAAAATGAGGACCCAGATTGTTGGGGACAATGTACTGACTCTGTAAACTGCTTAGAGAGGACTCTAAACTGCTTAGAGAGGACTCTTAAACTGCTTAGAGAGGACTCTAAACTGCTTAGAGAGGACTCTTAAACTGCACTCTAAAGCAGTATATAAGTCTAAGTGCTATTGCTATTAGACTTTGGCCATGGTCAGATCATTTTCTGGTTACTATTCATCTAACTGATGCTGCCCCCTCTCCTCCCCAACCACAGAGAAGGAAAACCTATATTTTTGGTCCATACCAAGCAACTAATAAACTCAGTAAACTTGAGAAAGAGTTTGGGGTTTCCCCTCTGGATTTGGTATACAGTTCAATAGGGACCTAAATCTCCCTTTGGAACAGGTGTGTTTGTTTATGGCCCTGGACATTTGTCTTCTTAAATATTGCTGTTATGGTTTTAACCCTTGTACACAACTCAAAGTCACTTTTGGGAGATGGGTGCCCTTACAAATTTAATTAATTAATTCCCCCCTGCTTTTCAACATCTACATGAGGCCGCTGGGTGAGATCATTCGTAGTTTCGAGGTGAGGTATCATCAATACGCTGATGATACCCAACTGTACATCTCCACCCCGGATCAACCCAGGGATGCCCTTTCTGTGATGTTGAAGTGCCTGGAGGCAGTATGGGTCTGGATGGGCAGAAACAGGCTCCGGCTCAACCCTCCAAGACTGAGTGGCTGTGGATTCCGGCATCTCCTGATCTAGCTATCCCGTTACTTATGATGGGAGGGGAGTTGTTGACTCCCTCTGCAAGGGCTCGCAATCTTGGCATCCTCCTTCATGGCTGTCCTTGGTGGATCATCTAACGGCCATGACAAGGGGGAGCTTTTGCATAGGCCCATCTAGTGCACCAGTTGCAGCCTTTCCTAGACAGGGATGCCCTTTGCACAGTCACTCGAGCTCTCATTGTCTCTCGGTTGGATTACTGCAATGCCCTCTACATGGGGCTGCCCTTGGGGTGCACCTGGAGGGTTGTTATGGGACCTTCCTGTTACTCCCATACAACACCTCTCCTGCACAAGCTGCACTGGCTGACGGCGGCCTTCCGGATCTGCTTCAAGGTGCTGGTACTTACCTATAAAGCCCTTCATGGCATGGGCCCGAGGTACTTGCAGTACCACCTCCTACCGGCCTCCCACCGCCCTGTGCATTCTCATAGAACTGCCCTTCTCTGGGTGCCGTCGGCCAGACAATGTTGGCTGGTGATTCCCAGGATAAGACATTCTCTGTAGTCACACCGACCCTCTGGAATGGGTTACCCACTGAGCTCTGGATGGCTCCCGATCTCTGCGCTTTTCACACTGGCCTGAAGACATGGCTTTTTCATCAAATTTCCTGACTGATCATGGAGTTTTTAATTCTGGGGATTTTAAATTGAATTGGATTTTAGAATTTTACTGTTGTGTTTTTACTGCGTGACCCTCCCCGAGTTCTTCAGGAGAAGGGCGGCATATAAATTTAAATAAATAAATAAATAAATAAATAAATAAATAAATAAATAAATAAATAAATAAATAAATTCTCAGAGGTTACAGCTAGTCCAAAAGCAGGTGTATGAGCAGCTATATATGTATAGGTAGTCCTTACATTACAACCATTCATTTAGTGACTGTTCAAAGTTACGACAACACTGAAAAAATGACTTATGACCATTTTTCACACTTAGAACAGTTGTATCATTCTCATTGTCATTGTGCTCAAAATTAAGAAGTTTGGCAACTGGTTCATATTTATGATCGTTTCAATGCCCCGGGGTCATGTGATCACTTTTTGTGACCATTTTTTTGTTCCGAACAAAGTTAATGCGGAAGTTGGATTCGCTTAACAATCACCTTGATAATGTAACAATTGCAGTGATTGAGTTAACAATTGTGGAAAGAATAGTCGTAAAATGGGACAAAACTCACTTAACAACTATCTTCCTTAGCAACAGAAATTTTGATTTCAGTTGTGGTCATAAGTCGGAGACTAACATCAATACATATAATACTTTTATTACCCAAGGGACACTGGTTGACAGTAAGTTCCTTTTGTAATTCACTTGTAAAGCTATTTCTGATATAGAATCCGGTTATCTGAAGGATTGGCTCTCTTCCATCAGTTCAGCCTTTCCTTTAAGAAAAGAGAGCAGGGGCACTTCATGTCCCATCTTTTTCAGCAATGATGGGACAATGGTAACATGCCTTCTCTGTCAAAGCACCCTTGAAATGACATTCTTCTGGAGTTTCAGACCACTTAGCTTTCTAAATCTTAAAAAAGTCTGGTTTTATTCCCCAAGCTCTAAAGTAAACTGATATTGTGACCATTTCGGGTGTGATTTGTCTGGGTTGTGGTTTCCTGTTATAAGATTTGCCTAGGTTGTTCTCCCTGTTGTTGGTGGAATGTTATTGGCTCTATTTTTATTACATGGATTTTAAGTATGCTTTAGTGGGGTATTTTATAACTAAAAAATTAGTCTGACAGATGATAGAAGATAGATAGATAGATGATAGATAGATAGATGATAGATAGATAGATAGATAGATAGATAGATAGATAGATAGATAGATAGATAGATAGGAGAGAGAGAGAGAGAGAGTCTACACCACCAAGGAGCCTTGGTGGTACAGCGGACTAAAGTGCTGTTAACTAGCACTTAGCTGCCTGCAATTACTGCGAGTTCAAATCTCACCAGGCTCAAGGTTGACTCAGCCTACCATCCTTTTGAGGGGCAATAAGCTGACTTTGTATAAAAAAGAACACTGCTTGGGGGGGGGGGGCAAAAGCTCTACTAAGCAGGTATATACAAAAATATGACGGCTATTGCTTAACCCTATTGTAAGCTGCCCTGAGTCTCCCAAGAAGGGCGGCATATAAATCGAACCAATAAATAAAATAGATGATAGATGATAGATAGATAGATAGATAGATAGATAGATAGATAGATAGATAGATAGATAGACAGACAGACAGACAGACAGACAGACAGACAGACAGACAGATAAATCCTTCTTTCCTCCCTCCCTCCCTCCCTTCCTTCCTTCTGCAGTATCTTTGCCCATAATAGACTATTGGTGCCAAAATCTGCAACAGAAAAGAAGTAATTGGTGTGGCAAATTCTCCTATTGATCAAGCAATTGATTCACTTGTCCAACCTACCATATAAGTATCAAGGATGTAAGGAAGGTGTCACTCTAGGGAATACAGATACTTAAATGTCATTTAGTGGGAAAGCACATGTTCCATGGAAAACAGCACAGAGTTTGGTGACCTTATGATCGATGAAAAGAACCCACCCAATAAATATCCAATAGTTTTCTTTCTACATCACCTGCCCTGCCAATGTACAGCATGTGTGAGAGAAACATTACAAATGATACTAAAATAGGCACAGCCACGGGATAAATTCCTTATATTTACACCTGTCCCAGTTTTTCTGAAATGTCCAGTGCATTTTTTCAGATTTCACTTTCCTGATTTCACTGCATGTCACCAAAACTGGGATTTCTAGGATTCTTTCTATAGTGCCTAGAAGCCAGTTTTCTGTTACCATACATTTGAAAAACAAGCTTTTCTTAATTTTGTTTTTGTTTTTTGTTTTTTTGCAGATTTTTTTGCAAAGGTAGCACTCAATGAAAATTCATGCATTTCCTGTTTTGCAAACAAAGTTTGCTCTGAATAGAAACACAAAAATGTCAGCTGGTTTTTCTATTCTAAAAGTTTCATTCAGATATGTAACCTATAGATCAGGGGTGTCAAACTCGTATCGTCACGTCGTCACATGACGTATCATGACTTTTTTCCCTTCACTAAACTGGGGATGGGCATGGCCAGCACGTGACTGATCTGGCCTGTGGGCCACGAGTTTGATACCCCTGCTATAGATACACTTTGTTTGGTCACCTAATGGTTTTAGCCCTGTTCTCATTTGGATCAATGTTACACTTATATTTTGTATACAAA
The DNA here is from genome assembly GCA_030761175.1 of Masticophis lateralis. NCBI lineage: Eukaryota > Metazoa > Chordata > Lepidosauria > Squamata > Colubridae > Masticophis > Masticophis lateralis. The sequence goes on from JAUDYJ010000005.1 coordinate 64,453,918, forward strand.
TCTTTCTACTTTCATGAAATAAACTGATGTGATATTCCAATTAAAAATTAGCTTCTATAAATCCATAATTCTAAATGCACTTAAACTGCAAACTCACCAAGTGTCTTTGTCAAGGCTCATGTAAGTCTCAAATCTTTTTTTTTTATATTTCAGAGAAAATATCATCCTTCCCTATAGATTCAAAATCTTCCTGAAATAACTCCTGAGCATTTGGGAAAATAAGTGACATACTCCACGGTATGAGTGGCAAAACACCGTCTCTTTGGCAGAAAGTCTCTAAGGATCCTGTTGTAGCCACTGGAGATAAAAAGCTTGAGTTTATGAATGGGATCATGTAGATCTTTGTAAAATATCCCTATTTACTTTTATTCCCATATTATTTCATGGGACTGAAGTGTGGGTAATTTAGAGATGATGTTTGGGATAATCCCATTTCAAACTTTGATATTCTTCTTTCCCAGAAAGTTAATTTTTCATGTTTATTTTCTTCCAATGGATATTTTCACTACTGTACATTCCCAAATAAGGAATTTTGGCTCAGAGTTCATAGATATTATACTGTATTGAGATGGAAAATAATCTTTGTATGATAAGAATTTACAAAAGGAAGTGGTTACAATCTAAATTCAAGTCAACATTTTTGGAAAGTTTGAGCAAAGTAGATGTGTTTCTATTATAGTGATGCAATATACTATTTATTCTATTTATTATTGGCTGATGAAGCAGAACTGACATAAACCATCAGCAGAGATCTCTTAATATTGGCTTATAATCATTAATGCTTCACTTTCATTTTGCATTATTTCAGACACTAAATTTACTTACGATCCAAAGACCTTGCTTGCTGTTTTTCTTCATTTTTACAGAACAATGAATTTTTCAAACCTAGAAAAGCAGAACTTGAAAACTTTTCTGAGACGAACAATAACAAATAACTTTTTTGATGAGATTGTCTTGGCTATTTATTTTATTTATTAAATTTATTTGTTGCCCATCTTGACATATCGAAAGGATTCTTTGTTAGGAACTGCAGGGTATAAATTCATTTTTTGCAGTCTTTTTATAGATTTTATTCTAATAATTTAACACAGCTCTTCCAGTGTGTTTTTTGAAATTTGTCCCCCAAAACTCAGTATATTTGTTTCGTGAATAACAAAAATAGAAATGAGGTCTAAAATAAAAGATTGTAGTATGAGATATTCCTGTTCTAATTTTTTACTATTTTCTTGGATTTTTCTTCTATGTTTTTCAGTCCCTGCTCCTCATAATAGTTTTTTATACCAAATAAACACATTTTGATCTCACTGAGCTGTTTCAATATTTTTCCTTTTCTTCATCTAATTGCTTTTGTAATTTTTTTTTAACTTCTGTAAACTCCAAAATATAAATGGTTATGAATTGTGCTCTTTCAACTACATATGTATCCACATTTAGGGAATACAAATTATGCATTTACTTTGATTATTTTACCTTACTTATGCCTTTAATTTGTTTTCCCATGAACTAGGCTGTTGTAGTACATGATAAAGTCAGGTCAATTTTTTTCAAATGAGGAAGTCATTTTGGCCTTTTAATTCACTGTATTCAGTCATGGTAAATTTGCACTCAACAGTCCAGCACATCCTGCCTTCTCTAATGTAGAATATTCTTACATTATAGCAAAAAACAGACTACCATAAAAAAGACATATGCATGAAAGCTGTTTTGCATTAATGGCCAGAGCTTATGTAAATTGGATATCACTACAACTGAGAAAGTTCTAGCAAGCCTTTGCAGCTGATCTAATACCTGACTCTGAGATCAGCCATGATCTTGTATTAAATCAAGACATTTTCACCTACAGGAAGGAGATCTCCAGCCAATTGCTTGCTGAACTTCAGATCTCAGCACAAATGATTACAACTTGTTAAATGGTGTTAAAATTATTAACTTCCCTAAGGACCTAAAACATTTCACAGCAAATCTAAAACAAAATATTTCAAGATGTTAGACATAATTTTCTACAGAGATCATATTCTAAGATGAATCTTAGAAATTACCTAACAAATCAGTGTATTTTTAATCAGGAAATAAGCTAAAGAAAGGATGTTTTTATTAGCACAATCTATTTTAAATACAAAATACTCTTAACCGTGTTATAGCTTTATCTGGATTAATTACAATGTTTAGAAACAGATCCAGTTACTCAAATTTAAACCATATTTACCTTTAGGAAGAAAGAAAAAGATTTGTGATACTATTAAAATCATTGCATGTCCTTGTGATTCTAACATAAAAATAACTCGTCTAACAGTGAAGTCCTAGTAACAGAATTTAATTTGAATTTAACAGAAGAAAGGAATGCCAAAAACTGTTCTCCTCCTGTGTCTGAAAGAACATCGAGGAACACAAGAGTCTTCTGTCATATAGCCAAGATTTTCAAATTGGCCTTTGATTACCATGGATCCTACAATTTATGATTTACAAGTCACCCAAATGTCATCATGATTTAAAACATCGAAATTCTGCCAAATAATTAGCAGAACAAAAATTCAAGGAACACTACTCTGGGGTTATCATTAAATTAGCCATTTATGGATTTTATAAAGAAAAGAAACAAAAATATTTTATAGTGTACTTTAAAAATCATTGCATGTTTCCCTCATGTCGAACATTTCCTAATGTCAGAAGCAGGGTGGATGACACTAAAATCATAAATCCAATGGAGAAGTGTTGAATATTACTTTATTTAGATACTGAAAAAAAATACTATGGGTAATATATCTGTGCAATATACCTGCTCAGAGTCACCTCAAACTGCGAGGTGGGTGGCAAATAAATTTAATAATAAATAAATACAAATACTTACATCATGCAATTCTCCTTGTATATTGCAATAAAAGATATAAAGAAAATGAAAAACAGTTATATAAGCAACTTGTAGGCAAAGCCGGGAGACACAGACAGATTAAAGACTGCAGAAATAAATTAGATTATCTAGGGGAAATCAATGGAGAAGACCTGGTCTAAATATCAAGATGCAACTGCAGTTAACAAAGGATCATCCTAAGAGCTGATACTTCTAAGATTTTTTCTCCTGAACCACTTGAAACAAGTGGAAAATTGCGAGAGTAAAGGACAGCTGTTGTACTTGAACAGTTCAGCTCATGCCATTGACCTTGGCTCCTGAACAACTATAGTAGGGCTACTTCAGTCTGAGAATAGTCTCCTACTTCATTTTGCCATTTTTGTCTCGAAATCCTAGGCCTCCAGTGCTGTTGTTTATCTTTTCCAATCCTTCACCCCTGTAGCTCCTAAGAGAGATAAACATCTAGGAGAATGAGACTGGCAGGGGTTCAGTGGATGCAGTTGTAACTCACACAGGGAAAGAGAAGTATTTAACCAATATTTAACCAACATCTGTAGTATGATCACCAGAATAGATGGAGTATTCATCTCCAAAAGCTTCAGGGAATCCCATTTACTGATTCCTTTAGAGAACAAGCTCCAGACATGGGGAAAGGAAGATTTCATAATTACATAAGTGACTTCTCATATGAGACAGAATGAACAAAAGATCACAGTCCAGCTGACAAGGATTGCCCTTGTTTTCTGCTCCAGGCCTGATGATTTACAAAAAAAAGTCCCATAAAATTGTATATACTCTCAGAGGGAAATGCAGATTTAATCATCTATTACAACTTGTTCCATCTTGGCCAGAACAACCTGTGCAAAATGGAAACAAAGTTTGGTCAAATGGCTAAATCTGAACTCTCCTTTTCCTAAAGCAGTGACTTTTGAAAGAATACTGGAGTCTTTACTCTCTTGAACCCACTCTCTGTGCAATTTAATTGCTTGAAAGTATGATAAGTCTGGAATACTTTATATTGCCTTCCTCCCATAGCTCCATGTATCAGTCTTTTCATAAGCATAAACAAATACAATTGTAATATTCATAATAATACCAATATTTGAGGACTAACAGATGTATATTTGGACTAACTTTGATAGATTCCTGACACAGTCATCACAGATTTCTTCCAGAACAATTCTTTATCACAGCATTTATCTATTCTTTCTGTCACTTCACTTCCGTAGAGACACAATCGGTTTTGGGTACTTTGCGTTGTGTTCTTGCCCAAAGGCACTAGACATGTACTGTATGTCTACTGTCCAGTATTTGCAAAAATCACAGCCTGGATTTCAACTACAGTAGAAGCAGATTTGGTCTATCCATGCTGTCCAAATAGGAGCGAGCGAGCGAGGGAGGAAGGGAGGGAGGGAGGGAGGGAGGAAGAAAGGAAGGAAGGAAGGAAGGAAGGAAGGAAGGAAGGAAGGAAGGAAGGAAGGAAGGAAGGAAGGAAGGAAGGGTTTTCTAAAAAGATCTGATAAAAAAATAAATGATAGTTAGATATAGATTTAATATATTATCACTGAATGAAGCCTTGTAGGTTCCCTGTAAGCATTCAAATGCAGATTTAGTTTAGGTCCCTTCCCTGCTTTTCTTCACCTCCTTACATATATTCACCCCAGATCTATTGCCTGAATAGAGTTTAATTTGGGTCAAAACACAGGAGTTAATTTCATCCTTCAAAATGATGCAGGAAGAACAACATTATTTAGATTGTTAGCAAAGGCCTACACGCAGACAAGAAAGCTGTAACAATACGCTTAGAAATTCAAAATTTATTCCATGCTGTGCAGCCACCCAGGAGATTCACAAAATAATGATATCCTGAGCAGCAGCTGTGGAAAATGACTAATGTACACTATTCCTTTATTTTCCCACATTTCTTTTTACCTCACCTGTCCCATTTAACGTTGTGTATTCAATTCACTTTTTCACCTCACGTAGTGGGACTTTGGAGAGGTAGGAAATGACAAAAATACAGCTTTGTTTTCTATCTGAGTTCTTTTCTAGCCAGCTTCCTCCAGTGCCTGAATCTGCTTCTTCATCAACATATCCAACAGAGCCTGGGGCAACGCTGAAAGAAACACCCAGTGCATTCAATTTACAAACAGAAATAAACACCTTTTCAGCAGGTTCTACATAATCACTAAACAAAACCAGGCAACAACAACAAAAATGTTTTTTTGATGTCGCTGCAGTGTGACTATGACCCCGTATTTCCTTCAAGAAATAACACTATTACCTAAAGATGTCTAGCACTGGGATCTCAGGCAGAATTGCAATTTCCTTTCTTGTTTACTAAAAAGCTAATATTTTGGTTTTTGTGTCACACCTAGGCATATTGCTTTGCTATGTGTGTGCTGCATTCTATTCCCCTGTTCTGTGGGGAACACACAGTTGCTCTCTCCAAGGATCATACCTGAGCCACAGACTGAAAAGAAAGCCATTTCACGGTGCCAGGTATTCTCAGCTCAAATGATAGTGAGGCTGGCAGAAGCTGAGAACTTTGTGGAATGGCAACTGAGTGGGTGAAAATGGATCAGATATGAAAATGTCTGAAGCAATAAATTAACACACAGCAGGTGGGGTGATAACTTAATCTTGTCTAGTCCAAACAGTACCTGACACCCATTATTGTTATAGGAAGTGGTGCAATGTAATGGTACTGGAGCGAAAACTATCATTCCCCAGTGATTTGAAGCAATGGAATAGGTATGTAATGTGATTCCTCAAAGGATCCTATAAGGCGATTTACACTTATTTGTGCACTGAATCTAGGTTAACCTGCCAATATACTCTCTGACATGTTTGCTGGGTTTTGACTTCTGAGTAGTCTAACTTTACACAATCTCTTTAGATTTTAACATATATGATGCTTTGGTAGGCAACATTTTCAAAAGTAGCATATTTGTTACAAAATGTTGTCTTTATGCCTTGAAAGATATTTGACATATAATACAATTACAAGAAGAAGCGAATAGCAATATTCTAATATCAGAAGGTTTTTTATTATAATAACTAAGATTCCATTTGCTCCTCCTACACATGTGATGTAAAACACCAACTTCATGGCAAGGACATTTAGCATATAGCATTCATCTGAAGTAATGAAAGAATTTTCTCTTAAGCAACAAGATTTAGGCAACAGTATTATTCAGTAAATAGAACAAAGAACATCAGCTCTTTTAATTTTTGTTTTGTTTTGTTCTTTGGAAAATCCTGGTTCCAGCTAGAAATTGCTCAAATAGTATCAATATATATAACAGCAAAAAGGGAGTAGAAAATGCAGTTGTAAATCATAACTAATAGTCAGATATTTAGATTATACCAAAAAAAGTTCAATACACATGTTATTCCACTTAATGTACCAATAACTATAGGAATGGCTTTGTAAGAACTTTTCTATAATCTATCCATTTAATTAGATATTTTCTTCAATGCTTTTTGGGCAAATCAGTTTGAGAATATTAAAAATCTCACTATCTAATTTTTAAGCTTAAAAAACAACAATATATAAAATTAGAGATAAAAAATAAACAACAAATAACAAATTAAAAGTTAGATATGTCCCATTGATCTCTTTCTCTTACACTTGTTTTCTTTTTTTTTCAGGAAAAGAATTTCACACTATTGTTTTACACTGAAATCTGATGAGCAAAAATGTTATAGCTCCATATTTTATTCCAAATTAAATGCATTTATTATGAAATAAATTTTATTTGGTATTTCTCCCTACTATGTAACCAAATTCTGCTCTCAATTACAGCCATGTGATCCTAAAATCACAATATTTATTATTCCTATATCTAGTAAAATGCTTAGTGTAGCTATTATACTGCTGTTTATTATTACTATTACTATATTTGGTAAGAACAATATGCAACATATATCAACAACTGGCTTTTGTTTTTTCTCCAGACATTATTGTGTTACTCAACTGATAATCAAAATCAATAATTTTATCAAGAGGGAGAAGGAAAAGTCTACAACACAGTCTTTTCAGCAGTTCCAAGAAGGCTCCACACCCATTTGCATACTCAGATGGTCCTTGTAGACTAAGGACACAGTCTAAACCTCCAAGCGGCCTCAACAACTCTCTAAAACAGGGCTGTCAAATTCCTGGCCCACAGGCAGATGTGTCATTCGCTGGCCACACCCACGCCCATTTTAGTGAAGAGGAAAAAAGCCCTGATATGTCACGTGATGCTGTCATGACACTGTGAGTTTGACACCCTTGCTCTAAAATGACCAACTCTCTGTAAGGAGTATAAATCCTTCCATTCCCCACCATTCAGTGAGAGCTGAAGAAGCTTCTTGGATGAGAAGCGAAACCTCTTCAAAGAAAAACAAAAAAGTCTAGTTGCCTCTTGAAAAAAGCATCTTGGGAGGATCTTCCTGAAAGTTCTGTTGTTAATATCAGGCAGTCCTAAATTTCTCCTCTACTTCATGAAGGTGAAAATCCTCTTATTGTAAATCCTTCCCTGTACATGAAATGAATAAAATGTCAGGGAATATCTAAATCATTGATAATAAAAGATTTATATGAACAACAAAGACCTTTCCATTGACCCTTGATCTGGCTTGCTGATGCTTGATTTGGCTACTGATGGTCTGCTCTAAGCCAGTTTTCCCTGATGAGACATTCACCAAATGAATTGAGACTGTAATTCCCAATATTCCTTAGCCATGAGAAACTGTAATCCCAAAACCGGTTTGGTGCATTAGGTAGGGAAGGAGGACCTATGTAAATGAAGTGCTTCTCTTGTTGCTTTCTGTTCTTATAGGACAAACATTTATCCCCTTCATAGCTTTTCTGTGGAAGGAATATGATTTTCACTTTGCTGAGTACAGTTATATTTGCAAAGGTATTGCAAATATTTGCTAATATTTTACTTTTGAGAAGTGCTGTAAAGAATATGTGAAAGCCATTTCACTTGTTCTAAAAGCTTTTCTATGGCAAATTAGATTTATCAGATGATAATAGGAGCAAAACTGTTCTTCTTGAGAAATGATGTTATTCTTGTACACAGAAATACTTTTATGTATTTCTCATGATTAGTAGTAGAAATTACTCTGTTTTTATATCTCCAAGACTAAGGAAGCAACTTTGAAAAATATCCTGAAATTATTCCTAGGAATAAAATAGTAGTTGGCTTGCAAGTCAAAAATACCATAGCTAAAAACTGGAGGAAAGAATGAGTCAATAGCAACTATATTAAACTGTTGTTAATCTATGGGTTGGCAAACTATGTTTGTCTGATTCCAGTAAGTGGCACGGGTAAATCTGGATAACCCTCTAGAACATGGGTGTCAAACTTGCCGCGTCAACTTGCCACCATGTGATGTTAAGTGACTTTTTTTCCTTTCACAAGATGGGGTGGGTGTGGCCTGTGTATGACATGTCCATCCCATTGGCTGCCAGTTTGACACCCCTGTCTAGAACCATATGTTTCACAAACTTAATTTTAATTTACCCTGGGCTAAAGGACTTGCATCTATTCCAGCTCCTGGTTCCCTCAACTTCTCAAGGAGGTACCCATTTTGTTCTCTTTACCTAATGAAGAAAAATGTTCACTTGCTCTTTACTATTCTAGATCATTTTCACTCTACCCCATTCTAAACATACGACCAGGATAAGCACAGGTTTCATTCCTATTCTTGAGCTCAACACAGCATCAACTAGTTACGCCACTAATCTACATTTCAGAAGAATACAGTCAACCAGTATACAGCAATCCATTCAATTAAGAAAGATAATTCTAGAAGCATTTTTGTATGCTACATTGTGCGGTGGGGAAGGTGCATGCAACATCTATTTTCTAACCCTGGAATAGAAACCATTTTAGAAGATTGAGAAGAGTAGAAAGATACGATAATGCAATAAAAGTATGATAAAGAACTTTAAGACACAAAGCAGATTTGGTTAGCTTCACCTATTATTAGTTCTTTATTCCATTGGTCATCTGATCTCCACCCTGTTAATATCATAAGGGACCACCAATTATAGATAAAATCTTCATCCTATCTTTTAAATTGTATTTAGGAAAAAATAGGATGTGGTAAAGACATATAAAATTATATTTCATTTTAATTAACTGTTTCTTCAATAGCATCTCATATACATGGTCTTTTCTTATTATGCCACTACTATTATGCTATTGATTCTACCTGCTTTTATAAATTTTTTACATTTTATGTTATTCAGGCTTGAATCATTGTTGATTTGGGACAAATGGAAGAAAGGAAGAGAGGGAGGGAAGAATTACATTTAGTGTTGCATTATATACTATATGGTCGCTCCTTATATACAAGAAAAATTATTTTACAAATTATTTTACAAATTAAGCAGAACTTTGTTTTCAAGTACTGTTTTAATTCTGAAGAAACAAAGACTCCAAGTATTTTCTTGTGGTATATTCATTTTAAAATTTGCTTTCCTTATATTCTGACTTATTCATTCATATCAACTGCTGTGAATTAATGTGCCAGTGGCACATAAACGTAAGGCTAAAATCCAAAACACCCATTTTTCTAACAATAACTGATATGTTGCAAAGCCTTTTTATAGCCCCTCATAAAGACAAACCATGTTTATCGGTCATTATGATTTCTTTACTTAATTTGTTCGAAGGGTAGATATGATTACCATTTCCTAGAGAAAACCACTGCCCAGTGCTGCCAAAATAAGAAATGTTCGCTGCAGCAGCTCTTGTAGTAAATCTCTTTCTAGCATCCCATTCCCACCGTATTTCTCATTGCATTGCACAGCCAGTTAACTAGGATTAACACAGCAGCATATGCTTTATCTAAATGGAAGGCCAGCTCCCACACAGCACAATGTACAGTATATGTTGCAAGTCGGAGGGTAGCTAAATATTCCAGCATGCCTTATAGAGTGCTCACTTTCCAAATTTCCTTTGCACTTTGTTTACTATATATACCAATAGTGTAATATTAAACAAAAACAGTGTGTCCTGTGCCAGAATGATTGATTACTACACCATGGCAAGGTCACCTCCTAGGAACAGGCTGAGTGCAGTAAGGGCTGTCTGACTCATACAGTTAACACTATATCCGCATTGTATGAATGTCACCAGCAATCCAGTGATTTATTGCTTGGAAGGCTCTGTTCAATTTTTTCTGCCTGACCAAATTGCACATTTTCTAGAAAAAGAAGCAAAAATATTTCAACACATGGATTACCCCCAAGTCCTCATTTCTCCCACTAGGTTCAACAATTCTTTTCAAAGATGCTGATCGTCAAAACCTTCAGTACTTCCTTCTGCTTTTTCCCATTTCTGATGCCTGCCAAATAGTTGGTAAAAAATTAATTGTTACAGTAATGAAATGGTACAGCTGGAGAGACAATAGTAACAACTATGGGAAAACACCGAGGAGGGTCATTTGTTTGTTTTACTAGATTTATCCTCAATATGTAAAACATTATTTCTTAATTATTTCTTGCTAAAATAAAGTTACAAACATCTGTGTGCTTCTTGCAGAGTTCTTATTTGTCTAAAATCATTTATAAGTATTCATTTTCAACAATTTTCCTTGCTTACGGAGATTTTTACCCTGAAACAAAGAGTACATATCATTGTATAAGGGGGATTGCTATTTTCTAAACAGCAATTTTTAAAAAGATCTGATCTAGCCAAAGTTAAGCATTATGATATATTTTAATAGCATTTTAATAAGATTATTAATTTCATTTGTATACAGTTCAAATGCTCAAACTAGGTAATGATAGGCCTATATTTTCATGTCTTAAATTTTCATATTTGCATTTTTGTGTTACATTCATGACCTAAAATTCAGTAAGTCAGTGAACAAATATTTCAGAACAGATCACTTCACATTCAGTATCTTCTACAGAATCCATGCATGGTCCTGTAACTCTAATTCTTTCAGCCTTTTCTTCTTTTTAATCTCAAACTGTCTCATACATTTCATTTAAAATAGTCTAGAGGCTATTAAAAATCTCAGCAACTTCCATATAATAGAGCATTAACATTAACTAAAGTACCTTCTCTGACAAGTTCACTTTGAACCCACAGAATATTTCCATGGGATTAAGCAAGGACAGATCCTTTATTCAGTATTTCCCTACAAGTTAACATAGAATAAAATAGATACGAATACGGAACATTAGATATGCTTTTTAGTGACACAAATTCCAAAATTTGCAATGTCCTTTTGACATGGGGGGGGGGGGTTTGACTCAATATTGTTATTACTTTCAGTTTTGCCAATGTCATGTTTCTATGAATGTATGAAACTAGAACTGCTCATTTATTTTAGCTAAGGTTCTCTATTACTGTGGAGATTAAAGTATTCTTGCTACATAGGGAAGTATTCCTAAGAGTCACTAGATAGTGAGATGGGCAGGATGAGAGAGAGAGAGAGAGAGAGAGAGAGAGAGAGAGAGAGAGAGAGATTATTTCCAAAAAAAGAATTAAGATTCAGGTTATAATTAGAATAGAAAGGGGGTGTTTATGTTTTTATTTTTATTCTTGTTTTATACAACATACATTGTTAAAATAAGCAAATCTAACACTTAGCTAGTTATATCCTACCAGAAATCCAAGAACACGTATCCACTGTGTATGTGGCTAGAGAAAAAGGACAGAAGTAAACTCAGAGTAGCAATCTCTTACTTAAAGATCAGGCACAGTGATAAACAAAGAAGAGATACAGAGCCTGTGTGAGTAAGTAACTCTGTACTTACCCTAGAGCTCTTTTGCGATAAGTAGCCATTGTAAGGAGAAGAACCAAATTATTCTATGGGGGCAACAGAAATCAAGAATCTAGTAGCACCTTTTCCCATGAAGAAAGCTCCAGCTCAGAAAAGCTTATGCCTTTTAATATATTTGATTAGTTGGGGAAAGTACTACTAGACTCTCAAAGGTGGACCATATTTTTTTTTTCCTTTGAGAAAGAAGGAAAACTTTTCATCCAAGAAGCTTTATCAGTTCTAATGAAGATTGGATGGTTGGTTAAGGGGGATCCTTCCATCTTCGCCCATCACCACCACCATCCAGCCAGCCAGAGGTGGTTTGCAGCAGGTTCTGACCAGTTCTGGAGAACCGGTAGCGGAAATTTTGAGTAGTTTGGAGAACCGGAAGTAAAAATAATGCCTGGCCCCACCCCCATGTATTCTCTGCCTTCCAAGTCCCAAATGCTAAGGGAGGAAATGGAGATTTTGCAGTATCCTTCCCCTGGATTGGGGAGGGAATGGAGATTTTACAGTATCCTTCCCCTGCCCCACCCACCAGGCCACGCCCAGCAAGCCATGCCACGCTCAGCAAGCCATGCCCACAGAACCGGTAGTAAAAATTTTTGAAACCCACCACTGCAGCCAGAGTTGATGAAACTTCTTGGCTGAGAAGCAAAATATCTTCTTCCTCCTCAAGGGAAAAAAATGTAGTTAAGTTGCCTTTTGAAAAAGCATCTTTGAGACAATCATGACCTGGATGACTGAGAATCTCTACTAGACTCCTTTTGATTTTCCCATGTGTGGGAATTGTAGATAAGAGACTGCTAAAGAGTCACTGAGGTGGAGTTGGCTTTCAACAAAAATAAAGTAATTTATATGCCAAGTTTCCAGAAAGAAACCCTCCCACCCTGCAATCTATTTAATCTGTAAGGCATAAGCCACTTTATATGCCATGCTTTTCAAACTTGGCAACTTGAAGATGTCTGGACTTTAAAGACCAGCTTTCAGTCTAGGGAATTCTGAAAGTTGAAGTCCACACATCTTAAAAGTTGCCAAGTTTGAAAAACACTGTGTTATGCTCTTTCCTCTTTCAGGGTGCTGGTTTCACCAGCTGTGAATCAAATGAGTGGCATTGTGGCAAGAGGCAGTTAAACCCTAGTTAGGCATGTTAAACTATATAACTCCTATAATTATGTAGGAGAAAGACCGGCAAGCTTCTAAAACTTTTCTTCAATCTTGCTATCAGATTAGCAAGTGTTTTTCTCCCGCCAAGAAATGTTGAGGCTGCTATTGCAGAATGGCAGCCTAGCTTGAGATGTTGGCACACTTATCCAGGCCAAGCTGGCAAGCTCACTGATTTTATTTGTTTGGCTTTTTTTATTTTTAAATCTCTACAACCACTAAAGAAATGCATAGGAAACTGCTCTCGAGCTAGACTTGAAGCGCAGCGGGAGAAATACACCTGATTTTCCTGGAGCTGCTCTTTCCTGTAGTTTACTCGATAGGGTATATTTAGTAGCAAGATTATATGTGGAACACCACAACGTGTTTCTAGAGATAAGAATGCATTGGGCTATAAATATATTGTGTTACAGGTGTCCCCTGCTGGTTCAAAAGTCTGGAAATCCTGAGGAAGGAAAATTAGAGGAAAAATGAGAAAGGAAAGGCATAGGAAAAAAAGTATTCTTCCTCTCCATTCAACATTTTGTGTGGGGGGTGGGGGGTTCCTGCAGATTTTACTTTACTAGTTGTTGCTGACTCTAGGAGTGATGCTCATCTTTCAAGGACATTGAACCAGCACTGTCTGAAGACATTTCGATGGTCAGATGGCCAGCATTAAGTCACAGAGAACTATACCTTCCCACCAAGGTGGTACCTATTTATCTACTTGCATTTGCATGCTTTCAGACTGCTAGTTTGGCAATTAGGGCAAAGTAACAGGAGCTCACCCCATTGAATGGAATTCAAGTCTTGAAACTGGGCTGCCGGCTTTCCAGCCATCAAGCCCAGCATCATAACCACTGAGTCACTCTGCAAGTTACACAGAGAGAGAGAGAGAGAGAGAGAGACACACAATGTTAGTTAAAACCTGTTGCTCACCTGCCTTTCCATCTGTGATTTCTTTGTTCCAACCATTGGCCAAATTATTATGATATCATTGAATATTTATAAGTATTCTAATTGATGAAATATACCATGGCAATAAAATGTTCAAGATCAATTGCTTTATTAAGGGAAGTGAAAAGTGAGCATGAGTAGGAACAGGAGACACACTTTGAAGATAATCTAAGAAAAGAAGTAACCTTTGAGCAGAGTATCTTGATGAAAGGAAAGGGAAATAAGGCAAAAAGATCACACTCTTGGTGAAGGAATGAAATTTGGCATTATATTCAGAAACATGAAAATAGGTGAGAAGTGGAAATAACAAAGGTAGCAATACAGTAAACAATAGCAAAAGAATCTGTGAGTTGAGAAAAAGATGGCCTATTTGCTCCCCCCAAAGGGGGGATCCCAGTAGAATATAATTTCAGTTAACATGAAATTTGTATCTTAAAATCATAAATGAGCACCATGCTAATATCTACAATATGGAACCATCAGAAATGATTATTTAGACCTAAAATATATCCATACTTGATTTATCTGTAGAATGATGCACAAGGGAAGATAATGTTTTCATTTAACCCAGTAGGAATTAATTATTATCAGGATTGGCCCTTTTAAAATATCCCATCTCCAGTTCTACAATCAGAAAACTGGCTGACTAATCAAGTAAGGAAGGAAAAGTTAAGCCACTTTTTCTAAGGCAGTTCAGTGATGTTGCAAAGTGTCTTGGATAAGACTACTAGTAATTACTCAAGAGACAAATACAACCCAAATGGATCGGTCACTTGAAATGACTCTCCAGCTCCAAATTCAGCTATTAGCCACACTGTTGTCACACTCCTTCTGCCTTTTTTTTTCTAGCTAACATGCTTATAGGACTCTTTCTTAAAGCATTAGCTTTGGACCTAGTAGTGCTTGAAAAGCATTATTGCTTTCCTACAACTTGGGGCCTTACTATGAAAAGTCTTCAGAGCAGCACATCAGGACTAACATAGTTTGTCAAAGCTACATAATGTTTTCTTCTGACAAAAGTGTAGCATTGTAACTTAGCTATATCTATGCTGCCATCTTAGCTGACTGTACACTGTTCCTAACAGAAAAGTCAGTTCTAGTAAAATCTCTAGATGGAACCATAAGGTCATTTTATAGAATCAGATGAAATCTCCATCTTTTCTATTTTTCCTTACATTGGTAGTGCCCAATTGAGTAGCAGACCAGATGCTATCTGTTTAAGTGAGCTATGATATAGAAATAACTGACTAACACAGTTTCCTGTCTTGACCTTTGGTTGTTCTCTTCCTTTGGAACGTCTTGTGCTTACAAAGGGTTTTATGTATAAGACAGGTTTTGTTCAGGTAGTCACTGGAGAATATCTTTCTATTTCTTTCTCCTAAGGCCATTTGTATGTAGATCTATTTGAGAAATCTCCAATGTACAGAGTACTAAACCTGTCCTTGCTAGGTCCAGTTTTGCAATCCTGTTTGTGATGGGGTGGTCACATTTGTGAGCAGAAGAAATGCTACCTTCCAAATTATATCTATAAATAACAAGTGTCTACAATGATATCACATATTTTTAAAATTAAGCTGCCAGCAACTACTATTAAATATTACCTAATACCTCACTGAAAATTAAATCAGAAAAAAAAATTAGTGATTCCATCTACAGTTATTACTGCAAACCTTATTCACAGTACTAGCTTATTTAGTAGGTTCTGATCATTCTAATTGGAACCTTATGCTTTTCCTAACTCTCACAGCCTTCTTTTTCTTGCATAGTCCAAAACCATGAGATACCCATTTTCTAATGGCTAGACCTTACTGCATCTCATAACTGGAATGCTTCCTTCCCCATCCATTATGGAACCAAATTGGGATATGAATAATTGAATAGGGGAGGAGTGGAAATACTAACAGGAACTTACCAGCCAAAAGACACAAAGCAGAAAAAGTGATGAAACCTCAGGAAATATCAGATTTGAGGTTGAGGAAGAAAAGCCACAAGGATGCATGCTGTGTACTGTCCCTGTGGGACACAGAGCTGAGTAGAAAAGGGCTTTTTTGCCAGCTGAGAGGCATAATATAAAGTAAAAGAGAACAAGGTGGGTTAACCATAGATAAATAAGAGTCAAAGTGACCTTTTGTGCAGTATCTTTGAATATCTACATGAAACCAAGATGCCCAAAGCACCTTTGTAATATCTCCAACTACAATAAACAAGTGGAATCTATACTGAAAGGAAAGCTGCAGGATCTGTCCCTATCACCTTTTAGTTTTTTATCTGGGTATCCATCATGTGTCCACTCTAAAAAATTGCTGTGTAGCAAATCAGATCAGGTATAGTCAATTTATTTCTAAAGGGGCCAAATTGCTCCCTGGATAGCAATGATCTGTCCCTGTAGTCTTTCTTGGCTGTGGTACAGCCAAATTGGGATCCTCAGTGCTTATCTTGTGCAGGATAACAATGAGTTAACAATGACTAAAACAGCTTTCTCATTGGACTTGGCACCTTTGGGATACTTTTCTAGGTCAATTTCCATCTCCTGGCCCTGAAATGTAAAGGTTAAGTGTACATCTCCACCGAAGATCACAAATGAAATTCCAATCTGATTGATTCTAGTCAGAGAACCCATAAATACGCACTCCAAATGGTAGATAGGTTAATAAGTCCACTCATTTCAACATCTGATATTGAAAATGCACCACTTTCCCCTGATCAGTACTTCTCATATTTCACCAGCAAAACTGAAGTGATGAGGAATCAACAGTGCATCTCAAGTATCAATGATCATCGCTTCCTTCCTCCCTCTCCCTGTGTGATTCTTCAATGGACCTTGAATCTTTCACCCTGTCACTGCTTTTTTATCATTATCTAAGGTGATCGGTCAGCTCTGTGCCACCACCTGGCTCTTCGATCCGATGCCAAATGTACTACGAAAAGCTGTCATTCCCAAGCTCGTTCCATTTCTAGAGAGTCTCATTAACACCTCTCTTCCCTCTGGCTATGTGCCACTACAATTTCAGATGGCTGTTGTTACCAAACAGACCGAAAATACTATGTTAAAATACCTCTGAGAATCTGAGTTAAATTTATAAAAGCCTGGTAATTCAGGGCTAAGTAAAATATCCCATCTTTCACACACTACTTCATTCCAAAAGCCTATTTGTTCTATTTCATGTGAAAAGAGAAGCTGGTTTTATGGGATTTATATGTCAAATGTAACCTAGACTACACCAAATAGTAAAAACTATCAAGGCAATTTAAAAAAAAAAAAGGAAATAGGACTATCAAATAGAATGCATTTAGAACTGGGGATCCGACAGTTCCTCTTGAAATATACCCCAAAATATCTGAACTATCTTAAAGAAACTGATGGATGAAGTTTCATTCTCAAATTTCTACTCCACAATATCACCTGTTTCTTCCCATTTCCACTCACTTAACAGTGTCAATGAAAGGTGCTAGTGAAAGAAAAAACCTGGGAAAGTTAGTGATTTGGACTTTCATTCAAGCAAAACTTACATTTTTTTTAGGACAGTAAACAATTACAATTCTAGATAGAATTATCTAATGCAAACTTTGTTCAAGGATAGATGATTGATAGATAGATGGTAGATAGATAGATAGATAGATAGATAGATAGATAGATAGATAGATAGATAGATAATAAGTTAGATATGCTGCAACAACATAGTGTGCTCTATTTTTTATTTTTTTTATATTTTTTCACTTATTTTAAGCACTTGTAATGTATTTTTTTAATGTATATGTCTTTAGTCTTTGTTCTTTTTTCTGTTATGATGTTAATAGCAATATAAATAAATAAATAAATAAATGTTATTTTTTATTTCATTTATTAAGTTATGGAGCTGGTGAGGTTTAATGTACAGGAATAGTGGCATCATTTTTACGGTCCCTTTCTTCTGTTTGGTTTATCATTCTGTTTAGTCTGTGACAATTGTAAAAATATACCTGCACTGAAAACATAGTATACTTGTTCTTCCCTCTATTCAGATTAGGACTTTTGTAGTCCATGGATGTATGTCAAAAAGCAAAAAGTTTTGGAGAGGATTTTTATATTCCCTAAGCTAACCAATAACTCTTTTTTTAAAAAAAGAAACAGAATAATAGCACATTAAGATAGCAAAATCTTGGAAATAAAATTGTTAAAATAAAAATAATCCCATGTTGTAGCCAACAGAACTGAAAGCATTGCAGGTTTTCATTCTTCTACTACACTGTTCCCAAATCAAGAATCACATACAATGAAACCCCAGCTATTGCACTTGCAAAATTCAGCTGGAGAACTGCCCACTATCATAGTATGAGTTGAGGATAGAAAGAACATGTGAAGGGGGTGAGAATGGAAAGAGTTTCTCTCTTAAAAAGCCTAATACTCTGTTTCCTACTCCAGATTTTTTTTTTAATGGGAGGAGAGAAAACAAGCTAAACAAAAATTAGACCTACCCTTGTAGTGATATTTTAGCATCTCTAGAAGACCTTCTGGGCTCTTCTCAAAGGTCAGGAGACTATAAGGCAAGTCTTCATTTCTCAAGCATTGCCCATCCAGGGGTTAGTTATGGAAAACATGCTGCTTTGTACATTGATGAGGAAGCATAACAAGCCAAGATAGAAATCAATGCATCTTTGTATATGGAACATCATGGTCAAGATTTCTGAACCATAACCTACTGCCTGCTTTTTTTCTCTCCAAAATGTATTGGGCACAGACATGAAGAGTTAGCTCTCATCCAACTTACATGTAATTTAAATTAAATATAATTAATAGGATTCTTCTCAAATCACCTATTTCTCCTACCCCATTAAAACGAAAGTTTGAATGCAAGGCTTTCCATGGGAAAAAAATTGCTTCTCTTCAGTAGTTTCTTCTTATTATATTCTTCTCACAAGTTAGCTAAAACACATAGGAATGTTGAAATGTGGCTAACGAGTTTTTCACAGCATGTCATGCGGTATCTAACACAACTGATAGTTGTGAAAGGCTATTCAAGTGCAGGAGATGAAAATTATTGAAATTATTTCAGGGATGTCACTCCAAAGTATAATATTTCATCCAATGTGTATCAGCGACAATAGTGCAGCAGGCATTACTAAAACAGAGCAGCTTAAACAATAGGCATCAAATCAAGGGCTCGCGCAACACTTTGGAACCACAAGCTAATGACCCTGAAGCAAGAATAATATTAAATTAGCCATACAGAGGCACAGAAGTTGTTCAGTGACTTCCAGCCTGCTTTTTAATGTCATCTCAGCATACAGCTCTTGCCGCAATTGAATATTGAGTGGCATCCTTCTGTCATGTCAATGTCTGGAATTGTATTTCAAGTCTTGAAGTTTCCTTTCAAGATTATTGATCATGTAATCTTGCTCTGCGACCTGGAACATGTCTGCCAACAGTGTTTCTTTGTATTATACTGGCTGAAGTTGAAAAGGTAAGTTACTGCCATGAGTTCAGGGAAAAGTCACATTGTATGAGTAGTCAAATGCTAGAAAATGCTTTTAAGTTTGACGGTTCGCCAGTTGAGACAATTGTAGATTGTTATCTGTTGGTTTATAATGTCAAATCTCAAACAATCATTCAAAACAATGATGGAAATTTTGTTTTTATAATAGGATAGAAATTATACATATTCTATACCATAGATATTGAAGGAGAAAGAACAACATTTTAGCATGTTGTAGGTACTCTCAACATGCAACTCCTGCTTTGAAAGGAAGGATTAAGAATTGCAGACATGTGCATTCAAACAACCTCCATATATTTGAAATATTATGACTCCCTTTTTTCTAAGTCCACTTTTAATGCTGATCTTTGTTTTAGAAGAGTTGTCAAGTGCTATAATTAAAGTTGAATTTCAGCTTCCATTGTTCTTCCCCTTTTTTCATTTGCTCATAATTAAAAAATCCTCTGTGCTAAAATTGTCAGTACGTGATCTCATCCCAAAGGTAATTCTTTGTAAAAGAGTGAAACCAAAATTAGTTCAACTATTTTTTTCAGTTATACAGACATTAAAAATTACCCTTTTCCACACTGCTTCAATTGACAGTTTTATAATATATCTGAAAGCCAATTTCAGCTAAAATTCTGACCCTGTAGGGCTTTTACGAGTACAAAGAGAGCTAAAAGCCATTCAGATTTACATAAAATCTGTTTAAATTATGTTACAGTTTTCAATGCTGTGAATATCCAGGTTGGTGTTTTGATTTTATCCAAGGCAAAATCTGCCTTGAGCCACACTCATCAGGCTGAAATGAGTATGCCATTTTATTTCACGTACACAAGAGCTTAAGTGGGTTACAATGTGGTCCCAAACCTGCCCTGTAGTTCCAGGGCATGCATACCCACACACTTGTGATGTCACACTGAACACCTAAACAGAAGCTCCAAAAATGCACAGCATCTGATTTGATAAAATTAATTGCAGCCCTGAAGATGTGGGACACTGTTTACAACCAATATTGTGTATAGGCAAGGGAAGCATATGTTTTTATTCCTCAGCATGATCACTCTAAATTACCCTTCTGGTATGGCTAGGTCACTGAGGAAGGAAAAAAATGATGGGGCTATTTAGACTTTCATGGCACTCCTCTCCCCATACGGAGTTTTGTTTTTAAAATAAATATTCCCCTGCACACCTGTAATTAGCATTACCAAAAATGGAGCATCAGCTTTTCAATCTGATCCACAAAAGCCTTATGCGCAGCCCTCTGTGTACCTACTATCCAGTCTGATGCAGAAAGAAAAAAATCCTGCATCTGAATTTGACTGCTGAGATCTCAGATATTGGTGGAGACAAGTGGAAAAGCCAGGAACACTAAAACGAAAGGCAGAGCTTTCTTTTTTAAGCAAGCAGCGTTTTCTCTACCCTTGTCCAACTTGGCTTAGGAAAATCACCATAGCCTGATAGCTACCATCAAGTAAGAGACAGTAAACTTGGAAGGGTTTCAGACAGAAGCTTAGAGCTCCATCAGTATTCCAGACCTAGGCAAGAAAAGAACAGTGCCTAATTCAAGGAAGAAGAACGGTAGCTATCATTCCTTACCATCTAAAGCTGAGATCTGAATTCTTCCCCTCTGCTTTTTATTTCCAGATCCTGCCGACAGCAGAAGATGAATGAAAAGCTCAGGGCTGCAAAAACTGTGCCTCGTAGGATCACAATACTTCACTTATGTTCAAACAGGGCATGCATCTTTTCCCAGCTAGGGATATGCCCGGCCCTTAAATGACAAATACTAAATTTACATTGGACTGTACTATATTTCATTCAATGTATGTATAGGAAATATACATGTTTTTGAAATGCTGCATTAATATGGAAAAAGAATATAGTGTGGTACCTATCATTTCAAAATGTTAAGAATTCACAAGTCAAAAACAATTGTAAAATATATTGAGTAGCCATGCTGTGGTATTTAGGCTCTTACGTAATAAACAGGGTCCAGGCAGCTTGAACGAAATTTCACTAATGATCCAAAAGAAATAAGGCAGAGGGGAGAATCTGTTCATACATTTGACATCATTCGGTCAGGGAAAAAAGAAATATATTTCTAAGCACAGTCATAAGAAGTTGTAATACTTTCTTAACATTAACACTCTTACATATCAAAAACAGTGAAGCTTATTATAAGAAGTATAGTTATTTTTCCCAAGATCTTTTAAAACCAAATATGTAGATATGATTCTTCCTATTGCTGAGGCATTTTTCTCATTCTCAGTGTATGTCCTTCCACATCTACCTAGTCATCCCTCCTAAACAAAAGGATAAGTATTGTTATAATGTTTTCAAAGAGAGAAAGCATATTGTAATGCCTTTTCTCATTTTTTAGAGTTGGCCCAAAACATCTTATCATCTAGAATCCAAACATTAGGGCTTTAAAGGTGAGAGTCAGTATTTTAAACCAGATAAGCTAATGAGTGTAGTGGTTTCAAAACCTGTGCAAATAGATTTCCAATGGTAGATTCTTGTTACTAACTGCAATCTAGAATAGCCCTATATGTATATTATGCTCCAAAAATGTATTCTGAAGATTACCAAAGTATAAATTATTATGATCAGATTGTCCTTATACAAAAAAAGATCATGGCTAATAGATTACAACTTCTCCCTGCCTCAACTATCACTTCTCCTTTAGCTGATTGAGAAGGATCTATAAGGACCTTGAGACTGCATATCTGATCTTTCCAGAAAAATACATTATCTCTTCAATCAAGCAAAATGTTTTTGCTTTTTTTGTTAAAACTGAGCTCAGATTGCTGCTTCTTATTCAAACTTTCATTTCTGTATAGGAAAATACAGCTGAAAAGTAATCTTCGTCTTAATAACACTTCACCTTGAGAGAGGTTTGAGTGAAGCACCCCAGTAGCTTGCTTCTAATTGGTGAAGCAAAGCTGCGGGGCACACCAGTTCTTAAAAAATAACTTACATAGAGCACATGTAAGGAAGTCACTTCTATTAAAGTGAAACAACTGATCTAAATAGGTTAGCATAGCACCTTGCTTCCTGCAATGATATATGAGAATGACTATGAAAGATGGAGTGAAGAAATGGGTCAGATAAGAGAAGACATAATCTTAGTCCACTGCTCCACCAGGAGGATCCTGGTGGAGCAGTGGACTAAAGCATTGTTAAATAGCACTTAGCTGCCAGCTGCCTGCAATTACTGCAAGTTCGAATCACACCAGGCTTTAGGTTGACTCAGCCTTCCATCCTTCTGAGGTAGGTAAAATGAGGACCCGGATTGTGGGGGCAATAAGCTGACTTTGTATAAAAAAGAACACCGCTTAGGGGTGGCCAAAAGCCCTACTAAGCAGGTATATACAAAAGTATGAAGGCTATTGCTTAACGCATTGTAAGCCACCCTGAATCTCCGGAGAAGGGCAGCATATAAATTGAACCAATAAATAAATAAAATAAATAAATAATCTGCAGCTGAATAATGGGTGGAAAAAGAGACTCTTCCTAGTTTCTCAGACTGTAAAGGAGATGACATGAGATTTGTACTTTCAGGCTTGCAAGATTCTGTTAATGTAGCCAAACAATAAAGTACAATTGACTTATGTTTCCTGTCTTGCCTACCAGGGAAGGCTGATACTTTCATACAAAGGTAGACCAACACAGCTCAATTATATATCTGTTGCTGACACTTCACTCCAAAACATCATTTTTGTTAAGAGGTTTCACATATACATTAAAACATATGAGACAAAATGTAATTGGTGTAACTGGTACAGAGACAGAAGAAAAACAAGGAGGTGTAAAGCAGGGATGAAATGCTCCCAGTGCAGACTGGATCACCTGATCCAGTAGCGATGGCAGCAGGTGGTTCGGAGAACCAGTAGCAAAAATCCCTGCGTGCACACACCCCCCCATGCCCAGCTAAGCTGCACGGTCATCAGAGGCTTTTTTTTCCTTTTAAAAGCATTTTTTTCTACAACCTCTTCCAGAGAAAAAAATGCTTTTAAAAGTAAAAAAAAAAGCCTTTGATGATTGTGCGGCTCAGCTGGGATCATCAGAGGCTTTTCAAAGCTTTTTTTCTGCAACCTCTTGGCTGAAGAGGTGGTAAAAAAATGCTTTGAAAAGTCTCTGACAATCCCAGCTGAGTTGCCTGATTGTCAGAGAGGCATTTTTTAAAAAGCCTCTCTGACGATCCCAGCTGAGTTGCCTGATTGGCAGAGGCTTTTCAAAGCATTAGAAAAAATGGTTTGGAAAGTTTTTCTTAAAAAAAGTTTGCCACGCCCACCCAGTCACATTAACACCCCCCCCCCCCGCCGCCAAGCCATGCCCACCGAACTGGTAGTAACAAATTTTACATTTCACTCCTGGTGTAAAGGAATAGAAAAAAGCTGAACTAGAACAAACTGATTTTGGTCTGAGAAGGCTGAATTCTGTAAACCATGTGTGCCAAGATAAATGACTGGACCGAGTTCTAGAATCAATTTTTTTAGCAATAAACATAACTGCCTTTGTTGCTCCTTTTAGTTGCTTGTTGTTTGCACAACACTAGTTGTCACTTGCACATTCCTAGTTCCAACATTGAGTGTATGTATATGTGGGTGTTGGTACACTTGTGCAGTTTGATTTGGCTCCATGTATGTTACTTCTACATGCATTCAACTTTGGAACTAGGAATGCACAAGTGACAACTAGTATTGCACAAACAACAAATAACTAAAAGGAGCAACAAAGGCAGTTATGTATATTGCTAAAAATTTTATTCTATAACTCGTTCCAATCATTTGTCTTGGCACACTCCATACTAGTTTCTTGATGAATTGAGTCCACCATTTTAAAGATTTAATTTCAGATATTAAGTTACAAAGGCAGTAGGGTTAAAACTATTTATTTTTCCTGCTCCCTATTTTTGCCTACCAACTACACTAGGCCTCAAGGCTGAAATATCCGTATGTTGAGGGGTTTTTTTTTTCCATAATCCTTTGAGAAGAGAAAAAAGACTTTTCACTCATTAAACAGTAGGAATCTCTCATCTACGGCTAAAGGATATGTCCTATTAAGAGAAAACAGAAGCCCATTTCTAATTCAGGGCAGTACTGCTATGTATTCTCTAGGACCAATAAAAACTGCTGATTAACCAATGGACCAATGGATCTCCATGTGCTGTGCAGCTGTCACATCAGCTGTTTCCTTTGCCACATTTGGGGTGTAATTTGCTGGATATAAGTGCAGGACAGGGGAATTTTCTTATGGCAATTCAAATAATTCATCATCGGCTGCATTTCTTAAGACTCTTACGGTTGGAATGGAGAGAGAAATATCTCATATAGTTCATCCTAAATCTGACAGAGGAGCAGCTGATACATTCAGTGAAAGACTGAAAAAAATACTTTAAAATAAGGATTTCTTTTTCCACATTATTTCAGGAAGATGCATTTCACATTTTTCAGCATCACGGTTCTACAGAAGAAAGGCAGATACATTAATTTCATGTGATTTCCTCCCACCAACATCCCAAATGTTTCCTCTGTTGATTTTAAAGCATGCTCCACCTTCTGCCATAACAAAGAGCCCAAAACACTCAGGCTTGCATTCTTATATAGCACACTGCAGTTTTTATGCATATATGCTACCTGAACAAGAGGGTTAAAAGTTAAACAGTAGCCTGAGGGAAGCATACTTGCAAGCTGAACAGGTACAAAATAGGCTTTTGTTACTTCCAAACTATTACTGTATGTCTCTTGCAGAAACTAACATTAACAGGAATCTTGTGTTGGAAAAAAGGAAAGAAAGGAAAGGAAAGGAAAGGAAAGAAAGGAAAGGAAAGGAAAGGAAAGGAAAGGAAAGGAAAGGAAAGGAAAGGAAAGGAAAGGAAAGGAAAGGAAAGAAAAGGAAAGGAAAGGAAAGGAAATTGTTTTAAGGTTCCAGATATTATGAAATGGAGTTATTTTAATGGCCTTTGACCTTTAATCCAAAGTCATAAATTTGTCAGTGTCGGTAAATGACAGGACATCATTCTTAATGGGAGTATTCCTCCCCCTCCTCTCCCCCTCTTCTCCTCCTCCCCCCCCCCACTACACTTCCACACATGTGCCAATTGTGTAATTCAGGCAATTTAGTTCATACTAGTTTAGAGTTCTAGAATTATATACAAAAGAACAACAATATAAATATGATGGGTCTTTTTAAAAAATATGTAAATTAAAGAACCTTATAACTAAAGCATTGTTACCGTTTGGCTTGAAGCAATGAAGAAAGCTCGGAAAGCACAGTTTATTCTCCATTTCACAAAATGATAAATAACACAAGTCATCATGTTTATGTATAATGAATTACAATCCGGCTACATTTACCTTAGTAACATTTTACTGGAGTAGTATTTTACTCCCAACTACCAATTATGTCATCATCCTGGCATTTACCTGGACATAATGATACACAGCAAACCCATTCTTGTAACATAATTCATGGCTTAAAGTGTTTGTAAAGCCAACCAGGATTCTGCATACACATAATGATGTGGAGATTGCTATTAAATTTTACAGATTAAAGTTTAGTAAACCTTAAAAACCCTACCCTGGTTTGTATGGTATTTATTAATCCTGAAGGAAAAGATGTTCTGCTATTTAAATGTCAATAACACATAACCCCTATTAAAATATCCCTCCCTCCGAAAATGCCATTATATGCATCTCGTTATTGAAAACCACACGTTGTAATGCTAGATATGTTGCTAAATGCCCAAAAGACACTACGTTTATTGTTTGTATAGCATCATAGAAGAACATTAGATGCACTATCACCATTTTTTACCATTAAAAGGTAAAAGGAGGAGAAGGAAAGCAAACTCTATCTCACATCTATTTTATACTAGAAACATACATGCTGGAAAGATTTCAAAGCCTTGGGAGGAAATCTCCACTGTTACATCATCTCCTATTTATTCAATTTAATTTCAAGTTGAGGAGGGAAACATATAGTTCATTTTATAAGCTTGTAAGGTCATCACATTTAAATTAAACTGACCTCTCTTTAAAGCCTATTAATAACAAGGACTATGCAGAGGGAAATTTAATATGAATGGTTAAAATGCATAGAATTCAGACTTTACTGCCCAACAGCTCAATTAAACAAATTGATTTTTTTTTTAAGCAACAAAAGGGAATTGAATCAAACAGGAATAGCCTGGGATCTGAATTGTGGACATATATGAATGATAGTCCTTGGGTTCTTCAGCAGGCAGTTGCCTTCATTTGTTGCCTCAGCAGTTACAAGGGATTGGGCAGGCTGCAACACAAAAGGATAAAAATGTTCACCAGTGAAACACAGGGTTTGGCTCCCAATAAATCATCTGTCACTTCATCACAGCCCAGTAGATAATGAGCAATAAAGTTTTCACACTCAGAATGAGGAAGCAGACACAAGCAGCCCAGCAAAGCCGCTGGCTCTCTCTCTCTCTCTCTCTCTCTCTCTCTCTCTCTCTCTCTCTCTCTCTCTCTCTTTTTTTTTTTTAAATGCCAGGACACATCGTATAATAAATTATCACTATGTCTCAGGGAAAGCATGACCCCGACATCAGTAACATAAACAATTTAATGCCGTAAAGAAGACTGATATAATCACTGTTACCTACACTTTTTAATCGCTGAAATAATTCCCACAGCTTTATATTTATAGGCATTTTTAAAAATTGTGAAAATTGACAATCATTGATTTGACTGGAAATTAGAGATGTATAACAGAGACTGATTCAAATTGAGATGAACTTCTGTTGATTACAACACATTTATATAGTTTTCATGGCCATAGTAGAGAAGTAGTTGGACATCTTTCTTTTGGAGTAAGAATATAGAGTTGTAACATTTTACCTGTAGTGAAATCGAACAATAATACTGTGAGTTGTCCTCTTGGTTGTGTAATTAATTTATGGATACTTGTAAAAGGAATCTTTGATGTGAAATCAGTGTGTTAGCTGGGAGTATGCAGGAAATGTTAAATAGAATGTGTGTTACAAAGAATATGGTTCCACACTGATATTTTAAAGATCACATGAAAAATGAAGTTTACACTTAAATGATAAAAAATTAAGTGAAATGGATAAAATTGTCTACTTTGACAACAAAATTGAAAACTGGATGGAGAAATATAAGGAAATGAAAATGCTGGAAGGAACTTGGTTGTATGCAATATATAACAAAAAAATAATAAATGTTTGTAGAAAGCAATTTAAATTGTTGTGTTTATATTTTCATATTCAGAACAAGGGAGCAGACCTAACCAATCTAAATATAGTCACTGATTTTCATTCATTCATTCCACTGTAAATTCATGTTTTAGCTAACCGTCTTACATGAGAGCAAGAGTTATATGTCAGATGAAACTAAAGTATTCTGCATGAAGAAGAAATGGGTTACTTAAAAAGTATGTGCTGTCAAAGAGAAGAGGTAGAGTCAAAAGTGAATAAGTGATGAACGAGCCTAGGTTCACTACAAAACTGAAATAATTACATTACAAATGAATGACAGAAATCAACTGAATGGTTAGGTCAAGGGGAGAGTATGAAATTTAGACAAATGCATGTAAGAAGAATGAATGGCCTGACAGGGAGTGAAAAACCAAGGAAGTTATAGTTGGATGAAATTGAGGTGATTGTCAAAAAGAGAAAGAGGTCAGAAAGGCAAAGGGCAATACAGGGAGTCCTCAACTTAAGACCACAATTGATCCCCAAATGTATGTTGCTAAGTGAGATCTTGGTTAAGTGAGTTTTGCTCCATTTTACAACTGTTCTTGCTACAGTTGTTAAATCAATCACTGCAGAGGTTCAGTGAATCTGACTTTCCCATTGATTTTGCTTGTCAGAAGGTCACAAAAAGGAATCACATGACCCCAGGACACTGCAAGCATCAGAACTATGACTCAGTTTCCAAGCATCTGAATTTTGATTATGTGACCATGGGGATGCTGCAGTGGTCATAAGTGTGAAAAATGCAGCACTTTTTTCAGTGCTGTTGCAATGGTCACTAAATGAAATGGTGTAAGTCAAGAACTACCTGTATATTCATTAGCATAAGGACATGGTTGAAGCAAGTGGAAATGAAGTGTTGGCTAAATTTCATTTTCTATTCTCTTAGCTCCTGCTTTTACTTTACTTGGCTTACTTCTTATAGGATCAGTAGCTCTTTTTATATTTGTTAATAGGCACTTCCCTATTTGAGTTATAAATTAATTTTGCTGAAAGCTAGTTTGGTATAGTGGTTAAAGTGCTGGACTATGAATGGAAAAGTTGAGGTTCAAGTCTACCATAATGGAAGCTCATTGGGTGACTTTAAGCCAGCCATGCTCTCTAAATCCAGCCTTCCATACCCGATAGGTTTCTTGTGGAGCAAAAGGGAGGACGAGAGTCTACATCCCCTCGATTTCTTCAGGGAAAGACAGGACATACATTCTACAAATTAACATCTGACTTTTTTCTGCATTTTCCTGACATCTCCTACCTCAACAGCTTATGGAAATATATGTATCTATGTAGATAAAATCTTAACTGGTGCACCTTTCACATTGGTCCAAGGTGCTGAAAATGTTGCTATAATCATTGGACTGAACATGAACTGAAATTGTTCAGCAACAAAGCTTGTCTAAATTTGGGGATAAGGCTCCTTGTCAGGGTTCCTGACAATGTTGACTGAAATCTTTTTTATTTTTATTTATTTATTAAGTCATGACAGTTTTAAAAATAATAGGAAAATAAAATGAAAAGGAACAAAACACAAAGATGCACGTGGTGTCATAAAAAAATAGATAATAAGTGCTTAAAACTACATGAAAAAAATATGCACATTTTTAAAAAAAGTATAATATATTGCTACAACATAAACAGTTGGAGTAATATGTATAATTATCCAATGCAAATACAATATGTGTGTGTGTGTTTGTTGTACTTACATAATTATTATGGTTGTTGTTTTTTAACCTACTTTATATGTTATATAAATGAATCGCATGTTTCATTATACTTATCCATATACCATGACTATAGAATATTGGCTATAATCTTTTATTTTATATTGTATCTCATACTTTAATTCGTCTTGGACTTGACAGAGTATTCAGCGCAAATAGAAAGGAGGCGTATAAAACAAAAAAATGAATAAATAGTAGAAGGCATTAATTACTCTTTAAATAGAGCATTGAGCTGGAAAATTGGGGTATCTACTTCATCTGAAGGACCTTTGATTTTCATCTACACAGAAACAATTTCATTAACAGAATTCAGTTTCAATTTATAACAATGGTTTTCAATAAACTGGAATTTTAATCTAGATCAAGAACCATATTTGTAATCCTGTTAGAACCATTTCTGTGGTGCCCGGGTTCAAGAATTAAGGGCTATGCAATAGGGTAAGTTCTCATTTCTGCCCCAGCTCCTGCCCAACTAGCAGTTCAAAAGCATAAAAATGTGAATTTAAAGAAATAGGTTCCACTTCAGTGCACCTTGAGATATTTTCATGCTGGCCACATGACCATGGAAATTTATTTGGACTACTCTGGCTCCCTCAGTTAAGTAACAGAGATGACAACTGCTGAATTCTAGAGTCAGAAATGATTGAACAGGGGAAACATTTACCTTTACCTATTCAATACAGAGATTTTTATATAATAATCTTGAAAATCTGCGTCTTTGCATTTTATTGAAAAGGGTCATAGTCTCTTAAATAGTTTTTAAAAAATAATAACAAAGAAAAGAATACGAACTTCTTAACAATTAACAGAGTATAGGTGCGTACAAAGGTATATACAGCATTCATATCCAATATTTGAGATATATTGCTTTTATCTGCGAAAATAGCAACACAGAATATACAAATAGGGTTTGTGTAGCAACCACAGTGGGAAAAAAAATATTTGCAAAGAAGGCAGTCTGGCGATATTGCTTGTTAAGGCAAGCTATTTGTAAGCAAATTTATATGAAAAGTATGCAATCCCTAATACTAAACTACTCTAGCCCCCAACTGAAGGGTGATTTTACAAACGTCCTGCAGCACTCAATCATTCCTTCATTTTAATGTCTTTATTTTATGATTTTGTTGATGAAATACTACTTACCCGGTGCTCAAAATTCCTTTTAGGCTTCAGGCAGTGGCTAGTTGACATGGCAAGCCATATTTTACAGCTATATATTTCAGCTTTCTCTGTCCAAGTTGGAGGACATAGTAGCCAAGATGGTTTTTCATAGTGGAAATATATTTTCATATTTATTTATTGATTTGACTAATGTATCTATTTTTCAATTCACATGCTTATGTTTCAATCCATTAGAGTGATTCATGGTGAAATAATATGTTATTGCGAGTACAAAGAGGAGATAAAGCCACTATACGCTAGCTCTAACACCAGAAGAAGAAGAATAAAAAAGAAATCATTGAGTGGATAAAGATTGGCCAAATAAACAGGAGTAATAATAATGTGATTTGTTTGATAATTTTAAATGGTTTTTTAAAAATCTATAGCTCATAAAATACATTTATTTTTAAAAGATATCTATAGATCTCTTTCAGTTACACTAAGTTCTCAGATTGCCATCAAAATTAAAGTGTTTTAATTATAGGGATTTTCAGAGGAAGTAATAATGCAGAACGAAGCCTCTCACCTTATCTTGGAGCACTGCCCAAAATGGTAGTCACCAAAAGTTGTAATTACAATAACCAGTAGCTATTTGGAATCTTGAATTAAATTATTTTTGGTCTAGTTCCAACTCTTAGTGGACAGATGCCCATATAAAAACGAACTGCCATCTGCTGGATTTCTATACAGAGTCAGAAATCTAAAGATGGAGGCATCCTATAGAACCTTGAAAAACAACTGACAGAAGTGGCAATAAGTTAAAAACAGATGTCTAAACTGGATAATGGCTGTGGTCAACCTTTTTCATTTCTGAAAATGTTTTTCCATGCCTTGTTTAGCATTTGTCTTGACACATCTCTGCTTTTCTGAATCTATGGATTCCATCCACTCAGAGTAAAAGCTAAAGGAATATTTCTCTTGTTTGTAATGTTGCTGTACATGATTCAAAATATAGCATTCAGCCATGCCTCAGGACATAAAACATCAAAAGTATAAAGGAATTCTTAAGGATAAAGAGTTCTAGACTAACTAAAAGTCAATGAATCAGCAGGAACAGTAGATCAAAGTCTTTAAGAAGTCCGATACCACATTAATTCCACTAACATGATGAGGCAGCCCTGTATATGGATAAAGCTTAGTGAGGAAGGCATGTATTGAGGCCCTGCCTTCAATGACCCAATAAAACTATTGTGATCAGAGGTGGGTTCTACTTACCTTTACTACCGGTTTGCATTGCGCCTGTGTGCACAGATCACCTATGATGACGTCCAGGTTAGTGGGTGGAGTCTCCCACCAGTTTTACTACCGGTTCTTGCAAATTGGACCGAACTGGGGACAACCCGCCACTGATTGTGATCATGTTTAATTAATGCACTTAACCTCTTTCAGATCTTTGGAGGAGGGAGTGGCATGCATGAATATTTTGTATGACATTTCTTTTAATTCTGCATATGTACACCAAAATTGGTTAGTGTTGAGAATTAGATCAGGATCAACAGACAACAGACAAGAGCAGAAGTGCAACAACAAATGAGAACCACTAGAACTACAGTTGTACCTAAAATTCCAGTCTGAGATAGGACTTGCTGTCCGGTCAATTGGGGAGATTTTAAGTGTCAGTTTGGTAATTTAAGCCTAGCAGAAGGTGTATATGGTGTTCAATAAACACATCACATAGAGTTCGTATAGCCCTTCAGCTCCAGATATGTGGCATGGGAGTGAGGCAAAAAGTTAAACTATAAATGGCTATTAGAGGGATGGACAGACCTTAGAGCACAAATCAAAAGTAGTAAGGAGTTGTAATCCAAGTAGCAATTTCAAAAAAAAAAAAAATACGGAAGGCAAGTCAGTGTTTCTGTACTCCAGACAGTTACCCAGATGGGGACTGATGAGTTGCAAAACTCAGAATAGCACTGATTCTAAGAATTTTCATCAGGATTTTTGTAAAAGTAGTCCCCAGCCTTCAAAAATGTTCATTTTCAATGATACTTCTAATTTTGAAGGTGTTTTTTATAGGACTTTTAGCTGACCTCTGAATTTTACCGAAAAGAATTAATTGAATTTAGCAAATTTCCATGAGGTTATTTTTTCCCTTAGAAGTGGAATAAGAAGGAAAAACAATAACTGATAACTCCGGTAAATTATAAACATTGTGTTGCTGAAAACAGTCTAACTTCAGGCAAAATGACAGCTTCCAAACAGGTAAATTTATTGCATTCATGATAAATAGTTTCCAAGAGGTAGGAAATCGGAACACATCTGTGCTCTGTGCTGGTCAGGTTGCCACCAGGAGAACACTAGGTCCTGTAACCATCATACTTCAACATGTAGATAAATTAGAGAGGAGTCAGAGAAGGGCAAACATGATAAAAGGCTTAGCAAAAGAATGTTGTACCAAAAAGATTGCAGTCATGAGTCTGTTTAGCCTAGAGAAAAGAAGATTAAGGGAGGACTTGATAACAATCTTCAAATATTTAAAAGGCTGCCACTGAGAAGATGGAGAGGAGGTATTCTTTGCTGTCACTTGCAACAGAGCAAGTGTCAACACAGGAATATTTTATCCCATGGCAGGTCCCTAATGCAGTTCTATCCAAGAGACTATAGCATCTAGCAGATCGTCTTCAGTTTATTCTATTAAGGGCTGCATTTCTACTACTCATAATTTATATTAATTAATAGGATCAGATCCTATCAGATCCTAAACTGAAGGTTTGCTGAAAGCAAAACGAAAAGGAAAATC
The DNA here is from genome assembly GCA_030761175.1 of Masticophis lateralis. Classification (NCBI taxonomy): domain Eukaryota; kingdom Metazoa; phylum Chordata; class Lepidosauria; order Squamata; family Colubridae; genus Masticophis; species Masticophis lateralis. The sequence goes on from JAUDYJ010000005.1 coordinate 64,486,965, forward strand.
ATTTCAGGTAGTCCAGCTGGTTGTGTTCAGCTAGTACAAAATAGAAAACAACAAAGCAAGCCACAGAGAGAAACATGAAATATCTCTGCTAAAAAAAAAAAAAAAAAGTCATTAAAAATGCAATGAAGAATTCTTGCAATGGTGAAACCAGGATAGAAGCTTAGAGTTTGAAACAGGGCCCCCCAAGTTCAGACTTCAGCAAAGTCAACTGTGAACCCCCCCCACACACACACACACCCTCTATCTCCACCCCAGGAGGATAGGCAATGAGGAGAACTTTAAAAAGGCCTGCTGGGAATTCTTGGTCTGACATAGTGTAATGGTATCTGAGGAAGAGCCACCATTGTTTGTGCTGCCGTGGATTGGGGCAAATTCTGTCCCAGATATTGTGTTAGGGTCAAGGTGTATTATGGCATCTTGCAAATTGATCGTCTGTGTATCCACTTGCTGCTAGGGTTGCAACAGTGCCGTTACCAGATGGTCCATGGCTAGTTGGGTTTCTTGATTAAGGAGTTCCCTTAAATTCCTCTCCTTGGAAGAGAGTATGAGACTTCCAAGATTGAAGTCAGCCTTCCAAGGTAGATGAGAAAGGAAACACAACCAGATAAACTAATTCTACTTTATTGTAAAGCTTCATTAACAGAATCTGCAAATCTGTCCAGCTGTTTCCTTTATAGACCAAGAAACAAGGGAGTGTCCCTTCTGAGCCTCTTGACCCAGCCACTATCCAGCTGCGAGCTATTCTGTTTCTTATCTAGTCATTCTCTAGGCAGCATATCCTTGCTCCAACTCCCAAGGTCTTTCCCACATACCAAGTCATCACATTATTGTTATTACTATTGTTGAAAAATGCATTCCATTTACAAGTGTTAACTGTATGGTTTTTAAGGAGTATCATTTCTTTCTGCTACAAAATAGTCCTGATATCTAAATCATCGGCTCAAAATCTCCTAGTCCAGGTTTTTAGGAGGTACTCTGTCATTACCAATTAAATTTACTCCTTCAACTCAAGTTAGCCTTGACTTTACTGCACTTGCCATGCCTGACCAAACTCATTCTCCCAGGTCAGGAATCCTGATCACCTGGAATGCTGCTGCAGCATACAACTGAACCTGATTAATTTTGCAGGAACCAACCAGGGGAAAATGGCAAGGAGAGGCCCAAAAGTGACGAGAGGGGGTGGGGAAGAGAGAGAGACACACACAGAGAGAGAGACTCCCATAGGAACCTGATTTATTGCAAAATGCCCAAGGCATTTCAGAGGATTTCCTGCTTCTACGGGGACAATTTTTGTAGCTTTTCTAAAAGGAAGAAGAAGAAGAAGAAAATCAATGCAAGTTTGCTCTATCTCAGAGGAGCAGCAACCATTAGCCATGAAGAAATAGGAAATCCTTTGAAATACATTGGGCATCCCCGTACCCAATAAATAATTTTATCCATGACATTTTTCCCTCCTATAATTTCACATGAGATCTTCCCCGTTGACACAGAATGATCAAAAGCAAGGTAACAACATGCTCTCCATACTTCTGCACCACAAGAACATTTTAAGGACCTTAATTTTTATGTCTTCTTTGCTTTGTAGTCTAGTAGCCACATAAGCTTATGTAAACCAAATTCCTCTTATCCCCATTATCCTCATTTATGACAGTGCCAAGCAACTTGTATAAATGAAAATGCATGTCTGACAGTCTTTCCTTCCCTTCCTTCCTTCCTCCCTCCCTCCCTCCTTCCTTCCTTTTTTTCTTGGCTTCCCTCTCCCTCCCCTTCATCATCTACACCATGTACTTTTTTTGGCCTATTATAATAAAGGCTTAGCACCAAATAAGGACTTAAGTAGTCACAATATTTTACACTGATGATCAGAGCAGTCATTATTATAACTGAGCAGTGAAATAAACACCCGTCCTAATTACAGGAATTGCATGAGGCTCACCAGGCAGTGACAGGCATCAACCTTAACAATAAAGTTTGGTTTAGAGCATAATGTTGGGGGAGGGGTAAGGAAGAGATGAATAATAGCACAATGGTACTGTGTATATTTTAATTAGCTAAAGGTAACCAAATGAGATTTGCCACTATTATATTGAGGTCAGTTCTCCACATGGCTTCAAGCATAACACATTAAGGCAGGCAAGGTGATGCCAAACCGGGAGTTTAAAAGTAATCAACATAATTAAACATAAAGTAAGAGCATGTGTTAAAAGCTACACCCATTTTACTGATCACCCTATTTGCATTAGACTTGTACTGTAAATATTAGCACCAAAGAAGTGCTAATTAAATTGTTCCCTTACAAACAGAAAGAAGGGGGAAAAAAATCTAATTTGATGCTTTTAGAGTAGCTCCACCACATCTGAGTGTGTGGAAGTCATTCCAAAGAAATATTCCATTTGTGCTGCATTGTCTAATTGGTTTGAATGCACTCACACACTGGTGATAATATTTGATTGTTAAGATAGCTATTGACCAAAAAAGGCAAGGGGAATAAGCAACAGAAAAGAGTGATGCAGAAAGCCATCTCCCCCCCCCCCCCCCGCCGCAGGCTCATCCACAAAATAATAGTGCTACTTCTCAAGATCGAAAGCATTTAAAAGCTTTTGGTAGCAAGAACATGGGTTCCAATATCTCTTGAATAGGAAATGGTCTTCGAATATAAACAGGATATCCCCAATGTGTACCTGAATCAATACTGAATCTCATTTTCCAATCACCTTCTGGGTTCATCCTAATTTAAATTTTACTATCTCAAATTTTGGGGTTGCCGTCAAAATCTGTAGGGCATAAAGTAATGATAGTAGAAGGCATCCTTCTCCTTTGCATGTGCAAAGAGTTTCCATTGTTTGCAATAATCAAATTGTTTAAGAATCAGTGATTTCCATTCCTCATATGCATCTGTGATCAGACAGGATTACAAGTATTGTAGGAACCATGCTCCATTAATTACTTCTATTTTTTTTAAAAAAATTGCCCAGATACCATTTTGTAGATAAATGCAAATACAGATATGTTTGTAGTGCATACATGCGTATAGGTATGTGTATGGGCATGCATATTCTTTTGAAGTTTCCTTTCTTTTTGCTTCTTCCTTGTATCTTCTTTTCTGCATCTTTCTTGCTATTTCGTGCAATTCTGCCAAAGAACATCCATACATGGTCACGCCGTCTCATAATTCACAGAACTGTATCTTAACAACAGTTAGTATTTTGTAATCTGGGTAAGAAGCAGCTAACTTGGGATGCCACGATCAATGTGGTAAGAGGGCTGATCACTTGGGATCGCTTGTAGGGACAGGCTGTTGTGAAAAGCAGAACTACTGAATAATGAGCCCTGTAACTCGTCAGACTTTCCGTCCGTTCCCATCCAATCCGGGCAAGGGCTGGCATTGAAAAGACCCCCAAATGAGCCAGAAGTCTTCCACTCCATCATGAAGAGCTGCTCTCTGGAGTATGCACCAGTGGGGAAATGCTTAAAACACTTACCATATGTGGTTAAGAAAGGCCTAATTTGTCCATTTGGAAATTTTGCCTTGCTTGTGAAAAGGATAGTTAATTTAAAGTAATTTGTTTTGCAGGTGAGGCTTTATTCAGAGTGGTTAATACATCACCCTTGGTTGCCTGAACAATTAGAAATTGTCACCAAAGAAAAATGTTGCCGTTCATGTAAATAACTATTTACCTAAAGGAAATGTGAAACCACAAGAGTCAGCATACTTTAATGAGGCATGACAACAGGGAAAAAAAACAGCAGTATGCTGCATCTGCTAAAGCTGACATCACTTATGGTAGAAATTGGCCAAAACAACTATTATTTGTTTTGTTTGTATGTGGGTTTTTTTTTTCCTTGTCAGAAATAATGCAGCTTGAAATTTTCAACAGGCAGCACGAATCCAGGCCATTTGTTATTTCTAATGGCCTAATTGTTCTCTTGGCAGAAATAAAAAATTGGGGCACTTGTGTCATTTACCTAAATTTCTAATTAATGCAATGCCAATAGAGAAACTGGAACATGGGAAGAGGAACTAAAAGGTCAGATGACAAATGTCTGTGCTAACCTGTACACAGTTTGTCTTGACTTTATGTTGTCTCTTTTCCCCCCATGCTTTAATAGCAACTACAGAGTTTATTCCATAGATGAGGCAAGATTTTCTTTGGTTTAAACAAAAGGAAAATATTATAATTCATCAACATTCATTGCAGCGGGGAAATCCAATTTTTTTTACTACCAGTTCTATGGGTCTGGCTTGGTGGGTGTGGTGTGGCTTGGTGGGTGTGGCTGGGGAAGGATACTGCAAAATCTCATTCCCATCCCACTCCAGGGGAAGAAAACTGCAAAATCCCCATTTCCTCCCCACTCCTGTGGGAAGGATATTGCAAAATTCCCATTCCTACCCCACTCTGGGGCCAGCCAGAGGTGGTATTTGCTGATTCTCTGAACTGCTCAAAATTTCCACTACTGATTCTCCAGAACCTGTCAGAATCTGCCGGATTTCACCCTTGGTTCATTGCTATGCAATATGTGGGTTAGGTTGAGATACAGATTCAAGATCTGACTTACAGATCTTGTAAGCACTAGAGGAAGGCTGTCTTTTCCCAATTAAAATTATTTCAAAAATAATAAGCTACATCATTGTTTTTTTCATAAATGAATGTTGAAATAGGACAAGAAGAGACCTGACAAATCACACCAATTTTCAGCTATCTGCTGAAAAAGATAGCCTTTTCTGGAGCTTCTTTACATCTCCTCTAAATTATGGTAGAGCACACCAACTGATCTGATGAGTAACAGAATTAATTTAGTCCCATTTCCAGTTGAAAGTAACTATTTTACAGTTAAGGAGAAGAAGAGTCAGAAATATTTGATTGTGGTTTAAAATAGTAATAGCACTATCATATAGACTTATATACTGCTTCATAGTGCTTTACAGCCCTATGTGTCAGCATATTGCCATCAATAATCTCGGTCATTTTACTGATCTTGGAAGGATAAATGACTGAATCAACCTTGAGAATTGCACTGCTGGCATTTGGCAGTTAGAATTAGCCTGCAATACTACATTCTAACCACTGCACCACCACTGCTCATTTGTAAAAGTTATAAAGAATGAAAACATATTAATTTAAATGTTAGGAATGTATCATCAAGAGAGCAACTGTATTTGATTTTTTGGAAGCTGGTTGGAAATAATCCAGAGTCAATAATACTTCAATAGATTCTTAGAGGTCATCATCTAATGATGTCTTCATTGATGATCAAGCTACATATTCTAGAACAACGAGTAGAAGCAAATACAAGAAAATTTTTTTTTGACATAACAGCAGAATATTTATCTCTTATTTTTATTGCTGCTCTGTGACCATAATAAATAATAAAATCACAGTTGCTTTATACCTCTTGAGTATTAGGTTCATGTTTGTTTGTTTTTTCACAAAAGTGGTGACAATAATGTCTTTAGTTTACTGGGCATGTGGAAAAGCCTGCCATCAGTAGTAATAGTACCTTGGATTCCGCCTGCCATGCCAGAAATTTTTAAAAAATGGATAAAAGAAAGAGTTAGGAGTTGTGTTTTTGACAACTCCTTCTCAATTCAAGGAATTCTTGAACTCTAACCCTTCTAAGTTTTATATTGGGTTGTGCTGGGTAATCAGAAGGTAAGCCAAATATATTAAGAGAACCCAAAGCTTTTGGAAGAAGAGACAGCATTAGGATATATTATTGAAAGGACCATCTAGATACAATCCACAAATTTGTGGATTACACAATTTGTGTATTACAGAAGAACTCATAAATGAATTTAAAAAGAATTTTATGTATCTTAATAAATATGATTCAAAAGTTGTTTCCATATTTTCCATATTGCCATTGCCATTATGCATACAAAATATTACACTGCTACATATAGCAACGTATAACAGGCTCTGAAAGCTTCTGGAATTATTTTAAACGTGTGATCTAATAACCGCCTTTCCGGTGGAGAGGTTATTGAAGAAACTGTTGGTGACCTATACTATAAAGATACTTGTGAGTGAATCTTTGACTTCATTGAAGAAGTTAATCTGAATTACTGTAATGCCATTAGAATACAGGTATCCAGTGATGCATGAAAACTGAAATTTCAAGGGGATTTTAAAAAGGCTTAGTTATTTGGAACTGAAGTCTGCCCTAGTCACCAATGGGATAATAAAGCAACTCTGTTGGGAGTGGAAGGTTGTAGGCAGATACTGATAATAGAAAAGTAAAAGCGAAGAGTGGCTGACTAAATTCATGCTGAGAACCTATAAAATCCAGAAAGAATAAGAGTTGCAGACTTGTGACTTTGAGAGAAGAGATTAAGAAAAGCTGGTTATGTCTAGCCTTCAGAAAAGGGGACTATGAAAACTCTATTTTATTACTTGGAGGTTCATCATAGGACAAAGCCTGCATTTTGTCAGTCCAGGACAAAGAACAACAATCTTAAATAATAGAAAGGCAGAATCCAGTTGAATATTAGGGACGGGGTGTGGGGGAAGGATGATTTCCACATCAGGGCTTTCATTGGGATGTTGATATTCATGTCTTTCCATTTAAAAAAAGAGAATTCAGAGAATTCCATGAAATATCTTCAAGTACAAGATCGAGCAATGGAGACAATATATTATATAATCCACCGGGCTCGTACTTGGCCTTGCTAGATTACCACAATACATTTTCACTGGTGCAAAGTGATTTATGCAGAGTTTATCTGGCATAAATTAGGGAAGAAACAGCGACATTTTTTCCTGAAGATTGGAAGCAACCCCAAACCAATACCACAAGGTCGATGTCTATTATACAACTGCACAAATAAATAAACGAATAAGTAAATCTCTCCCAGGCACACCCCAGAACGCGATGTCAAATTTGTTTCATATTTATTTCTAAGGTGACTTCTTTTCCAGCACTGTTATTTTATACAGATACAGTTTGAGAAGAGCCTTGAAAGACCCCAGCCCCCTGTATCTAGCACTCCAACGCTGGAAAGAACAGAAGGTGAGCTGTATCATACTGTGGTGGGACTGCATCTCCCTACCAGGGAACAGTTTGTAGCAAACAGGCTGCGATATGAAAATGTATTTAATGCAATTAATAATTTAAGAAGTGAGAGCATGTGCTCTTGGAGAGTTAAATGCTTGTCAGAGTGATAGATGTACGCTTCAGCACCAATACATTTCCTATGAAGAGCAGAGGGATTTTGCAAACTTGTGTTGACCTTGGGTTGCAGGATATAGGAGCCAGCTTGCAACGGCAGGCCTGCTTAGGGTAGGAGAGCGCGTCAGTTCTCAATTTACAGCCCTTTCCCCAATTAAAGGACTGTAAAAACATTAAAATTAATGCCGTCTTAACTCCAGAGTAGGCTCTACTTTCTTAATTAGTGCATAATTATTCAGTTTTTGATATCCTGGAAAATTATCACATGGAAATTATTTTAGGCACAGTAGCAATAGCAAAAATTGCTCTCCGTCCCCTCCCCCCCCTACTCTATTAACATGTGGAAGTAATTAACACTTTATTACAGGGAAAATACTATTACTGCTAATGTTTAATGACTTTTTGCCATTGCATCATAAGCAGGAAATTTAGAACACTGTAGAGCAATCGTCAGATGATCATGCTAGAAATATATTACAAAGATTATGGAACAGCACCAAACAATACATATGAACAGGGTTTAAGATGAAGGCCCCACATACAATCAGTTCTCAGGACATCTGTGTGCAGGAAATAGGATTTGGATGGAGTTCATTTGCAAAGTATGTTTCACTGTAATGTTGGTGAATCAGGGAATGAGCAGCAAAGATATGGATTTAGCTCTGGTTCCAATCCAAAAATCTGTGGTATCATTTTTCTCATGATCTTTCATCATACAAGAATTACAAATCAAAACAAAAGCCTTCCTCCCCTCCTCCCCCAAAAAATCCAAAGTGGTTTTAAATATAAAAATATGCCTAATATGAAACAGCAGTAATTTTCATGTGGGTTATAGATTTTTTTTGTTTTTGTGACTCATAGCAAATATCTAAGAGTAGGCATCCTATAAATGTCCGAAAAAATTATGCACCAGCTTTAGATGATTCACACCAACAGCAATTAGGATGCTGAGTGTACATAAGTGTCGAAAAGGTCAGTGCTCAGGAAACAGCATTTCATGTAAACTAGTGTGACAGAGCCAAAGGTATTGAAGACAAAGGGTGTGTGTGTAAGAGAGAGAGAGGCAGGTTTCTTGCTCATGGAACTCCTCTGTTTGGTTGTGATGAAGCTGCAGCAGTTAAAACTAGAATATCATTGTTTACAAAATATGTCCCAACTATCAAAATGTAAATAGGAAAAAAAAAGTATAGTTAAGGCCAAAGCTATTTGCTTTGAAATGTCTTTATGGAAATGTTTGTGGTAACGACACAAAGCAATGAGCTCCAGAGCTCTGCGTTAAATAAATCTAGAAGGAAATAGAAAACAAGAATGACCCAATACAACCTCTGTATATATCTACATCGAGTTTCATTCTGCATATGATCTAATCAAGATATTGTCAGGGTCACTTGTACAGATGATAAACATGAACGGGGTGTGCTAATATTTTAATGTCAATCTATATGGATTTGTTAAAACAGTTGGAGGCGGGAATCTCACCCCCTTCATTTATTTTCTATTATTTTCAAACTGAACATGTTCACATTGTACATTTATTTGTGAATTCAGTTACATATATATGCAGGTAGAATTTGTCCAGGAACATTATATATACAATGCATTGCATCGTGGCAATTCATTTCTCATCCTATTGAAAGCATTTCGTTGAATATGAGCCTATTATCCAACCTTACATTATCTTGATATTCTGTACTTGATGCAGAGGAGTTTATCAGGAGATCCGTATAAATGTAATATGGAATGATCAGGCTCATTTACCATATAGTTCTATTAATGAGAAAATAATCATTTTGTAGTTATAGATTAAATCAATAATCACCTAATTGAAGCAGAGAATAGAATAACAATATGTTTAATGCTGATTGTGCCATAGTTCTAGGGTGTCTTGTAATTATTTTCTTCTATAATAAAAATCTGGAAAGTGCTCCTAAGATATATGTCACAACAGTCATACATTTGTTTTGAAACAATATTAAAGTGAGATTATTTGGTAATCCAACCGCTGCAAATGGGACATCTTGATATTTACAAGACAACAAAAATCCTTATCACTATCTCTCCTTTCTATCAAATGAAGATATTATTCACAATTTTCTAAATCAGTGTTTGGACCACATAATAGACTGGAGAAAGACCATTTGTCTCAAATTATTTGTAAAGAAGATGGAAATCTTATTTGTGAACTATTTGTCTGTTCAAAATCTGAAGATGGGAGGCATACATTACTCCCAAACAAGTTGGTTTACTGTATTCAAATTATATTCATCACTAGAAACATAGCTCTTCTTAGCATATATATCTTTGCCAACTTAGTTTACTGTAGCAACTATGATTCTATTTGACTTGCAGCATTGGTTTGTTATTTGATAGTCTTCGGTTTGCACTATTATAATGCATTATATAACCCTTCATTTAAAAGCAATCTAGAGATTCCAGTAAATCAAAATCACAGAATTAATTTTATTTTCTTTGGCCAGTAAAATAACATTACACTAATAAAGTGTAATATTCACTGCCCTCATTGGATCTGCAAGAACAGCTGAAAAGAAAGAAAGAGCTTCAGGCTTTCTTACGTAAAGGTTCATTTCTCACATAATTAACTATCTAGAAGCTGAGATCATCGTCTGAGGGCCCTCTTTCAATGGCCCTGCCAAACAAAATGAATGGGATAATTACAAACATCTGGAATAATATCACTTTTGCAATTTCTAAATATAATTCTTTTAAATCTACCCACCCCCCATGCTTGATGCAAACATAAATCCTGGTAAAGAGTCAGATTCCAAAGCTTTGGTATATAATTCAACATCACATTAACATCTTTAACATTTAAAGGTTTTCCCATAAATCTACTTATATTAAAATACTATTTCAAAAAGATACCAGATGATCAAATAACCATACAGTATTATATAGGTCAATGAACCCTCAAATGTTTTACACCTTAAAAAAAGAACATCTGTTGTTCATGCATTCAAGTACTTTCTGTTGGGAGTCAAACACACAATTAATTCACATTTTAATGAATCAAATTTAATTTCAAATCTATTCATATAGTTTTAAATTTTTAAGGACATTAAGCCTTTGATGGGGCATTATTGAACATTCCAGTTATTTATTCCATGTTTTGAATATTTCAGAAAAGTCCACTTTTAAAATATTACTGAGCTTTCTATAGAAATAGGTTATAGGATTTACTCTTGTCATGGATTCCATCAAAACATCTCAGGATGATCCATCAGAACATCTCAGGAGTCTTTGAAGGGGCCAAAGTGTTTGACCATATTGATTGATCAAAACATGTTTAAATTGAAGATGCTGCTAGTGTTGTGACTTGAGAAGACCAAATTCAAGTTAAAATTGAGTGAAATCTTTAAATAGTAATTACATCATAATTGCTATTCAAATATTCCCTAGTAAAACATTTTACCACTTCTTTACAGACTAGATTTTTTCCAAAAAGTTAAATGTTCATAAATTTTATTATTGAAACCCAATCTATACCTCAACATGGCCAAAAGTTTGCCTGCACTTCTGAAAGTAGTTTTTTTTAAAAAATGTTGTTCCAAGAACTTACAAGGCAAATACATAATAGCTTTCAGACATAGCCTATAAAGTCCACCATAATTTCATTCCACATACTGATGGCTGATAATATACAACCCAAATTATATTTTTGCAAATCAGACCGATTAAAACCACCTTCCTCAAATGGTAATTGCTATTTGCTAAATAAAACTTCAGGTGTACACTATCACAAATGCATTTCCTAATCAATTTTAAGGGAATATTTATTTGATATTATCATAGGAATACCTCTATGAACATAAATCAAGCGAGAGTCAATATTCATTTTAATAACATTAATTTTTTACTCCACAAATTTAAGGGAATTTTAATCCATCTGTTTACATCCAATTCAACCTTTTATCAATATATTTATTTTCTGATATTTAGAAATAATTTTCCAAAGGTTATGTAAATCCCAAATATTTAATATAATCAGTAGAAATCACAAAGCCCAACTCTATATAACTGTGTGGCTCTATAAGGACCTAAGGGAAGTAAACATTGCAGATAACTATATATCTTTAGAATCTGTGTCATCAATTCTTCTTAAGGTATATACCAGGGGTCACCAAACTTTCGGACCTCAGGGACCACTAAATTCATAATTTTAAATCCCACGAACCACTAATATGATCTGCCTAACAACCGGTTGGGTGAGCATGGCTAAGTGATCATGTGACTGAGTGGGTGTGGTCAACTATGTCACTCACATCGAGGGGTGCCTTGCCAATCTCTACTTGCCCCTCCCCTCCCAGTCACTCCTTGCCTCCCCACCCATGCTCCTTAGGGCCCTAACAGGAAGCAGTTGTTGGAGCTAAGCAGCTACTATGAGAAAGACTTGGCAAAACACCTCAGTTCAAATTGGATCTGACCAAGAAGGAGGCTCAGCAGAAAGCACTTCACTGAGGACTAGCAGCATAGGCTTTCCAAGCAGAGGGAAGACCTGCAGGAATGCAAGGCCAGATACCAGCACCTGGAGGCTCAGCGGGCTCAGATAGTCAGCCAGTTCCAGGCCATGAGGCAGTTCCACTGGAACAAGGCCCTCTGGCTCTTCGCCACCAATGGCACTTCCCTCCAGCCTTTGTCAAATCCCCCACACCAAGAGGCTGAAGCAGATCCCAAGTTGGAATTCCTGCCCCCCTCCAGCCCACACAAAAAGACTCTGAAGGGGGAGACTTTGCTGCAACACAAACGTTTGTTGCACATACCCGATCCAGGGGCTGTAATTTGAAGACCCCTGATTTAGTGCAATATAAAAAGTGCAAATAATTTTTATGCAGACCACCAAAATTTTATCATGGACCACCAGTGGTCCATTGACCACCAGTTGGTGACTGCTGATATATACAATATATTTTATTTCACATAGGATGTTTGTGGTAGAAATAAGGATGTTTTGCAAGGAGAGAGAGAGAGAGAATAATGTTGGACTAATTCATGCTCAGTTAAAAAAAATTCTGTTATTTTCTGCATTTAATTTCATTTGCTTGGTATTTCTTATTTTATCTGAGGTTGTAATGTAATATTACTTATCCCAAAAAAAGAATAATTAAATGTGTATGTATATAGTGCTTATATTTGCATAAGTATAATTATATCCTGCTATTAAATGTTGCAATATGCAAATACTCCGGCTTTCTGATTTCAGCCAGGTAGTCTTTATAGTCTCCTTCCATTAATGATTTTCCATTCTTCCTCTCTAACTTTCATGCAATCTTCTAAACTTCTAAGATATTTAATCCCCTTTGAGGTTATTTGGCATTTTTATTTATTTCTTTCCCTCCTACACACAAACACACATGCCAGTTCTTTTGTAGTTCTGCAGAAGTCAGAGCAGATTTCCCAAATCTGCTCATATCTCCTCTAATTTGATGGCTAACATTGTTTTCACTATATAAAGATAAAAATGCTGATATTAGCATTGTATTAATTGCTGGCAAAATTTATCAGAAGTTTTAATTGTAAATATAATTTTTATTGCTTAAATCAGGACAATCCATTTTATCAGTGTTCCAATATCCCAGGGTTGCCACAAAGAAGAGGGAGTCAAGCTGTTCTCCAAAGGACCTGAAGGCAGTCCAAGAAGCCATGGATGGAAACTAATCAAGGAGAGAAGCAACCTAGAAATAAGGAGAAATTCCCTTAGAGTGAGAACAACTAATCAGTGGAACAACTTGCCTCCAGAAGTTGTGGATGCTCCAACATTTTAAGATGAGATTGTACAATCATTTATCTGAAATGGTATGGGGTTTCCTGCCTAAGTAGACGGTTGAGCTGGAAGAGTTCCAAAGCGCCTTCCAACTATTCTGTTATCATATCAATCTATGATATCTGATTCTGTAGATATCTACAGAAATATTCAGCAACAAATATGAAATACAATATCTAAGGCTATCCGGAATGAGAGGGGAATGATGGGAATCATATGTGTTCATTACATTTTCTATCAAAAATAATTTGGGTTTAGATAACTAACATTTCTAATACTAACTATTATTAAGAATGAATGGCATTAAAATGTTGTCCCCAAGTAATTAGTTTGAGGGCTGTGCTATTAGCATCTAATCAAACACATCCCAGCAACATTTTTTCTGACCTGCTGCAATGATTTTGTTTGTATCTCATCCTTAGCAAGGTTTACTGTACTGCACTTTCTCCCTTAACTCCAACATCAGCCATAAGTTACATACAATAGGTTATATTTTGCCATTGGAAGTAACTTGTAGTGAGTAGAATCAGAATTGGCAATTCTTGACAATTTCAAACTGATATGGACATATGGCCTCCCTTCCAGTACAAGTCCCCCATTTTGACTGCCAGTTTGTTGGTATCAAAATGAGTTAGACAGTGCCACAACTTCTACTGCATTTCATCAAGTCCATGATTGCTTGGAACAGAAAAAAGGATAGTATATTTTACAAAATTCTACATAATAGGCCAGAAATGTAAGTTTTCAACTGGCCCACTAACTGAAGTGGCCCTCAGCAACATTTGTTTATATTTTTTCCTGTCTTCTTCTTTGTTTAAATATGAATTGTTGTTAGTTAAAACATTTATTATAAAAGACTGAGTTCACTCAGTTAATTTAATTTGGGAAGACCAAATGGCAAAGCAGTCTAAAATTCAGTTTTTTGCTTCTTCTGATTAAAAGATCTCAATAACAATTGTAAAATCCTGGAAATCTGGATTATACAGATCAAGAGTCAGATTAATCTAAGGTACCATAGAGATTAATAGATTTCACTTACAGTAGTTGGCATTTTTTGATCCAGCTGACCTTAGAAATGAAAATGTGAATTGTAACATAATAAACTGAGAGCTGGCACCATGATACTCCAAATAGTATCCATGCAGTCCAAAAACCAAAGTTAAACATTTTTAAATAGACAAAAATAAATGAAGTGTGTGTGTGTGTGTGAATGAGTGAGAGAGAGAGAGGGAGAGGGAGAGGGAGAGAGGGAGGGAGGGACGGAGAGAAAGAGAGAAAGTGAGAGAGGGGAGATGCAAATATATAGTTACATTTGCATAGGTACAGCTTTATGATGAAAATATTTTGAATGCACATTCACTGACCTCAAAAATAGTGCAGATCTGTATTCAGAACATTTCTACTGAATTAACATATTAAATCTGGCTCCATTTTAAATATGTCTATTTGGTTATTTTTATATATTCGCACTAAATAAATTAGTATTATAAATATTATGCTTTTTTTAAATCTTGAAATTAGAAGTTGATTGAATAATTCAAAAATGGTGAACAATTACCAGCTGAAGACAAATTCTAAAAATGAGAGAAAAAAGAAAGAGAAATTAAAGAAATCTACCCTGCTATACAGCTAAGGGGCTTTTATAAAGCAGCCAATTGTTATGATTCCTTTTAATTAAACACAAATGAATTAATTGATATAAAGTACTGCTAGGCAATTATTTTGCTGACATTTAGTCTCTTTTGAGACATATTTTGTTTACTGCATCTATCATTTCTAAGAATTTACTACCCATTTCTGTGTTAGCTATTTTATCCATATATTTAAACAGTTAAAGTTTGTTCTATTTCAAAGTTTTATATTAATTTAATATTTGTGTTAATGGGACACATATTAGACCCAATAGTATTTACATTTTTTAATCCATCTATTGTCCCTAGGCCATCATTGTACATGAGATATTGCATCTTAATGAATTTTCCTGGTTAAAGATATTTAAATAAATGAATAACTAAATAAGTAATGAAACACTGATTTTCATTTCAGTATACACAAGTTTACTGACAGCCTTTTGCATTCTGATTTTTCAGTAAGTTATTTTAGTCTATTGATACTATTAAGCAAAAAGGAAAGAGATATTACCAAGCTGATTGGCTATATAGAATGAATGAATGAGTGAATGAGTGAATGAAGAAATAAAGAAATAAAGAAAATCAAGATAAAATTTAAAATTTCCAATAACTAAATTTTTTGGAACAGTAAAACAACAGTAATATGTGCCAAACTTAGAATGGAAAAACAAAAATACTATTTTTTCTCCATAGTGCACTTAAATGAAAGTATTTCCTTTTCTTTCTATTTTTTTAAACTAAAACAGGATAAGCTAATATGAATTAAAAAACAATCCAGTGTAATGTTTTAGTATACAAAATAAAGAACTCAAAGGAATTGTACACAATTTCCTTTTGGATGAGTCAAATATTTTATCTTGATATGTTCTAAGATGGAGGGAATCCTTATGACTAATCCATATTTTAAAAATGCTAAGAGCACGCCATACTTTTAACAGTACATATATGCTTAGAGATTGAAGTGATAAATGGAGGAGAAAGTTAGTCATGTAATGTATTTAGTGCATAATTAATACCTGCAAACATCAAGTATTTCTTGAAGGAGCTATGATAACTACAAAACTGAGAACAATCAAATTCCTTGTTTATAATGCACAAATAGGATTGAATATTCTCTAACCCAAGTTGGTGACACCAACTTGATGGTACAGAATAAATCAACTGAATATATTTATCTCTCCATTTTTTCCCCACATTTCTGAACTGTCGAGCTCCCTCGAGGGTGGAGCTCTGGTTGATACACCTTAAACATTAAAATATAAAAACAAAATATAAAAATTAAAATTTTAGAATTAAAAATTTAGAAGGCAGAAAAATAATTAAAAGTTATTAAAATTAAAATATAAAAACAAAATATAAAAATTAAAATTTTAGAATTAAAAATTTAGAAGGCAGAAAAATAATTAAAAGTTATTAAAATTGGTTTAGAAAACAAGCAGTGATGTTTTTCAAAATGTATTAGTTTGTGTATTCTGGTTCGTTGGGTCATGAGCATTATTTTAAATACTTTTTTTTTTCAAAAATAAAGACTTTTTGGAATGCTTTTAAAGTTGAAAAGTGGAATATACTATTTTATATGGCATGTTTTACTTGCTAGCCATTGTGAAGTAAGTGTACCTCTGAAATTGGTAATCTATTAAATATCAGTAGAAAAACACATCAGATATTGTTATTCAATATATAGGAAAGTAAGGTCAATTCTAGATATGCAGTTAAAGATAGCAAATTTCAAGAATTTTGAAAGATTCAGATGCAATATTTGCTTGCTTAGCATAAAGTTTTATTTAATTTTCTCTAGGGTATTTTCCAGTTCAATCTGTATTTGCTATATGACTGCTACAAGGAATATAAAATGCATGACTGATACAAGGAATATAAATTGATTAACTATTGCGATGTGATATTAATGATTACATGTTTCCAAGAAGTATGTATTATGTAGAAATATGGTACGATGTAGACAAGGGGTGTAAAACTAGATTTCTTTGAGGAAATCAGCATTGTAGTTCTCCTCCGCCAGCCGGGGGGGGGGGGTTGAAACAGGAAGGATGCCTCCTGCAATACTCTGTTGGCCAAAACGGGGTGCAGGAGGCCACATGCCCCATTTTTGCTGGCAGAGTGCTACAAGAGGCAGTCCAGACTGAAAACGGGGCGGGGAGGGCTGCGTGCACCCCGTTTTGGCTGCCAGAATCACCACTGGCCAGTCCTTTGCTATTTCTAGGCCAGCCCACAGGTCAGTTTGCTATTTCTAGGCCAGCCACAGGCTGGATAGACCCGGGGCACTTGAGTTTCACATTCCTGATGTAGACCTTCTGTTTGATTTTATAGACAATCTTATTGAACTGAATATTCACCCACATAGCCTCAATTTTATTGTGTTGTACAATCATTTCCAACTCCCAATATTACAAATAGTTAATATTATTTGTTACATATTGTTATTCAAAAGATATATAGACTTTTCATATTTCATACCAATGTCGCAAAAGCTATAATCAGATATATTTGACATTACTTGGCTCACATAAGTAGATGTATCTTTTAACAATTGCATCATCCTATGATTCTGGTTGACAAACAGAACTGGAATTTGGTGCAACTCAGTTCACTGGAATGTTCTTTGAGTCAACTAATATGACATTCATTTTTTTCTTTTTACAATCCTGTATTTCAGGGTAGAATCAGGGAAAATGAAAGAAACTGAGAAACTGAATGTATTAGGATGTCCTTCCTAATACATAAGCAGAGTTCAAAGCAGATATTTTATCTTTGCGCCCTGAGAGAGAAACATCTGCCATTGCCTAGGATTGAACTCCCAACCTTCCGAATTAGAGGTGAACATTTTCATCACTAGGCCACCATGCAGCGCTTGGCATTCATCGATGTTTTAGGAGGGGGGAAAAAGCAGAAAGTTTAAATGATATAAATGTGTGTGTCAATCAAGTGTCATAAGCCTTAGTAGCTAAGAAAGGGAAAACAATCTAAATAATTATTAGAAATTGGACAGATGAAAATAAAACCTATGTTGCTTCTACAGCTAATGTTTAAGATTTCTGGCTCTTTAATAAACAAAGATCAAATAAGTTTAAACAGCTACATCTCTGTTCAAAAGCTTGAAGCCAATTTAGGGAGTCTCATTACTAATTTTAATGAAAATGCGGTAGAATAAAAGAAAGCTGTGATTGGGAAGGAATAGATTTGAACGATGTGTGTCATAATTTCTGGGTGTTTGATCATCTGGGGTTTCAGCAGAGATACTTCATATCCTCCCTCCTGCTTGTTGCTATCATTCCTGAGAATGACAAAGACCAATCAATCTATCAATCAATCACAAAACACTTGTATTGTATCCTTTATCCAATGGATTTCAAGCTTTCACAATACAATAAAATATATAATTCATACGATTAAGAAAATGCCACATTAAACAAATGAGACCTGAACCTACTTTTTCAAAATTGCAAAATCTATATCATAGTGAAGTGTAGAAAAAGAATATAAAATCCAAATGTACAATATACAGGAACTCTTAAAAACTTCAGATTTCTAATTTTTAGTATCATTCAATAAATGGGGCAAAACAAAGTCATTTAGATCGAATGTAAAGATTAGTTGGAGATGTGTGAAGCATACATATTTTTAAATATGTAGTTTATTATTTAGCAATAATTATTTATTGTTTAATAATTGCTTAATAAGCAGTAACTTTAATTATTATTTTAATATTATTCTTTTCTGCCGTCTACATTTATAACATTTTAGGATAGCTTTCTAATGTAAAAACAAAAATAAAATAGCGAAACAAAACAAAATAGCAAACAATGTGGAAAATTGGTAACTATAGCGT
This sequence comes from Masticophis lateralis, assembly GCA_030761175.1. NCBI lineage: Eukaryota > Metazoa > Chordata > Lepidosauria > Squamata > Colubridae > Masticophis > Masticophis lateralis. The sequence continues at coordinate 64,505,389 of JAUDYJ010000005.1, forward strand.
AATTTTAATGTTTTTACAAACCTCCGCAGGCAAAGTGAACACAAAGTTTGTTTCTTGCTCATTAATTCAAGTATGTGCAATTTTCGATCATGTGGGTCAACAAAGAAATCCAGCTGGGAATGTTGAAATTGTCTGGAAGGGGAGAGCAAGGAGAGAGCCTGAGGGACAAAACATCTGGGTCTGGAAGACCAGTTTTTCTGCTTGTATGATTTTTCTTTGCTTGCAATTTTCTTCCTAAAAAGTCTTCCTCAAGCTGGTTCCTTCCATATGTGATGGGACTACAACACCCAAAATTCCCAATTAGCATGTTGACAAAGCTAATCTGGAACATCTGTAATTTTTTGGTGCCAGTTTTCAGGGCACCATGGGAGTTTAGAAGGCATGTGGAAGTACTTAGCAATCCTCCAGTGTGGTGGAAGTACCAAGCATTCATCCAATTGGATTTTTGGATCCAAGCCAGGAATCACTCCAAGAGGAAGTGAGCAAGCTTCCCCTTGATTTACCAATATCCCCTTTGCTCTCTTATTATACATCACTTATACTTAGCAAATATCCTTCTATCATAATCACAATTTTTTCCACCTCAAAGTAATTTTTCCAGACAGCCTTCTGTTTCAAGTACTAACTGAGTAATATAACATCCACCTACGGGGAAAGCAGAGGGCCAATTTTTTCCAAAGTAATAGTAAATATCAATTTGACCACGGATGTAAATGTAGGTGGCAATATTTTCATTAAAAAAAAAACAAAACACCTTTTTCTAGGTCACACGTTGTCCAGGAATTATGAGAAATGGAAACTTCCAGGGAAAAATAACAAACTGAAGATAAGTAGAGCTGGCAACTCTGGATGAATGAAAAAATAGTGAGTAGACCAGCAATTTGGGATTCTACCAGTGATGAAATGAAAAATTTGTTACTACCGGTTCTGTGGGAATGGCGTGGTGGTGGTGGTGTGGGGGGGGGGGTTAATGTGACTGGGTGGGCGTGGCCAACTGTTTTTTTTTTAAACTTTTAAAAGCATTTTTTCCTACAACCTCTTTGGCCGAAGAGATTGCAGAAAAAAATGCTTTTTAAAGCCTCTGACGATCAAGCAGCTCAGCTGGGATTGCCAGAGGTTTTTAAAGGCAATTTTTTTCCCTACAAACTCTTCAGCTGAAGAGGTTGCAGAAAAAAAATGTTTTTAAAAGTTAAAAAAAAGCCTCTGATGATTGCGCAGCTCAGCTGGGCAGTTGGGGAGGTGCAGGGATTTTTGCTACTGGTTCTCTGAATCACCCACCACCATCGCTACCAGATCGGGTGATCCGGTCTGAACCGGGAGCATTTCACTCCTGGATTCTACTCCAGATAAGCAAAAGGGCTTGGAATCACCCACATGTGTTCCAGACAGATTCTCCGCAGGAGGAGATTGTAACACAGTGGTCTATGGTGGGTTTAACACTCTGGGAGATGAGGAAATGCCAACTACACTTAAATCATTATCTGTACGTTTATGGACAGAGTTTACATATTTCCTTTACTAATTATTTTTGAAAATTGGTTATTAATTGCTTTCTTGTTATTAGGAACCTTTGGAATAACAGATTTCACAGTTTTAAGTGAATGTCCCTCAGTCGTTATCAAAACAAGTTTTAAATAGAAGTTTAAGGACTTAAAATAATCATTAATAAATGGCAAAACGGGGTTTAGAATATTGATTTTGGAAAGTTACAAATGGACTAAAAGTCCAGATTTGTAATAAGATTTTGGAATTAAAGAATCCTTCCCATGGGAAAATGCTGTTGTTTTTATTTTTATTTTCCAAAAAAAAATAGATGGGATAAGATTTTGAAGACTAGACACCAGAAGGAACCAGAGGAAACTAAAAATTTCTATTAATGGAGAATAATATTTACATTTGACTTACTGATGCAGAATGGAGCAAAATACTGTAACATTCAATGTATTGAAAATATTTGTGAACAATGGACACAGAAGTTAATTTTAAGTTTGTCTGTCATTATAAAGTGACTATCTTTAAAAATGTTAGGGAAGGGGAACAAAATGATATGGGGGGGAAGTTACAATAGATATACAAATGAAACTAACTTACTCCTTAATAATTAAAAGGGATATACAAATAACAAACCTAAAGAATGATTTGGATAATCTTCTAATGTTAGATTTACAAAAGAAACTTGTTAAAACTTCAAATAATTTTGTGAGAAGGAAAAATGAAAATGAAATCAACTTCTAGAACATTATTTGAAGGGATTAGAGATCACGATTACTAAAAATGAAAAATAGATTTAAAGTTGATTTATTTGATCAATGTTAAAATAGATATATTATTATCTCTGGTAACCCTTAATGGACTTTTGCAATTGGGACTGAATTATGATGGTTTTAGGATTTGTTTATAGAAAAGAGAGAAATAGAAATAATTTGTTGTATTTTAATTTATAAAATTGTTTATATTTGTGATGAAGGGGCAAATCATTTATTTATACATTTCTTTACTATATTCTTTCTATTTTTATTCCTTTTTATTATTTCCTGTGCTTTCTATTTTCTTCTTTTTATCCTTTAATTTTTTCCTAGTTGGTATTAGTTTTATCTTTTTATTTGTAATGTTTCATACAACTGTTATCAAAAAATGAAATTATGGGAAAGGTAGCCTAAAATATTTGGAGGAAACTGGATTGGGGAAAGCTGTTACAGGTACGGAACAAGTAGTGTATGGTATCCTAATGCACAGCTTTCAAATGCAATAACCAGGGTACTAGGGCATAAAATTGGAAATAGGCAATCCAAACATCAGAATTCCATTACAATTGCTGTTCCTGTCCTTTTCCTCTTTGAGAAACAATGCTCTAATATTACCAGAGGGATTTACTGCCCAAAAGATTGCATTGTTATAACTACATTTCAGAATTAAAAAGAGTGCATAGTAGAAGCAAGACAATATTTGTGTGCTCGCAATGTTTTACTCCAGTGTCACAGGACAACAGAAAAAATGGCAGTCCAGGTACTATATTGTCTCTCTAAAGCCCCATTGTGAATACCAGGAATCCTTGCTGGGATTTTCTAGTGTCTTGGCTACTTTCTCCATAAATGATTGGGGGCCACAGCTACTGATATTTCTACTGTGGAGTTATATAGTATAGTGCTATAACAGTAACAAATATCTCCCCCAAAATATGGGTGGAAAAAATGAATGAAACAAAAATTCATGGGCCAATAGATAATTGGAGAAGAAAAAAATACTGTTGATGATACTAAGGTAGGTCAAGCATATCTACTTAATATATGCTACCTGTGATTCATATTATTTTCCTAGTTTTTATGCTGCAAGAACAGATCAGTTCCTTATTTAAGAAATATTTTATGTTCAATTCATCTCCAAATATAAAATAACAGAGCATTCCACCTGTCCTGGAATACCAAGTTATATACACTGCAATGTTGCTTTGTTCTTCCAAATTCTCTCTGAAAGAGTATGGTGCCATAACATCATGTCCTTGCTTTCTTAAGATCACCTGTTAAGAATGGGCCTGTCACTATCTACTTTTAGGATTGGTTTGAACTTTCTAGTCTAACCTACAACTTTGACCATTGGTAGATTCCCATCCAAATACTAACTGGGTCTGATGCTGCCGAGCTTCCAAGCCCAGACAAATTCAGCTACGTGCAGCCACTACCTGACAAGTGTCTCATAGTTGCACCCTCCAGGTTCCACCAAGACTTAGCCGTGTGTAATAGTACCACAATCAGTTGTGGTTTCATTTTCAGATTCCAAATTTTCATTAGGTCTGGATGATTTTCTAAGTAACCTTTTCTAAAACGTGAATATAAAATCTATCTACTTAAGAATGTTTCCCTTTCAGGTGCTCTTGTTTACTGCAGTGGCTTGTTTAAATAATGTGGATCTTCTCGGAAGTGTTTTGCAGAGGCTGTTTTTCACCCCCTCTGTATGCCTGTAAATGGGGGATGGAGAAGCCAAGCAGCTGTGAGCCAGAGTCCTTATTGTATCTCCCTGTAGACCCAGCACTGTGTTCCTCTTGGTTGGCTGCTCATGACTGAGTTGGCTACAGTTCTCCTGGAGTCCCAAGGGTAAGCTTCATGAGGAAATAAATCCTCCTTTTTTTAACTGTTTCACTTTTGCCTCCATACCAGGTAAGTGACAGACTGCACATGCTGTGCATCCTCATGCACTTGTTAGGGCTCATTGAAAACCCACTCCTGCACAAAGGCGGTGAGAGGTGACCACCTCAGCAGACAGGCCAGCAGGCATTGTAAATATAAGTGGTAGTGACTCCAGTGAAGATCTCTGGGGTCGTTTAAGTATAAGTGAATGATCAAAAGGGGCAACTGTGCACTTTTGCATTGAAATATGCTGCAGTGCATTACTAAGTTCAAACTAGTCCTGGTAAAATCTGTTTGCTTTTGCAGAGTTTATAAAATAGGAACCAGCTTCCGAGATCTGCGAATGGGCACCACACACCGCCCAGAGGCTACCATACAAGCATAAATTGTGTATTGTAAAAATTGCTTGGAGGTGGGAGATACTTCCAATGTAAACTACAGGATCCCCTGCATGGATTGCCCCTGTGACTATGTAGGACAGAGAGGGAGGAAGCTAACCACCAGATTGCAGCAACACAAGCAAGCGGTCAGACAATGAGACCTGAATTCACACAGCAATGAACAAGGACATACATTCAATTTTGCAGCTACTAAGATTGTTGGATGAGCAGGCGCAAAAACAGCCAGTCATCTCTCTGACTTGGGTTTTACTTCTTCCAAAGCTTCACTCAGTGAAGATTTCAATGCGTCATTCCTTCTTTGCCTTGAGTGAAAATTTGTCCAATTTCAACTATTGAATCTCATCATTCCTAACTTCTCTTTTTTTTCTCTTCATTCCGTGCCTAAATCTTGTCAAAAGAAAAGATTTTCTTTCAAAATATGTAATGTGTAAAAAAAAAGTTGCCTAAAAAAGCTTTTTTTTTTAAACATAAAATAATTAAGATTGCAAATCTGAAATACAGGCATTTTGATTTATTGAAATTTACAACCACATCATATGACACAATAATTAAATATCATAATAGCTTTCTTCATTCAGAATGGTCTACAGACATTCAACCTTTCCTTCATCTCTAGAATAATACAAAGGAAAAAAGCTGGATTTAACTAAATCTAAATCAGCTTCAACTTCTGATCTATAAGCAGCTAAACAGGAAAAAAAGGCAGTTTATTGACTTTTCCATTTTTACCATAGATGCTTTTTGTTTAATGACATCATTTATTGGAAGTGTAATAGTACAACCAATGAGATTTCTACTGAGCACACTTTCAAAAAAAAATTCAAAACTCATCTCTCAGATATTTGAAAAAAAAAACAACCTACAAGCAGATTTGAATCTTTAATCACCTGCTATGAAACCTAACTAGGAAGAATGTTGAGAGTTATGTCCTATTTCATTTCAAATGTTTTCAGATCAGTTTTTGAAAGTCCACTCATCAGAATTTGTAATAACATACTTATTATATCTGATGTTAGGAATCCATCCTTTGTAATACTTCCTGACATAATTGTAGCTTTTGATACATTCAATCACAAGATCTTTCGAAATCATTTTGAAAAATATGATGGTCTTTCAGCTTCTGTTATTCAACAGTTCAAATCTTATTATATCCATTGACAACAGTTTGTTAATATAATTTCTTTCCATTTCTCCTCTTATATTGTCATCTGGAGTCATCTGTTACAATGTCATCTGGAATTCCATTGGGATTGGTTCTGACTTCCATGCTCTTCTCCTTTATCTACCTGCTACTGTTAGAAGCTACAATATCTTATCTCTTGTGATATGAGTTTTCTTATCATACTTTAGCTGCCAGGAGGCAGTTTAATTTTCCAGTTCTTGTACCCACATATAGGATCGATATTGTAATGCTTTATCACGGACTGAGCAATGTAGATTGAACTAAGCAATTTATGTGTAGCAAAACTTTGCTATTACATCTTCTTCTGCTTTTCTAAGCATCTTTACAACCTGGTGCACCTGTTCCATATTTTAAAATATGGCTTAAGTTGTCCAAGTTATTACTGAACTTTTGTGCACTTAAAAAAGTCACAAAACAAAGCTGAAATTGTTCATTTTATTGATTTATCAATTTGCATTCCTGTCTTTTCTTTTGGAGCTTAAGGCAGTTTGACCAGTACAGGTTGTTCTCAATTTATGACCACAACTGAGCCCCAAATTTCTGGTGATAAGTAAGACATTTATTAAGTAAGTTTGGCCCAGTGGTGAGTTCTAACCGGCTTTACTATCGGTTCTCTTTGTGCACGTTGCTTTGCGCTCAATCGCCACGTACATGGTCACTTTGCTTGCATGCACGCCAAACTTACGCTTTGCGCAAGCGTGTTGGAAGTTGCCCAGCTGAGGTGTGGCAATCCACTCTGCCGCACCTAGCAGCTGGGCTAGAAAAGAAGAAATAAAAAGTAGGAATAATGCAGGAGGGCCCAGCTCCCAGAAAAAGAGAACCAGTTTGGTGACGTCATATCATCACCATTACCGTCTCGGCTGAACTGGGCTGAACAGGGAGGAACCCACCACTTATTTGGCCCCATTTTACTACCTTTGTTGCCACAGTTGTTAAGTGAATTACTATAGTTGATAAATTAATAATCCAATCATTAATGCTCCCCCATTGATTTTGCTTGTCAGAAGGTCACAAAAGGTGATCACATGACCTTGGGACACAAAAACGGACATAAATATGAACTAGTTGCCAAGCATCCGAATTTTGATCACCTGATCATGGGAATGCTGGAAAGGTCATAAGTGTGAAAAATGGTCATAAGTCACATTTTTAACACCATTGTAACTTTGAACAGTCACTAAATGAACTGTTGTAAATTGAGGGCTACATATAAATCAAATTTTTGGTCCACATAAATGAGTATAATCAACATGGATTGGGAACAGCTTCTTGGGAATCCACCCATGGATTGAAATATTTTGCATGAAAAATGTGTATTTTATCACTCAGTTAGAGGATCTTATAATAAATGCATTAATATTAATTAATTAGTGTCACAAAATAGGGTTGTTGTTTTTTTTTAAAGTGTTGTTTTCTAGCAATTGATTTTTTAGGTTGCAGGAAATTAAAGTAACCCTGGTTTGAATGTTCCCATTAATTTACTGACATCTATATTTAGCAGATGAAAAAACTGTGTGAGAGAGAAGGAAGAAATAGTTGGAGTTTCAGGCTACAATAGTAAATATGCATTTTTAAAGCATTTTCTTTTCATGGAAAGGAAAAGAAAAAGGATTGAAGTACTGCAGCAGAAAATAGCAGGCTAAAGTAGAGAGCCTAAAGCAGAAACAGAGAGAGAACAAAGAGGTAATTTTTTAATTTTTTAATTTTTTTTTAATTTTTTTTTTTATTTTTTGCTTTCTATCTCTATTCTCCACTCCCCTACTAATATTTGGTAGGAAATACATGAGGAGAAAATACTTTTGGAGCAGTAGCTTGAGGAAGGCAATGTATGGTATTATTGACTTGATGCTACTGATGGTCTTATATTCCACTCATTTGTCAAATATCATGTACAAATGTATAGCCAAAAGCATCTCTCCAGCAAGCAAATGTCATAATTTAACTACATGATGTTTGAAGAAACATTATGAATAAATCCTCCTGCTTACGTTCATTTGGTATTGGATTTCTAGAGCTGTCCAGCAAGGGAAAGGAGAGAAAGGCTTTCGAGCCTCTTGTTTCTCATAGAAGCAAATATATGTAGCTCAGGGTTGAAGTGTGGCGTTTTTGGTGCTCTCTGAGCTCATTTGTTTGCTTGAAGGCTTGAAAACTAGGTAACATCAGTACTGCATCATATTTTGTTTTTTAGCAACATTTTTGGAATCTGGTCTGAATGTAAAACTCATTTCTGACTGTTTGTGTGTTTGTGAAAGTCTTGTTCCTCTCTACCAGTGGGCTTCTTCCCATCGATATGAAGGAAAATAAGGTAATTTGTTGCACACACAGTGACAATTTCTATTTCAATGCTTGCAGTTTTTTATATCTCAGATTTAGAATACAGTATTTCAAAATATCTTAAAGCCCTCCTTCTGCTGCATGAAACTTGGGACCAGAAAAAAAAAGAAAGAAAAGTTGTGTTCTTAATTTTTATTTTTTTTATTGTTTTAGATAGTATTTATTTATTTATGCATGCATAAATCTACCACCTGACTGCAAAGTGACTTGAGTCAGTTTGCAACAAAAATAAAATACATTGAGGGAAATATCCAACAGGAATTAATAAAATAGCAATCTGGAAAACCCACATCAAAACATAGAACAACTTACTCAAAACAACTATAATAAGGAGGTTCCATCACCCACCCAGGGCATATGAGATCAGCTCTTGAAGGCTTCCTTGAATGTCATCAGACTAACAGCTCTCTGAATCTACAGTAGTCATTCTGTTAGCTGTTCTGATTTATTTTATATGTATATGAAATGAAATAGCATGTTTAAGCATATGTGCGCTAAACATTTTCTCTGCTTAAATATTATTGTGGATCTAAGATGTACATGATGACAATGAGCTATTCATAGCTAGCATCAACAACAAAGCATTTCAGTTTGAAGAAATTCTAGAGTCCAAGTTCTATGTATATCTCTTCTCATTGTGGTTTCTGTTCACAATGGTTAATCATTGTGATTAATGGTTATAAGCAATAAGTATGGTTATTCAATAAGTTGATTCTAGATGAGATAGGTGGCACACAAATTTAATAAATAAAATAGAATAAAAATAAATATATGTGGTAGCTATTTTGAATATTCTCATTATTATTTTTAAATCACTGAAAAATAAACTTAAATTTTGTAAATTAATGTTGGATCCTGCTGCTATAATAAGAATCTACAGCTAGAAAAGCAAAAGGGTAGATATTTCCAATTATTCCATTTAAGATTTGTTGTATGTAATAAATTATATTCTTTACCAAAACTAGAATTATGACTAAAGAATGAAGAGAAAAGTCAGGTTTAAAGGGATTCATTTGGAATGTAGTCTCATGTTTCCTTGTATGCCTTATGGCTAACATGAAGCAAGAAAACACTGGACTTTTTCAAGTCTTTGTACACAGATGATGCAACATTAGATAAATTAAACAGGTATTAAGAGTCATCTTTTATCTCAAAAAGGATCCAGAGACTACTTTTGTCACATCATGCAAATTAGCCTTGCTGAATCTGGTGACTGCTAAATGACTTGAGATGAATTTTAAATCCATTTATTTCCTATCAAATGGGAATTTGACCATGTTGGCTGATAATTCTGGAAAGGGTAATCTAATTTATTAGAGACATTATATATTGGAGGATTTGTTGCTGTTGTTCAGTTGCTAAGTCATGTTCAACTCTTCACAACCCCATGGACCATAGCAACTCAGCCCCCTGCCCCCGGTCCTCCACTGTCTCCCTGAGTTTGCCAAAATTCATGCCCACTGTGGCAATGACACTATCTAAGCATGTCATCTTCTGCCTTCTCCTCCTTTGGCCTTCTCTCTTTCCCAACATCAGGGTCTTTTCAAATGAGTCCTCTCTTCTCATTTGGTGGCCAAATTATTTGAGCTATATTGGAAAATACTACAGTGCAGTAAAAATTTGATGCTGTAGAGCTATATTTCAGTATTAGATTTTCTTTTGCCTACTGAAATCAAAATTAGTTTACTGTTCTGGATGGTTCACCGTAATCATTAATTTAAGGTGGGTCACCAGCCTCTCCCTTTAATGCACGTTGGGGTAGTCTGCTAAGATTCTCCTAAGAAACTTCCATAATGCCTCAGGCCAATCTTTCCCAACATGACAGCTTCTAGATATATTGGATTATGAAACCCACCACGGTTATGCTAACTAGAGATACTAAGTTCAGGAAAAGTGTCCTGGGGCTATGAAAAGCCAGTCAAATGCAATTTATATTTATTTGTATTTATATATATATTCCCCATGTAGGTAAAGTATCTTATTAACCACCTAGATAAATGCTGAGTACTTAGTGAGTAGATGGGTATAGAAATTGAATAAAGAAATAAAGAAATGTTTGAATATTCTCAAAAAACTTTTCTGTGGAAGAGCTTGATAGCTCTCAGCCCAGCCTCTTGGCTAAATCCTGTAAAAGAAGTGACACATAAATCTGTTACAAAATGAAGCTATAGCTCTCATTTAAAACAAAACATGGTATACAGATGGTGAAATTCAGTATGTCACAAACTAGTTTCCCAGACCGGGAAGGTAAATAGGCAGTCACCATTTAGAACTACTGTAGGGACATATAGTGACTTTCTATGACATACGAAGGTGGCAGATTTGATTTCAAGAGGATGAAAAGAGGGCATCCACACTTACTGACAGTAGCTATCAAATCTTTGAAATGGTTTCACCTGTGAAGTTATAATAAAGTTTCAGTTTTGGACATGATGTTGAGTTTTTCGGAAGTTCAAGCCTGCAATGAGAAGGCTGACACATTGACAGGCATCATTTGAGCAGGCTTGAACTAAAGCAAGAAACCTTTAGGCCTGGTTCATGATTTTAGGAAGTCCTTAATATAAGTGGCTTCTGAAGACTGTTCTATATCAGTAAAGTTTTGATTATGGGATCTTCCAGCAACCGCGGAGAGAGTTCAAATTAAGAGTACGATAGAAAATGTAGCTGGCTGCTTACCCTTAGAGACACTTAATAACACCACAGTTTTCAGTGTAAGTTAGGTAACAGTTTTATACACTCTGCAGTCAAAATATCTTTGCTGTACAATCTTCACTTATATCCTGGCTTTAAGAAAATGGCATTTTTTAACACAATTAGTTAGTTTTCTATGATTTGGCTGTACTATCTCCCAATTTTTTCAGGACTGAAATGGCAACTTTTATGTCAAGTTACTTAATTATTGCAAGTAAAGAAATAGCACAAAAAAAGCTTCATTTCCCCCCTAAAATATGGCATGTGGACTATGTAGTAGCATTCTTTGAAGCATTACCTTGAAGCATGACATTTGCTTTCTTTTTTCTGTCTGAGATGCTTCATGGCTCATGGGCTTTGACAAGTCCTTGAAAGTAAAGTAATCTTTCTTAGAAGAAACTCTTGATATAGTTGCTCACATCTATTGATCTATTGGACTGCAGGAAATGTATGCCTAATATTCATAATTAATTAATTTCACTTTTTTACAAAGGGCAATGAACAAGCTTAAAGAATGTTAGCCCAAATTTGGAACTGTGCCAGAGATTTTAAGCCTCACGCATCTCATTGAAACAGGTAATGAATCAAGCAGGGAAATAATGGTTACAAAAATCATAGGTCACTGTCTTTTCCAACTGAATTCTCCAGATCCACAGAAGAAATGACCCTAATGGGCTTTACTAGTTTGTTCAATAAGGGTCTACTCAAATTCCATCTGTGAACATTTGGTCAATCGTTTTATGGAAAAAAGGATATTTCTCCAAGTTCATATTAATTTTTATGCACATCTGTCTGCTAACCTAATATCTACCCACATGTCAATTCAATTAAAACTAAAAGAACATATCAAAATTTGGGCTCTCTCTCTCTCTCTCTCTCTCTCTCTCTCTCTCTCTCTCACACACACACACACACACACACACACACACACACAATCACACACACACTCTTCCCCCCCCCCGTGTGTGTAAGGTTGTATGTGTTTTAATTGCCATATTGAAGAGAAAGTATAAAGAGATTTTTCACTACAAAAAATAGATTTAAATTATTATTTATTGCAAGTGGAAAATATTCTGCCTGATATAATGAGCGCAATTGTCAGTTCCTTATTGTATACAAAATGATCATCTTTGCTTTGATAAATAGTTTTGCAAGAATAAACATTCAGGACAATTATAGAAAAATGATGAGACGTAAGAGGAGACAATTATACTTAACTTATTTCATGTAGAAGAAGGGAGAGTTATACTGTACTTAACTTATTTCATGTATGCTGGAAGATCAACAAGTAATAGACCATTTTTAATGATTTCTCATGTAATCCCAGACTAAATGCAATCAGCTTCTTTATTTTAAATAATTACAGTGGTTTTCAAACAGCAGCATGGCCCAAATTTACATTTTAATCACAGCCTATTAATAAGAAAGGGAAATAAGACAATGATGACAATTGCAAATGTCAACTGGTTTAATCATCCTTAACATTAAAAGACTCCTATAACTTTAAGAATCCAGCTTAGCTGACTTTGAAGCTTAAGTTTTTATTTTTCTGCTTTATTGCATGCTTCAAAACTATTTGGACAAAAACAAAACAAGAATTACAGTGCACCATAAGTTATTTTAATATCTTGTAGCCGTGTGTATATCCAGTGTAATCCCAAGACTATTATTAAGGTTCCATGTTTGTGTGAAAATGTCAAGATGTTTCGAGTGACTACACACTCTAAATTATCTATAACTGTTACTTTATGGCTAATAGGTACTAAAATTACTTTAAAACAGCAATGTAAAGTTATATTTTTATCCTTTTTGACACACAATAAAGCTTGTTTATGAGATATATTTTCTCAAGTATTAGTATAATATTTACAAAAGTACTTGATAGTCAACTGTGAAACAGCACTATCAAGACAGTTATTTAGATGATAATGGTTGAAAAGTATTACATAGTTGTTATGTAAAAGAAGTCAATTTTTTTTTTTAAAAAGTCTTGCTCTCCAATTACTTTTTAAGAACTCTGGAGTTTTATTATACATCCTGTTCTTAGATCTTTTAATTTAGAAGTGACATGAATTTAGAGTTAGTTAAATTAAATTTATATTAGATTAACATTGAAAAGGTATTGTTTTACATACGAACAAATGCCTAACTTATAAATATATCAAAATATGGTGTTAATACTGTTGTTATACATTCCATGTTTCCTAGGAAAGACAGTTTAGGAAATGAAGATAGTATAGATGCAAAAAGAACATTTCATTATTTCCTGTGAAGCCATTTATCAAAGGCTAAAATGAGAAATACTTAACATGCAGATGCAGAATGTTTTACTATGCCAGGTACTGAGTAAATTGCATTGACACAGAGCATGTTGACAAAGAGAGCAATCTAATTGTCTGAAAATTGAAAAGAATATAATCAATTTTACTAACATATAAGAAAGTGACTTAGTGTGTCCCCTTACAAAACAGTATTTGTATGTCACAGTGAAATTCTTCTCACAATAGCATTAGTGTGAATTGTATTCCTGTTAACAGTTTGGAAGGAAAGTGTGAAAGACTTTTGATTTTAATACATAATATGCATATCCTATAACCTCCCTCCCTCCCTTTGTTCCAGTTTAGTTTAAATAATCCCTTCCTTCCTTCCTTCCTTCCTTCCTTCCTTCCTTCCTTCCTTCCTTCCTTCCATCCATCCATCCTTCTCCATATATTTTGAGTATACTTCTCTTAATTTTGTTACTTTTACAATATTTTACCATATTTATAAGTTTCCCTTATATTGTATCTTTTTTTTCAGTGAACTCAGAATTCTGCACAAGGGACTATTCCCCATTTTATTCATAAAGACCCTGAGAAGCAAATTAAGATTTCTCTGTGTCTACTTTGCACATTGTTCATTCAGAATTTGAGGTTAAGAAACAGATCAATTCATCTATCCAAACTGAGATCTTACTGTAACTCTTTGGTTATCTTTTTTATAAAACTCAGATAGAATAACCCTCCACAAAATTTGTAATTTTTAGTAGCAAGCAAATACAATTCCACTTCTTCTCTACTTGACTCCAAAGTTAAAAATTCAATTTAGTTATAGATTTTTGGTTTGGTTTGATTTTGGTTATGGTCTACCCAAAATTGTAAATATAATTCTAAATGGAATTAAAAATTCTGCATTAAAAAAAAATAAAAGCACAATAAAAGCAATCTGACAGATGTGTTCATCTTTCCCAAATGCAGATCTATTTCTTGACCTGAATAGTAGAATAAGAAGTAATTTCTGAGAAAAGAAACATGTCTGAGTCCTAGAATGCATGGATAAGAATTTCTATTCTTTTCTATTTTTATAAAAGTTACCCAAATTCACAAACACATCATCTTGGAAAAAAAATGAAGTAGGAAAAAGTGAAACTGACAGATTCATTGATCCAGGCAATGGTGAGCTCGACAAAGCTTAAGTCTGAATTCCTGTCTATTTAACCATGTTTGTGGTATTGAATTAGAGTTGTCACATCTTTTTTGTCAAAGGCTGCTCATCTTTAACAGTGATGTGTCGGGCAAGTGCAACATGATCCCCTCTGTACTGGGAATAGCTACGTCTAATGAATTTGGTTGGAACAGATGGTTGAGGATTTTGTTCATTTAACTTCTTTCATACAAATTTAACAAATTTGCAAACTTCTGCATAAACAGAGAGCATAGAGCTTGAAATTTGAAATGTTAGAATTTGGGGGGCTGGGGGAAGCCAAACAAACAGAGTTATCCAGATCTACAGTATGTTCAACTAGCAGGTGATTAGAAGGTATACTGGAGCCACATACAAGGAATCAGAAGTTTCTGGTGAAATAAGAATTGGAGGGTATAACTGTGTTAATTTTTTTCTAGACAAGTTCAATGGGATATCAATGGAGATCCTCAGTCAATCCAGGTCATGGTTGTTCCAAAGTTGCTTTTCAAGAGGCAACTGGACTTTTGGGTTTTTCTTTAAAGATGTTTCACTTCTCATCTAAGAAGCTCCTTCAGCTCTGACTGGGTGGTGGAGAATACTCCTTGCAGACAGCTGGTCATTTGCATTCTTTTATAGAGTTGTTGAGGCCACCTGGAGATTTATCTCTATCCTCAGGGTCACCTGACTGCAAATGGGTGTGGAACCTTCTTGGAACTGTTGAGAGAGGCCTCTTTGAACTGTCATTCAAATAACAGTCTTCTCTGGCCATAATGTGGACTTTGCTGTCTTCAAAAGAGTGGTCTTTGCCTTTTAAATGCAGATGAACTGCTAAGCATAGTCCTCATAGGTTTGTTTCCCTATGTTGTGCCTTGTGTTTATAAAGTGATTATGAAACAACCAATCCTTCCATTCCCTACCATCCAGTCAGAGGTGAAGAAGTTTCTTGGAAACTGGAAAGTCCAGTTTCCTCTTCAAAAAGCACCTTTGGGAAAATTCAAAGGGATGTTTTTGACCTTTAAAGCCCCAAGAGTTTAGGGGCAGGTAACCTGACCTAGAACTGCCTCTGGTAGATGCTTAACCAGACCTTAGAATCTTTATACCAAAAATAGCCTATACAAGAGAGAGTGCTTTTTTCTGTGGTGGCATCTCATTTATGGAATTTCCTCCTTATCAACATATTAGACTCCTTTTAGCATAATTTTGAAGTGAAGACCCTTCTATTTTCCCAGGCTTTTAAATTGTTTGTTAATTCATATATATAGAGAGAGAGGTCTCACTCGTCATCTTCAGGCTGGCGTCTTCAGCTTCAAGCTTTTGCGAAGAAAGCATGATCGGAGCTGCCATCTCTCTATAAATACTGGTGGGGTGGGGTGGGGTGCTGGCTTTGTTGCTGTGAGTGGGGTGGTTGCCTGTGTTGTTACACCTTGATTGGTTGATGGAGTTAATGTTTGCAGATTAGTCAGCTGTTTCGTAACATCCTGGGGTGAGGTCCGTGATGTGGGCCCATTAGTCTTTTGTGTTTTAACGACCTGGGTAAAAGGCTGTGTATTAACATCCTGAGTTCTAGTGTTGTGATATCCTGAGTTTTTTGATGTAATGTCCTGAGCAGATGGCTGTGATGCCATATCCCAGGCTTTGGTTTGGATACGAGTTTGAGGTCTTGCCATGTGTCAGTTTGTTTTGTGTGGGGATCAGAGGGGGTGCAGCAGCTGGTGATGCTGCCATGATCTGACTTTTGGATGGTGGTTGGTTTTTTTGTAGATTAGGATGTCCAGATGTCCAAATCTGAGGAGTTCTCCCCTGAGAGAAATCATCCAGATGCCCCAAGCTCTATGGCCTCCCCAAGATACACAAAGAAAGAACACCACTCAGACCCATAGTCAGCTCCATAGGTTCACCTCTACAGAATCTTGCCAAATTTTTTGCCAAACAACTTCAGCCCTACGCACAATCCATCACCTCACACATACAAAACTCATTTCACTTCATAGAAACAATAAAGAAACAAAACCTACAACCCAGCGACATACTCGTGAACTTCGATGTCATATCCCTCTTCACTCAAATATGTATTAAAGAAGCCTTGACAGCTATCCAAAACAAATACAACCCCCCTAAGCACATCCTAGATCTGACCAACCACTGCCTAACCAACACATACTTCATCCACAATGGACAAAGATACAAACAGATAGAAGGATCACCTATGGGATCACCCCCTTCACCCGTCTTTGCAAACCTATACATGGAACACTTTGAAACCAATGCTTTAGATAAATCTGAACACAAACACAAACTTTGGTTTAGATATGTAGATGACACTTTCGTAATCTGGCCACACGGAAAGGAAAAACTTGACATCTTCCTCACACATCTCAAGAGCCTACACCCCAAAATACAATTTACATGACGTTCTCCACGTCATGTTTCCAAAGACTGAAATTTTAGTTATTATGACATTGATACATTAGTGTTAAAAAAATACTAAAACACACAAGTTAAATAGCTTTTTAGTCTTTTGAATGCCAAATGTAGACTTGGCTGAATAATAGCATTAGTGATCTTCTGAAGATATTCACTTTCGAATACAAACAATTAAAATGGCTCATCTCATTGATTTAAATTATACTTGTACAAATAGAAAATCATATGAATGAAAGAACTGGGGATCAAAATGATAAATAAAATTTCACAGTGACCCACTTGTTTATTAGTTAGGGACTGAACTCATTTCCCATTTGAATCTAAAGCCATGTGGACAGGTTTTTGATATGCCCTGTGTAGGATTTTCTTCTTGGGACATAAATGTAATGCTGACAGTTTTAACCATAGTTTTGAACATCCCAAAAGCAACCTTTACTTTGGTCATGGAGTTCTTAGTAAGCTTATATAATTTGTAATAGAACATCTGACTTTCTCCTAAATTGTTTCTTCCTTCCTGCTGCCATGATTTATCTTGTATTGACCTTCTGACTACACAATGATAAAAAAATAAAATAAAAGTGTTTTCTTTGTTCTGTGTAAGAAATGTGATTCATTCATTGTCTTTAATAGACTTTCAGTTCACCAAGTATCTGTACGAGGCTTGGCAGTTCTAAGAAGAAACTACAACTAAACAAATACAGATAGATAGACTGGAAAGTCTTATAAATCAGTTGACAATATTCTGTTACTACTTTATATAAGACCTGAATTTAAAATATCATGTGCAGTTCTGATCACTACTTTATAAGACAAACATTGCCAGAATTGAAAACTTACAACGGAGGGCAAACCATATGATGTAAAATATGAGGAATGAGAATTATAAAGACAGATGAGTATATGAAAGACGGAGCTCTAATGTGCAGGACTGAGTGCTTCTATTAAGGAACCAGGCTTTCGAAAGTCAGTAACTCAACACTCCTGATTTCTCATACAGGCAGTAAGTGCATGAGCTGAAAGAAATTAGTTCACATTAACAGCACTCTTAGGAAAAATCAGAAAATTGTGTCAGCAGCATTATTCCCAGCTAAGCCTAAAATGGCATTTTCACGGGAAAGAGAGAGTGGGGAAAGGGAAAACCAGAATTACATTTACACTTGAAGCATCCTAAATATAACAAAGGAAAAGGGAAGAAGTTTCATTTCTAACAAAGAAGTACTAGTGCCAAAATAAGGACCAATTTAGGTTTTTTTTTAAAAAAAAGTCAATGGATTAAAGATGCTTCATGAGGGAGTTGATACTTACAATCCAGCAAATGTTTGTTTAGCAGCTTAAGAGGTTGACCCGAGTCAGGTTATTAGTCCATTAGATACAAGAATAAGAAATTGTTTTGGACTAATAGCATGTGTGAAATTTTGGGATACATTGTGGATGCTTTCATTTGTTGGAAGGAAAGGGAAAGATAGCTTGATTGTCCACAGAATAGCTGCCGTGATAGTGTAATAATACACAAAGCATCCCTAATCAAAAGGTGTAGAATTGTTTCCCAGCATCAAGTGGATTTGCTTCCCAGCATCAACCCCTAACCTTCCAGGATGCTTCCCCAAGGACTCCCAGCTTTCCTTTGAGCATGAGCTATGAGTTTAAAAGTACACCCAGATAGTATACCACTCTTGAATGGGAAAAGCAATCCCATTCAAGATCAGAGATGGAATATCCCCATGTCTAAGGGGCCCCAGCAGCCAAAACCACTTGGTTGACACAGTCAGAGACAGTTCCTCCTTATCCAAACATACACAGCCACCAAGCACTGGAATAAGGCCTTGAGAGTCTCACTTGGCCTCTCGAGGTCAAAAGATACAATTGAGCAACATCAATATACTGATGATAATGAACTTCAAACTGGCAGATTAACCTGTAATTTCATATAGATTTTGAATAAAAGAGGAGTTGAGCCCTGAGGTATCCCACAATGGAATGATACTTCGGGCGGTATGATCTCTTTCAACCACAATAGAAAGGAGCTCCCTAACCCTAAACCCAGAGCCTTCCCTGAAGGAAATCATGGTTAACAGTAGATAAAGCCTCTGAAAGAATGAGGAATGCAATGGTGGATGCACTACTTTCATCCCAGCTCTGTCACAGGTCATCTAGACATAATAAAAACTATCTCTCTGCTAAATCTGGACCTGAAACGTCACTGAAGCAGGTCAGAATAATCAACTTCTTCCTTTTATAACTAGTCATCTACAGGGTTCAGCAAAGGACAATGGCATATAATAGGACTTTGGCCCTGGGGAAAATCTCACGCGAACTATATGTATGCTTGATAATGAGAGAAGATGCTGTAACTATTAATTAAAATTGATAATAATTTTAATAAACACATTTATAAAGAAGGACCATTGGATCTTAGAATATGATTTTGTCATCTACTTAAATAAAATGTTTTATAAAATAATATAAAGGAGGGAAAAAATCTCATTTGATATTTAAAGCCTAAATAATATATCAGTGATACAATCAACTGCGATCATCTTACAAATTTGATTTTTTATATCCCTATAGAATTCTCAGAGACTGCAGCTGAATTTATACAGTACGACGTGAAATTAGTCAGCTTTGAAATAAGCATTCAGTTCAATCCTTTAGCTTCCAGGTTTTGTTCTTTGTTTTCTGCACTGTAGCTTCCCAAACTCTTATTCTCAAAGATCAGTTTTTCTTTCAAATTGGAGTGCAAAATGGAAAATACTGGTTGCAATCATAACAAATACACAACATTTAACATGCATTCTGCTCACACCTGGTCCTTGGGAATATAGTTATTTGTCTCTGTCCTCTAAGGTAAGATGAGCAAAATCTAGCATAATAAAGAAGTATGATACACAAACCCCACAGAAATAATGCCACTTTATTCCCTAAATGAAATGTATTTGGATGTGTTAAATATCTTATTTTTATACACTTCAAGGAAGCTATTTTAAAAAAGGCAGGAATGCATCTCAGTGTGTCTATCACACAGCAAATCGTGCAAATACAGTAAAGCCCTCTCATATTAATTATTGATAAAGGATTAAAACTGTTAAAAGCACATTTTTAGCAGACACCAAGGGCATTTTAATCTAATAGTCATATTATCTGTTAAATACAGCACTTGGATCAACATTTCAGAATGATTTTATAAAAAAGAAATCAAGTATGTGCTATTTATTCTTTACTATTAGAAACAGGAGAAACCACTTATCACAAAATCTGTTTAAAAATAGGTACAATATTTGGTGCACATTAAAACTTCCCTTAAATATTTCCTAAAGCTTGACTGCTCTTGGAATCAATTCCCCAACTATTGCTCTATCAATGTCATTATTCTTGGAAATCTTCCCTCATAAGCTTCCTCTTACACTAGCAATACAGCTTTTGCTGATAGAAATTTCCACCTGCAAAGCAGCAAAGCAGCAAATTTCCACCTGCAAAGCAGAAGTAGCAATAGCAATAGCATTAGACTTCTATATCGCTTCATAGTGTTTTTACAGCCCTTGATAAGTGGTTTACAGAGTCAGCATATTTCCCCCAACAGTCTGGATCCTCATTTTACCCACTTCGGAAGGATGAAAGGATGAATCAACCTTGAGCCAGTAAACTGCCGAACAGCAGCTAGTAGTCAGCTGAACTAGCCTGCAGTACTGCACTCTAACCACTGCACCACCTCTATGATTTTCCTTTGATCTGTTACCAGCCAAAAGAGATAAGCAATGATTTGCTATTATTATTACTAGCGTATGGCACGGTTACAGTATTCAGGAGACCACAATGCTATTGCAGAGTGGTAATTTGGCTTGCCAAGATACCATCTCTGATATAGGATATGCTTGCATGCTTCCCAAGGTGCGCCATAACAGGCCAAAGTGGCTTCAAATCAGAGAGAAAGACAAGCGATTCTTCTTGCAGCATCACCCAAGGCCCCTTCCCTTTCAGAGCTGCCTCACAAGCAAACACTGCACTGGGAAGGTTCAGAGCTGCCAGGAATCCAACTGCCTGCACAGAACACCAGCTCATCTCCCCATCAAAATAGTACCTATTAATCTACAATTCGTCTTCGGTTTACGACCAAATTAAGCCTAAAATTTCTGTTGCTAAGACATTTATTAAGTAAATTTTACCTAATTTTACAACTTTTCTTGCCACAGTTGTTAAGTGAAATTGTTAAATTAGTGATATAATTGTTAAGTGAATCTGGCTTCCCCATTGAGGGAAATGAATCTGGCTTCCCCATTTGCATGTCAGAAAGTCTCAAAAGGTGATCACATAACCCAGAGACACTGTATCCATCATAAATATGAGTCAGTTGGGTAACATGACTAGACAGATGCTGCATCGGTCTTAAGTGTGAAAAATGGTCATAATTCATTTTTTTCAGTGCCATTGTAACTTTGTACAGTCATTAAATGAACTATTGTAAGTTAAGGTCTACCTGTACTTGTATAGAACATGTTTTTGAACTGTTAGGTGGACAGAAGCTGAGGAGAATAAAGGGAGCTCACCCTGCTATGCAGTGCTTGGGCTCGAACCACCATGGCTGAGATCACCTTCAGTGTCATTAAGCCACTGAGCCACCACGCCTCTTAGAATGGTTGACTGAGGGTTGGTGATGAATAAACTTGCTGTTATCTGTTGTGTTTTCTGTTGCTTTGTAACTTCAATTGACAACGTCTTGAAATATACAAAGCCAATCTGAAGGATGCCAGCTGGAGAACTATGGCACGATTGCAATCAGATTGGCATATATTTGGAAGGCACCAGTTTGGAGAAGACTATCTTAACCACCACATTATGCCAATTTACTTCCATTGGATCAGAGCCGTCTTAAAAGCATTATGGGCCCTGGGCAAAGCAGTGTACTGGAGCCCCTACGACAACTACTCATAGGAATAAAAATGTAAATGGTCAATAAAATTAAATATATATTTGCATGTTAGTATTAATTTTAAAAATGCAGTAAAATGTAATAAACCTGTTGCTTTATTTATATGATACAAGGAGCATTGAAGGGAGTAGTATGGGGCCGCTATGCTCATGGGTCCTTTAATACAATAGGGACAAGTGCCCATCAAGCCCATGCATTAAGACAGCCCTGCATTGGATCAGAGACAACTTCAAAAAATTTGAAGATATCAAGGAATGGTAAAGAGAGCATTAAATACCAATGTCCTTTAATACAATGGGAGCAAATGTTATCCCAGGTGCCCACTGGTAAACACCAACCTTGTGGGATCTTGAAAACAATAGTTCTCAGCCAGAGAATTGAGCTGCATTAGAATGTTATTGCAAATCAGCAAATTTTCCTTCAGACAAGGCAAAACAAAGGTAATAAGCAGACAGGGCCTCAATTATTTTACCACCTTAAAAACAAAAACAAAAACATTTTTTAAAACACTGGTTTTATAGAAGAAAGGCTTATAAATAAATGATCACAGCAATACTTTAGCCATTTTTTTTCTTATAAAGCTATCCAGAAGGAGGGGAAAAATGAGTCCATGCCTGGAGACTGGTGTGAAGATACCCTGCAGCTAACATACAAACAAGACAGAATCACAACTTGAAAACATTCACCCACAGAAGCTGAAAAATATAGAAAATAAATACATATTTGCCATGCAAAAAACTGCTTTGTCAGAGCAAACTGCTCAGGATGTGTTTCTGAGGGTTGAAAATATGGTGAGACTGTTAGCACAGAAGTTGCAAAAAAAAACCCCACAACTGAGAATTGTTAACTGCAAATCAGATCACTTACATTTCAAATCCTACTCCAAATGTCCATCTCCAGCCTTCCTCTTCCTCTTCTCTCCATTTCATGAAAATTCATTAATTTTTGCATATTGAGATAGTTTTTTATAAAATAGCACCTCCACTTATAACTTAACATAAACTGTAGTGCCAATTCCCAGCTGCATTGCCTAAGTAATTTAAAGGAAAATTATACAAAAATAAAAAATAAAACTTAAAAAAAAGACTCTTGACACAAAATGTATGCAGAATTTCTTTTTCAATGAAGATCTAATAAAGATCTAATAAAGCTCTTAAGTCTGGCTATGTAAAAAAATGCCCTTTTCACAGCTTATAAAATACAAATTAATCCTTGGAGGATTTAATATATGCCTATTTATTACTTTCAAGTAGGGAAGTAGTGCTGCAATTAATAAAGCTTGTTCTGCAGTGTACGTTGCACTCGGATTCTCTCTTTGGAAACAAAAACAAAAAAATGGTACTTGCATTTTTGCTTTCCATGTCTAGAGATGCTATTTGAGAAACTCTGATTCACATCAGTGATATGTTCACCAAATGCATTGATATTCACAAAGATTTATCTCCTTTGCACGAAATTTGTGTTGGCTGGTTATCTCTGGGGAGCGCAAGAAAATGATCAAATCTTTCATCCCAGACCACCAAGATTATTTTTTTTAATTTTTATTATAAAATGATTTTTACTGTAGCATGAATACAGATAGTCTCAATTTACAACCACAATTGAGCCCAAAATTTATGTTGTTAAGTGAGACATTTGTTAAGTGAGTTTTGCCCCATTTTATGACTTTTCTTGCCACAGTTGTTAAGTGAATCACTACAATTGCTAAGTTAGTAACCCGGTTGTTAAGTGAACCTAGCTTCCCCATTGACATTGCTTGTGATAAGGATGCAAAAGGTGATCACATGATCTTGGGACACAGAAATAGTCCTAAATATGAACCAGTTGCCAAGCATCTGAATTTTGATCACATGACCATGGGGATGCTGCATAGGTTGTAACTGTTAAAATTGGTCATAAGTCACATTTTTCAGTGCCATTGTAACTTTGAATGATTACTACATGAACTGTTGTAAGTCAAGGGTTACCTGCATATGCATATACACATGCATGCTTTTTGGCTGTAGGCAGCTCATGAGCCAAATTCCAACGAAAAGTATAAACACTACAAATTAAATAAATTGTAACATGAATCAAATTTAAGAAAAATAACCAGAGACCCTGAAAGTTTTGGTATAGTCCAGCAGCAAATTTGCAGGTCTGTTGCGGCCTGTCAGCTGCCAGCCCCTCCAGCAGCTGAATCAGAGGAGGAGGAGGAGGACGCATGGGAGTCAGGGTCAGCATCAAGGCAACCTGAGAACTCTGAGGTTGAAGAGGGAATGGAGCTGGCAGAGGGAGGGAGGGAGGGAGGGAGGGAGGGAGGGAGGGAGGGAGGGAGGGAGGAAGAGAGAGAGAGAGAGAGAGAGAGAGGGAGAGAGTGTTGGAGCCTGGGCTGTCTGTCAGCCCTCAGATGGAAAGACAATATCCCCCAGGTCTGGAGGTGGCTAATGAGGTAGAGGAAGAACAGCTGGGTCCAGTGCCTGATGTGCACATGCGCAGAAGGCAGAGGAGAGGAGAGCACTGGAAATCCATGGGCCGATCCTTGGGAAGGAAGAGCCAC
Organism: Masticophis lateralis; assembly: GCA_030761175.1. Classification (NCBI taxonomy): domain Eukaryota; kingdom Metazoa; phylum Chordata; class Lepidosauria; order Squamata; family Colubridae; genus Masticophis; species Masticophis lateralis. The sequence continues at coordinate 64,529,453 of JAUDYJ010000005.1, forward strand.
CACTGCTGGCGGAGCCCCACCCTAGCTCTGGGGATAAAAAGCAGGGGCTGGAGATGAATAGAAATGGCAGACAACTATTCATCTCCTGGCCGGATGGACGTGTTAACCTGTGGTGAGAGAGAAACTTTTTGCTAGGGCTGCTGTTCCTAATAAAGGAATCTTTGAGTTAACTTCAGAGGGTTTTTCGTGTTTGGGGAGCTGGGTCAGAACAAGGTCTCACGTCTCATGAGGGGAAGATTTAAACCAAAGCAAACTGTTGACATAAACAGCAAAAGTATTAGGAGAACACCAAGAAAGAAGAGTAAATCAGACATCTTAGTTCTAATACCAACTGCCCACAATTGCTTGGCCCATCTTCTGGAATAAGGGGAACATCCTAGATCAGTAGCCCCAGACCTTTGGGGTACCAAGGACCAGTTGCATGGAGAGAGGTTTTTCCATGGACCAGAGGGGGCATGGTTTTGCACGCTGCCTGCATCCCATGTATGGGGCTTCGCTTGTTTCCACAGCCCGGTTTCTGGCATACCATGGTCCAGTGCCAGTTCACAGACTGGGGTTGGGAACTCTTGTCCTAGATGAATCATACAGTGAAAGCAAGTGCATGAGAAGATTGTTCAAATATCCTGGTCTTTGGCTGTTTAGGCCTTGTAGGTAACAATCAGCCTAATAACCAATACCGTCAAAAATAGCTATTGTTCTTTCTTAAATCTTAAAGAAAGATTGTTTTCTTTATTTTAAGCTGAATCCTTAATACAAATCCAAAACTTATTTTAGTTGCCAAAGTCTATTTTTTGCCATATTAACACTTAAAAATTGTAGAGGTGCAAATTTGGCTAGAATATTAAAAAAATGGTGATGATGCCGTCACTGCTCATTCTGCTGAAGACCTTCAACAATTTATGGACAGTTTTAGCAAGGCCTGTCAAGACTTTGGACTAACAATCAGCCTGAGAAAAACACAAGTCATGGGTCAGGATGTGGATTCACCTCCCTGTATTACAATCTCTGCACAAGAACTGAAGGTTGTCCATGATTTTGTCTACCTTGGCTCAACTATCTCTGATATTCTCTCTTTAGATACTGAGCTGAATAAACGTATTGGTAAAGCGGCCACCATATTTTTCAAACTTACAAAGAGAGTATGGCTTAATAAGAAGCCGGCAGAACATACAAAGATCCAGGTCTATAGAGCCTGCGTCCTGAGCACACTCTTGTACTGCAGTGAATCTTGGACCCTTTACACATGGCAGGAGAGAAAGTTGAACACGTTTTATATGCTCTGTCTCCGACGAATTCTTGGCATCACCTGGCAGGACAAAGTTCCAAATAACGCAGTCTTGGAATGTGCTGTAATTTCTAGCATGTATACACAATTGAAACAGTGACATATATGCTGGCTAGGGCATGTTGTGAGAATGGCTGATGATTGGATTCCGAAAGACCTCCTGTATGGAGAATTAGTGCGGGGAAAGCACCTCAGAGGGAGACCACAGCTGCAATATAAGGGTATCTGCAAGAGGGACCTAAAGGCCCTGGGAATGGACATTAACAACTGGAAACCTTGACCTCCGATCAGCTGGAGGCTAAAGACGTAGCATGGCCTTCTCCAATTTGAAGAGACACTTGTTCGGCAGGCTGAGGCAAAGAGGCAGTCCCGGAACCAGCAAAATCTGGGGGCTGGGCAGGGGACAGAATGTATCTGCCCTCAGAGTGGAAGAGATTGCCACTCTCGAATTGGCCTTTTTAGTCACACTAGATGCGGTTTTAGGAGCTCTTTCCAGAGCACGATATCATAGTCTCTTGAGACTGAAGGATGCCAATGAACATTAAAAAAAAAAGTCTATCAAATAACATATTTGAAGACAAACCAGGCTCACGTATGACACAAATTATAAAGAAACTTGCTTATAATTGCAATGCTGACTTAGTTATTTTTTTAAATACAAACTGCAGTGCCATTGCAATATGACATTATTAAAGATTAGAGTGTCCTTATCTAGTGTACTACAAGAATGAAAGCAAAATCTCTTGGATTAAACAGTAGAGTTTGGGGATTAGTTGCTAACTTGAGCCCAAGAGCTACTACACAGGTGAAGAAATCATAAGGACAATTTACTGTATTTATTAGATTGCCTTTAGGTACAAAATGATGTTCCAGATGAATAGCAATATAACTAAAATAATTTATCGTAATTAAAAAAGTATTTGAAAACATGAGAAGAAAAAAGGGGCTCCAACAACTAGAAAGCAATGTCTAATCTGACCTGATTTATGTATATTTCCTTAGTTCTATACTCCATAGACCATACAGGTAGCCCTCGGATTTAGGACCACAGGTGAGCCCAAAATTTCTGTTACTAAGTGAGGCAGCTGTTACATGAATTTTGTTGAATTTTGTGACCATTCTTGCCACTTCTTAAGTGAATATCTGCGGTCATTAAGTTAGTAACACAGTTAAATGAATCTGGCTTCCCGATTGTGTTTGCTTGTCAGAAGGTTGCAAAAGGTGATCATGTGAATATGGACACTGCAACCATCTGTCAGGGTTCCAAGTAACACCCCCAACAAAAGAAGACTCCAAGGCTAGAAGTTTCTCAAAGTTCCATTTTATTAGAGATGTCAGATTGGCACATTTGGAACAACCAGCATCTGAAAGCTTCCAGGTTTTCCCCACCTAAAAGAAAGTCCAAGTCCCTTCCTCTGCACCCACATGTCCATCACATGGTCCAATCAATGCACCAACCCAACTGGAGATGCCTCCCAATCATGTCACTACAGGTGCAGGTCGAATGTCCTTGACTCTCAGAGAAAGGAATGTTATTATGACTAGATATCTCCACCACTCCATGCAATCCCCCTCCCAGTTTCCCACAGCACTAAATGTAGCAGCCCTGAAGATCCAAAGAAAAAGATGGCCTCCAGGGCTGACACCGTCATAAATATGAGTCAGTTTCCAAGCTTCTGAATTTCTGATTTCTTGTGACCCTAGGGATGCTGCAATGGTTGTAATTGTGAAAAACAGTCATAAGTCACTTTTTTCAGTGTTGTTGTAACTTCGAACAGTCACTAAAGGAAATGTTGTAAATCAAGGACTACCTCTTCTGTACCCTCAGAAAAAAATTCTTTAAGATTTCCAAAACAAAGGTCTGAAATTTTTGGTAGAGTTTTTTTTCAAGTTATTTCCTGGTCCTTGGATCAAAATTCGACTGAAAAAAAATGGAGAATTGATAAATGATCCATTACTAGGCTAAACAAAGCAATGGTTTTATTTAATATCAGGTAAGTTTCTGTATTTCATTGCTAGCACATTGCCTTCCTTTACTCAAAAATGATATGAAGTCATTGAATTTAGATTTATTTACAAAAAAGATAAGGTGACAGGCAAAAAAATCCAATCTCCTTTTAAAGTTATTTTACTCTGATTTAGTCACAGAATTTGCCCAATGTGATACTACAATTATAACCTGCATCACAACTTTGCTCTGTTACCGTATAGAATACTTCAGAAAATATTCTGAAAACTCTCACATCTATTAATCATTAAAAAGAGAGAGAGAGAGAAGACATTTTAAATTGTAACATTTCATGATAAGCAACATTTCAATCCCATTTAATCTTTAGAAGCACGCAGACTAATTGTGTACCTTCCTGCAATTATGTTTAGGCAAATGTAACAATAATAAAAATTCAACTGCTACTTGCTTAATACAGTCTTCTTCTCCATCCTTTTAATAACTTTTAAAACTCTACAATAAGACATGTTAAGAATTTAAATACATTTTTGATCCATGATCTTCTCAAAAACTAAATGGTTTTCTCTAATCATAGATTCCTATCTAACATTAACATTTTGCCTTATTTATCTACAAGTGGTTTTAACCACAGGTGAAATGCTCCTGGTTCGGACTGGCTTGGGCGAGTAGGTAGCGATGGCAGTGGGCAGTTCAGAGAACCAGTAGCAAACATCCCTGGCCCTGCCCCCTATGCCCAGCTGAACCGCGTGATCATCAGAGCCTTTTTTTCCCTTTTAAATGGCTCTGACGAGCCAAGCTCTGACGATCCCAGCTGAGTTGCCTGCTAATCAAGTAACTCAGCTTGGATTGCCAGAGCCATTTAAAAGAAAAAAACTTTTTTTTCTTTTAAATGACTCTGATGATCCAAGCTCTGACGATCCCAGATGAGTTGCCTGCCGATTAGGCAACTCAGGTGGGATCATCAGAGCCTTTTGAAAGCATTTTTTTACATGGTTTTACATGTAAAAAATGGTTTTAAAAGTAAAAAAAAAAGTGGCCACGCCCACCCAGTCACATTACCCCACCACCACCAAGCCACGCCCACAGAATCGGTAGTAACAAATTTTAGATTTCACCCTTGGTTTTAACATATTTTCCCCCTCAAATCCAATCTTGAGAAAACCTTGGAGATAAAAGTCTTTGGAGATTCTCCGTCATTCAGGTCATGGTTGTCCCAAAGGAGCTTTTTCAAAAGGCAACTTAAAGTTTGCCTTGTTTTCCCTTAAAGATGTTTTGCTTCTCATCCAAAAACTTATTGGATGAGAAGCAAAACGTCTTCAAGGAAAAACAAAGTTGCCTTTTGAAAAAGCTCCTTTGGGACTTGGCGGTAAGAACTTGACTTCAGTCGCTTAACAAACTAAGGTTCAACTTATTTAAAGGGTGGACACTTCTTCAGGAACTCTTTTTTTCTGTCTTCATCCAATTTAACTATTTAACTTATTTTACTAATTAAGCACATACCTCAGTATGTAGTTTTTTCACCCTAGCTAAGTTTAAGTCTGACGGTATAATATTTTTAAAAGGCAGTAATCCACATCAGAAGTTAATTTCTTAATACATGCACGAAGTTGTATAGAAGGCAGAGAGAGAAGCTTTTGGGGTAATGCATTTTTCATCTTTATGAAAATACTTTTTCTATATAACTCAAACAGACAAAAACATTATTCCATTTCAATTGTATAATAATGAACCTATCCAATCACAATAAACCTTGTTCTTTAGTGTTCTTTAGGCAATTAATATTGAATGTATCTTTAAAAGAAAAGAAGAAGAAAAATAAATCTCTTTATTTGAAGGGCTGGAATGGTTATTTGATATTCTACCATTGTTTCTTTGTCAGTCCTGCCTATATAATTTCCTGTAATGCCCAGGGTTTATTTACAGCTGGGCTGCCCTATTTACTTAGGGTAAAAGAACACCTCAGCGGGAGTGAAAGGTAGTAGCAGTCCAGCACTTGGGATATTTCACTTCCTTTTCTGTCCCATTTCAGCTCATGGAGCTTTTTTGACAGACAGCACAGGAAAAAAAATCTGCATAAGGAAAAGTAACTGACAGCTGGGGTCAAACTCTCTCTGTTTAATGACACTGCCAGTTACACATTTTGAATTGTTTAAATATGAGTCTACAGCTTCAACAATCATCATCTCACTGGTTCCACTTTTCATACCCAACAGCCAGGAAACTGACACGTAATTACACACTTACTGATGGTATCGCCGGTGCCGATAATTAAAACTGCCACGGGAGGATTGCTATTGCTAGTCTACAGCTGGGATGTTGTCAAGAGGTAGAAACTCCAGCAGCTTTTAACACTATCTTCTTACAGGTGGACCATGGGCACTGGTGATGTAGTAATAGAAAGGCCTCAGCACATCATTCACAATGTCTCACACAAATGAAGAAAATCTATTAACAATCCAATAAGTGAAATACAAACACAATGACCTAAGGGTTAAACTGTCTGGGTGGACTTGGAACTCAGATCTATTATGTATTGTTCTTTTTTTCCCTTTCCTTTTTCGTTCTGTATATTTCTGTTGCAATACAAAAGAAGCTTAGTTGAGCAACTGTTTCTGATTAAGAGCCCAGTGTTGATGTTTCAGTTTAAAATACAGATTGAGAAAAATAATTTCTGTCCTAATTTATAATAACAAATGTTGATATTTAGAAATGAATCAAGTGTTCTTCTCAAGTTTTGCCTGCAATTTGGAAGAAAATTTTGCTAGATGATGAAACTTTTTTATGATTGGACATAAAATTCCTTCAAATTATGGTAGATGTAGCCTGAAAAGAAATAGGGTACCTTTACTGTGGTATAGACTGAAAGTCAATTGTCACAATCCAGATGTAAACTCTTGCCTATGTTTCTTTGTAACACAAGAAAAGATTAACCTTGACATGTATTGAAGTCATATTTCTTCATTCAAAAGAAGATTTTAAGTAATCTTCAGGTTTAGTTTCTTTCTGTTTCTTATAATTTTGTGTTGGTTGGCTAGGTTCCTGAAATTCTGATATTTTAAAGATGTAATTAAGATTCTTAGTTTTTGTTTTTATTAAAAAATGTCTAATGTTGTCTGCCAGCAAATATCAGAGTCCTGAGTAATTAGCATGTTCATCTGAAAAACAGATATTTATATCTGAAAAGATACATATGCTAACAACTCTACATCTGTATTTGCAAGTCTGCAGTGTGTGTTGATATTTCGATCAAGACTGCAATCTCATAATATAGTATCACATCAAACCCTTATCACAGATACTATTTTTCGTCATTAGAGACACAAGGTAGAAAGGACTAGAATTAGGCAGCAACTTTTCTCTTTTCAGAGATTGTCAACTGAATTCTGGATAAATAGACTACTTTTCTATTCAATTTTTTAAAAATATAAATATATTTTATTAATATTTTAATCAAAGGGGAAGAAAGAATTCACATTACAATTGAAACTGAATTTGTGTTAAGGAGAAATTTAAAGAAGAGCATCAGAGGAGGGAAAAAAGCTAGACACCCTTTTCACACAGATTTAGCTGAGTACATTATATTAGGATGCCTGTCAGCCTTAAGATGAGCCTATTAATAATAGCTTTTCCTAAATTTATCCAGTTGGACATCTGTATTCAGATAGAGATTACATATAAAGTGCCATTCTTCCCATCAAGTTTAACTGAATGGCAAACTCTAAAGCTAAGAGTTCATTTTGAGCCAATAAACTACAATCAGGTGCTGCATGAACTTCCTTGGACAATTGTGCCAATCCTTTTCCATTCCAGCTGGCATTCTTCCTGCTACTCCAGTCTTGGTGTGATTAGAAACTGGTACCCCGGCCAAGGTAAAGAGTATTACTCAAGATTCAGATTAATGCTACCCAGCATAGAATTACCAAATGAATTTTCGCTTGAGAATACAGCCATTATTTGAACTTTGGCCTCTGGGGGTAACACAAACCATCAAGGTAACATAATATGCTACTTCACCTCTGCCATCTTTTGATAATGATATTGTGTTTGTCATATAAGCCTTTGGCAATCAAAGTGAAGGGAGAGATTCACAGCCAAGGTGGGATAGGAAGCCAATTTGACTGGAAATGATGCTTTATGTTCAAGCAAGCACAACTAGCACTGATGACATATTCACAACCTTACATAAATTTCACTGGCTTCAGCTTCCAGCATATTAATGTAGGCACAGAGGCCCTTGCAAGCGTTCTCCTGCAACTTATGGTGAACAAAATATAGGCATCCTATTTTGCCTGTGATGACATCTCAGGTGGGCAATATTTAAAGCTTGAAATAGTGCCTTGAATTTAATTTCTGGGTGCAAAGATGGATACTAATTTATATTATAGTATTCTGCACTGCCACAGATGTTTGAATTTGTAAACTTTAAGTTGAAGGTGTAGTATGCGTTGCTTGACTGCCTTGCAAGTAAAGGTTCTGGTCATCTGCCCTTCATCTTGAAGACTATCTACTGTATCACCTTTGGTCACTACATCAGTCTGTGAAATTCTTCCTCCAAAAGAATAGAAGCACCAATATTTAGTAGAGCATCTTCCTCTTTTTCTCTATCTCACTAATAGCTTGATTCCAAAATTACTGCTTTGCTGCAGCATTATTTTAATTGATTACACATATGAACCCCAAAACTGTGTATCTAATTTCACAAAAGTCTTATTATTTCATTCTGTTTTGTCAGAATTTTTAAAGAACTGTTATGTGTATACGTATCCCTTCAGAATGAATTGGAAATAAACTGTCAGGGCTATATTATGCTGATATTTTCAATGAGTTGCATATATGAATATTATGGAATATTGTGAGTAATAAAGTTCTGTATATTGAATAATATAGATTATAGTATTATCAAGAAAAAATTAACAATCAGTAACTTAAAAAAATAGCAAGGTTCATGCTGTATAAAATCAGAACTCCATCTGAGTTTGCATCATTCTCAGCAATGGGCATTCATAGTTTCATCAGTTATTTACTGATAAGTCTTGTTGTGGGTGTGCCTTTTTTCTGAAATTGTGTTATTGTCTATCCTTGGGTGCTCGAGTTGTATATCGTGGATTATTGTGCATTATCTATGTGTTTTAATCCTTGAATGCCATCTCGAGTTACTTAGGTGACATGGAAAGTTATATAAATCAAATTAATAAATAGTCCATAAGCAAGTTATAAAGATAGTGGATAGTTGTAGCATTTTGCATTCAAAACAGTGGTGGGTTGCTCCCGGTTCTATCCAGTTCTATAGAACCAGTAGTAAAACCAGCGGGAGGCTCTGCCCACCCACCCGGATGTCATAATTGATGCATGAGCTGAAGCTTCACTCCTGTTGCAAACTGGAATTAATTAGAATCCCTGATTCAAAAGTATACTGTCTATTCATCCCTGATTCAAAAGTATACTGTCTCTGAACAGAGAGTATGATTTAGTTAGCACAGCTAATAGCTGTTGATAGATCTATCCTCCATCAATTAGTCTAATCCCACTTGGAACCTATTTAAGATTTAAGCTGTGCTGCTATTCATCGATTGAGAAGATTGTCAGACATGTTGTTTTAAGAATGAGTAGCCAAAAAGAGGCTAATAAGGGGAGAAGAAGACTGTTGCCATCAAATCCAGCATTCACTTTTCCACAGAGGCTAAATATATGCCTACAGGAAACCCAGAAGCACAACATTACAGTAATAAGTCCTTCCCTGCTGCTCTTCCCCAAAGACTGGTATTCACAGGCATTCTCTCTCTCTGATTCTGAAGGTAATATATCTATCAATCATACCCAGGACTTTATCAATAGCCTTGTTGTCCATGAATTTATCTAATTCCATTTGAAATCCATCTAGCTCAGTAGCCATTACATAACAAAATCCATTGTTGTTGTGGTTGTGGTTGTTGTTGTGGTTGTCTGTCCTGAAGCTCCCTTTATTCATCTTCACTGGAACATTGTGAAACTGTTTGGTTTTTTTAAGTAATTCAGGTTCTTTTTTTTTTTCTTTTTGCCCTTTACTAAAAGCTCTCAAATCTGGCAATATTTTCTGATAGGTGGAATTCTCTAGCCTTTGAATTTTACTAAAAGTGCAATTGTGCAGACTGTTCCCACAAATCCTATGCCTACACAGAAATATGAGAAGCAGCATTGCAAGTAAAGCTTGTCTAAATATCCAATTGGAAGCATCTCAAAATATAAGAGGATTTGTTGAGTAGGAATCCTGATGTGGCTTGGCACAAATAAGGAAGCAGAGTCCAGGTTTTCTCTAAGTTACACATTTATTCAGCATTGGATAAAGGATGGGTCCTCCCATAAGGCTGGAAGAAACGTAATTTCAACTAATTTTATATATAACTTGAAGAAGTTATATATAACTTCTTCAAGTTATATATTCTTCAAGTTATGTAACAGGAACACTGCTTACAATTGATAACGTTCAGAAGTTACAAAGATACTTGTGCACGCATCTTGTGATCACATGTTCATCTGCAAGCTTGTGATTTCCTTTATCCAGCTTCCACAACTCCGATGGCCTGCTGAGTCCTGAATTTTATTTCTGCCATTTCAACATAAGATTCTTTGGACCAATCATCAGAATTTTCAGAATCCTGATCAACAGATTCAGAAACCTTCAGGACATTCAGGTACAGTGCTGCCTTTTCCCATAGGTCACTATTCTCCCTTTTGAGAGTTTCCTGATTTTGGAATGTATTATGATTAGTCAGAGGGTCTGAAAGAGGCACAAGAGGCAGAATGCATTATGGGACACATTTAGTGGTGGGATTCAGCCAGTTTGCACCACTTCGGAAGAACTGGTTGTTAACTTTCTGAGCAGTTTGGCAAACTGGTTGTCGGAAGAAATCATTAGGGCAGAGAACCTGTTGTTGAATTACTTGAATCCCACCACTGGACACATTGCTTCAAAGTTAGAGCCTATCTCCAACCTTCAAGAGAAGTGTCACAAAAAGATGGTTCAGATCAAAGACGTTAGGCATTTTATGAATTAAGCATAGGAAAAATATTTCAGGTTTCCTCTCGCTCTTTTACCATACCTTTTGACTTCATTTACTTTTCTGTTGTGTAGATTTCCATTAGAGACAATTATGTAATGAAAAATATGCTCCTATTATGGAAAATACACAAACTTGTCATCAGAGGCACATAAAGGCACTTATTTCTGGCCTACAGTTATGGAGATTAAATTTCAGGTCAAGATTTATTTTGTGTGACTGTCTCCTTATACACCAGAGAATTGTACAATGCAAGTAATCTGATCAGAATAATGCATAGGGACATATTTCAGAAAACCAATAATTGTGGTAAAGTCAAGCAGTGCAAAGGGCCAGCCTATGTCCAGATTCTCTCTTTTGAACAAATCCTTAATCATAGCATCATAATACACTGCGCTATTGCACATTAAAGCCAGAGGCTTGAAACAATCAATGCTGGACATCGGCAGATTTATTATAATTTCAGTTCTACTGCCCTTTTGCAGACTAAAAAACAGAATTATATTTTACGATTGTGCCATATTATACTTTACAGCTTTTATTTTTTTTTTAAAGGGAGGGAGGAGTGTTAAGTAGAGTGAAAGCTGCTTCCTTTTCTATTTTTGCAAGTTAAGAATGGAGAAGTCAAACAGTGACAAAATTCTTCAAAACCATAACCTGTAAATCCCATTCTGTTCCTTTCCTCTATATGCTTGCCTACACACAAGAAACCTTTCGTAAACAAATCCCAAACAAAATCATTGCCTATTTTGCTTGCCTTTAGTCCCTCCTGGAATGAACACAAGTTGTTACACGATTCTTTTGACCAATTTCTTATTCTGTTCATATTTGCAATGATTTTATTACCAACGCTCAGTTTGCTTGCCTTACATTATCACAATCAGTGCATCCTGGGATTAAAAAGCATTTAGTGGCCCAACTCTTAAAAGAAAGTCCCCAAGTAGCAGCATAATGAATATTGTTTCTTTTTACTGTTGCAAGGTTTATTGGTATGTCAAAAAAGCTCCATCCTCAATTGAAAAACAAAGAGGTGACCCACTTAGCATGGCAGAGGCAGCATAAAGGTGCTGGAGATATAATTATGCAATCTATAAATAGTAGCCTTCCTATTTTACCTGGGGAAGCCCACAAATTAGGCACATCTCCAGAGAAATATTCATTTATTCCTCCCCCACCCCTCAATAAACCATCTATTGGTATCCAAATTAATCCAGAATAAGCATGTTACTCCCCAGGACAGAGAGAGAGAGACAGAGAGAACAAGAAAGGGTAGATACAGCAATTGGTAGTCATCAGTTTTATTGCAGCCAAAATCCACAGGCATCTGTATACCTCTCTAGAGATCTATTTCAGAAACTTTACTATTCTGGTTGGGGAATAGGAGGCGTTAGGCTCTAATTCATTAGACCTTCCCTATAGGGCTTACCTTTCAGCGCATGATTAAGACCCATTGTAAATGACAAGATTCTGCAGCTAAGTTACTTGTTACTTGGATCAGGTAATCAGCTATGTCTTCTTAGCTAGAGAAGATCAGGTAATCAGCTACGTCTTCTTGGCTAGAGTAGATCAGGTAATCAGCTGTATCTTCTTGGATGGAAAAGACGAGTCAAATTTTGGTTCACTGCAATTGACCTTTCAAATAGCAAAGCTGTTCATGAGAGTAATGTCCAGGAAACCAACATTAATATGTGAGGAAGCACAAAATATATGGCTTGCATATTTGGTACTCTATATTTCCTCTATATCTCACCCAACAATTTCTTTGCACATATTATTCATTTTTACCCAGGATTCTTTTGCATATTGAAAACTTGGTGCTACACACATAACATAACATAAGTGCTCCATAGCCTAGGCCCGGATATCTAGAGGACTGCCTTCTGCCGCCAGTAGCCTCCCACCGACCAATGCAATCCCACAGAGAGGGGCTTCTCAGTGTGCTGTCACACACTGCAGCCAGACAATGTAGGCTGGCGACCCCCAGGATGAGAGCCTTCTCTGTAGGGGTGCCTTCCCTCTGGAATGAACTACCCCCTAGTATATGTACGATCTCCGACCTCCGAACCTTCCACCGGGCCCTAAAACCCCTTTTTTCAACAGGCTGGCCTAGCTGAATAAAACCCTCGATGGGATATTTTAATTTATGGGTTTTAAATAGACAAGGCCAATTTGTTTAATTCTTTTTTAATTGGTTTTAATTTTTCTATGATTCTGTGTTTTATTATGGCTGTGTACCGCCCTGAGTCCTTCGGGAGAAGGGAGTATAGAACTCTAAATAAACTAAAACTAAAACTAAACTAATTTCCTCTCCAGTCCTGAATTCATGCACAAACAGGTATAACAGAGGATGGGTTTCATCACTGATAGACAAGGTGATCTTTTTATTTCACTGCAGATCTTCCAAAAAACACTAAACAATTCATCTATTCCTTAAATGGAAGGTGATAATTGGCAGTTTTTGTAAACATCTTGGAATGATTCAGTTGGATATCATAAGACAGATTCAGCTGGAAGAGATTTCAAGAAATCTCCAGTCTTCCAGTCATCCTGAAGCTATGGCAACATATTTATTTATTTATTTGTTTGTTTGTTTGTTTCAATTTATAAACCGCCCTTCTCCTTGCGGACTCAGGACGGTCAACAGCCAGAGTAAAGCATGATATACAAAAATTAAAACCAATTAAAAATATTAAATATTTTCGGCCGACAATTAAAATAGTCCAATTTAAAATCAATTTCAATTTAAAACAGAGGATGGGATCAAGCCAGCCCAGCTAGATGGAACAAGTGGGTTTTAAGGGCCCGACGAAAGGTCCGGAGGTCTGATATCCTGCGTATCTCCGGGGGTAGGTCATTCCAGAGGGCGGGCACCGCCACAGAGAAGGCTCTCCCCCTGGGGATCGCCAGCTGACACTGTCTGGCCTATGGCACCCAGAGGAGGCCCTCTCTGTGGAAGCATACTGGCCGGTGGGAGGCTATTGGTGGCAGAAGGCGGTCTTGCAAATACCCAGGCCCTAAGCCATGGAGCACTTTAAAGGTGGTCACCAACACCTTGAAGTGCACCCGGAAGACTACCGGGAGCCAGTGCAGCTCATGCAGGAGAGGTATCACATGGGAGCACCACATCGCTCCCATAATTCCCCACGCGGCCACATTCTGGACCAGTTAGAGCCTCCAGGTGCACCCCAAGGGGAGCCCCATGTAGAGAGCATTGCAGTAGTCCAGGCGGAAAGTCACGAGAGCGTGAGTGACCGTGCATAGGGAGTCCTGATCCAGAAAGAGGCACAACTGGTGGTATCAGGAGAACCTGATAAAAAGCCCCCCTGGCCACGGCCATCATGTGCTCTTCTAAAGACAGCTGTGCTGTCTTTAGGAGGATGCCCAAGTTGCGTGCCCTCTCTGTGGGGGCCAATGTCTCGCTCCCAATAGTCAACGATGGCACCAGCTGGCTATATTGGGACACCAGCAGCCACAGCCTTTCAGTCTTGGAGGGGTTAAGTTGGAGCCTGTTTCTCCCCATCCAGACCCGCACAGCTTCCAGGCACTGGGACATCACTTCAAGGGCATCATTGGGGTGGCCTGGCGTGGAATGTACAGCTGGGTGTCATCAGTGTACTGATGGAACTCCACCCCAAAGCGATGGATGATCTCACCCAGCGGCTTTACATAAATGTTGAACAGAAGGGGCGAGAGGACCGACCCCTGCGGTACCCCACAAACAAGGCGCCTCGGACCGCTGCCCTCCTGTCAACACAGATTGCGACCAGTCAGAGAGATAGGAGGAGAACCACCGTAGAATGGTGCCCCCCACACTCAACCCCTCCAACCGGCGCAACATGATACCATGGTCGATGGTATCAAAAGCCGCTGATAGATCTAATAGGACCAGGATAGAGGAGCACCCCCTATCCCGCACTCTCCAGAGATCATCCACCAACGCGACCAATGAAATGAAGCGAAGGTTGGAGACTGGATGGTAATTAGCCAAAACAGCCGGCTCCAGAGAGGGCTTCTTGAGGAGGGGTCTCACAACCGCTTCTTTCAAAGCGGCCGGCAGGACACCCTCACTCAAAGAAGTGTTAACAATCTTCTGGAGCCAGCCTCGTGTAACCTCCTGGGAATCCAGCACCAACCAGGAGGGACATGGGTCCAAAAAACATGTGGTCGCATTCAGCCATCCCAGAATCCTGTCCATGTCCTCGGGAGCCACAGAATCAAACTCCTCCCAAACCACACTCCCAAGACCTGCCTCATTCATCCCATCCAGATCTACCCAGTCAGAGGCCAGACCTTCCCGGTTCTGAGCAATTTTGTCATACAGATACTGCACAAAATCCTCAGCTCGACCCTGCAAGGGGTCATCCCGCGCTCCCAATTGAAGGAGGGAGTGGGTCACCCTAAACAGGGCGGCTGGGCGATTATCTGATGACGCGATAAGAGCAGAAAAGTAACTAGACTTTGCCACTTTTATTGCCACTAAGTAAGTCTTAATATGAGACCTCACCAGTGTTCGGTCAGATTCAGAATGGCTGGTCCTCCAACCGCTCTCCAGGAGTCTTTTCCGGCGCTTCATCTCCCTCAGCTCCTCAGTAAACCAAGGAGCCAGGTGAGTTCGGTGCCGGGTCAGAGGCCGCAAAGGCACGACACGGTCCAAAGCCCCAGCGGCCACTCTATCCCAGGCGGCCACCAGGTCTTCAGCTGAGTCATGAGCCAGAGTCTCAGGAAATGGCCCAAGCTCCATCTGGAACCTATCAGGTTCCATCAGGGGCCTGGGGCGGAACCACCTGATCGGTTCTGCCTCCCTGCGGTGGGGTGTAGCGGTTAGAAAGTCCAGTCGAAGGAGAGAGTGGTCCGACCATAACAAGGGTTCAATGATATGTCCCCTATATCAAAGCCACTCGACCACTGACCAGAGACAAAAACTAAGTCTAGGATGTGTCTGCCCATGTGAGTGGGGGCGTGAATTAACTGAGTCAGGTCCATGGCCGTCATGGAAGCCATGAACTCCCGAGCCACCTCAGACGTTTCACTGACAGATGGCAGGTTGAAATCCCCCAAGACCAAAAGTCTGGAGGTATCAATCGCCACCCCGGCTATCACGTTGAGTAGCTCAGGCAGGGCTGTTGCCACATGGCAGGGAGCCAGGTACGTGAGCAGTAAACCCATTTGAGCTCCGCGACCCCAATTCACAAGAAGGGACTCACACCTGGCTATCTGTGGTATAGTGGACTCCCTTGGATCAAGACCCTCTTTTATAATAACCGCCACCCCCCCCGCCCCTGCCCTGAGCTCTCGGCTGATGGAATGCACGGAAGCCTGGAGGGCACATATCCACGAGGGGAACTCCCCCCACCTGGCCCAACCAGGTCTCCGTAATACCTGCCAGGTCCGCTCACCCCTCCTGAACAAGATCACAGATGAGGGGGACTTTATTTACCACGGACCTGGCATTACACAGCAATAGCCTGAGACTCGGGCCCTGAGAGTCTGCGCAACCTGGGGAGCGAGAAGGGTCTTTGGGGACCGGGGTGCACCATCGCTCAGAGATAGCGAGTGTGTGTCCCCCTCACATGATATGGTCCCCTGCACTCGCCATATCTGCCCCTCCCACTCAGCGTATTGATAAAAAGGCCCTCTTCAGAGTGAACTTCAATGTATCCCTTACTCCCGGAATCTACACCCCCTGTAGCCCCTAACGCATATTGGTCACCTAATGCACCCAGTGTGCATTTGTGATGTGGAATGATAGTTTTAGTCACACAACTACTTCAGGAAATAGAAATGTTGGACCTGAAGTTCCCTTCACTTTACACTGTAACTGACCAGGATCAGGATGGAGAAACTTCAGCATAAATATCCATGCTGCAAAATTAACATCATGTCTATAAGTATATCCTTTAAGGGAATGACTCTTTAGAGGCATAGGTCTAAAATTATGATGATAGAGAAAACATAACAAGCCATTTAATGGCTAAATTGAAAGAATTTGTTTGCTTGTTTGTGGAACAAATACGGCATTGCTTTTCAGAATGATGAAGAAGGGGTTACATAGTGATAGATAAAAGGTAAATAAATGCAATGAAGACATAAATAAATTGACTAGTTTAAGGATTAGCCAAATAATTCATAAATCAAAAAAATCACAAATAAAATTTTTACATCCGGCTGAAGAGGAAACTTGTGACCAGAATGTTCTTTTCATAATATTCAGCACACGATGTTTGAGGTAATAATACATAATGTAAATGTTATTGGTAGCAATGTACATTTCAAATGCAAAGTCAGATAAAAAGAACAGCATTTATAATGCTAAGGGAGAGAGGAATTCTGATTTGCTGATACAGGTAGTGCTTTACTTACAACCTCAATGTAGGCCCAAAATTTCTGTGGCTAAGCTAGACAGTTGTTAAATCATTGACTTTACCAGTCAGAATCTCACTAGAACAGTATTTCTCAACCTTGGAAGCTTGAAGATGGGTGGATTTCAACTCCCAGCGCTGCTGGCTGGGGGATTCTGGGAGTTGAAGTCCACTCATCTTCAAGCTATCAAGGTTGAGAAACACTGCACTAGAAGGATTGCAAAAGGTGATCACATGACCTCAGGAAGCCGCAACTATCATAAATACATGTACGTTACGAAGCACCTGAATTCTGATCACATGACCATGAGGATGCTGTAATGATTGTGAGTGCAAGAACTGGTCACAAGTCACTTGCAAAATCTTACACAATATTTTTCAACTATTTGGATAAAGTCTTCATAAATATTTTTTCCTCATTGCTTAGTTAATCATGTGAGTCATCATGAGTTGTTAAGCAAGACATCAATGACCAGTACTTGTGATTTTACTGCTAGCTTTTGTATCAACTCTGCTTGTCAGATCCTGGTTGTGAAACACATAAATTTTAATTATGTGACCATAGGATACTGCAGCAGTGATAAATGTGAATAAATTGGTTGTAAAGTTACTTTTTCAGCACCGTCAAAATTCTAAATGGTCACTAAATAGGAATAGTTGTTAAATGACATCTGCCCATAAAGTCTATTGAGATATTTATTATTTTCACTTGCTTGGGAAGAGTTTACTTCACACATTTTTAATAGCTTGTGTTGTACCAATGGTGAGAGATGCCCCTATGATCACACAGAAATTATAGATAAGAGGTTTCGGCACCATCAGAACATTTATTTATTTATTAATAAAATTTATATGCCGCCCTTCTCCCGTGGAACTTGGGGCGTCTCACAAGATTAAAACAACAATAACAAAATTCTAAAAGATGGTCCAACTTAAAATCCCCAGTTAAAAACCCCATAATCGGTCAGGGAATTTAATGAAATGGCCATGTCTTCAGGACAGTTGGGTATCATCAGTGAAACTATGAATGATCCTGAAACTACGAATGATCTCACTCAGCAGCTTCATGTAGATGTTGAAGAGGAAGGGGAGAGAACCGACCCCTGCGGCACCCCACAGGTGAGGGGCCTTGGGGACCCCCTACCCAAACAAACAAACTGCGTACAGCCCGAGAGGTAGGAGGTGAACCACTGTAAAACAGTGCCCCCCACTCCCAACTCCCAGAGCTGTCACAGTAAGATACCATGGTCGATGGTATCAAATGCCGCTGAGAGGTTAAGTAGCACCAGAATGGAGGAACAACCCCCATCCCGGGCCTGCCAGAGATCAATCACCAAGGTGACCAATGCCGTTTCCATTCTGTTGCCACGCCTGAAATCCGATTGGTATGGGACTAGGTAATCAGTTTCCTCCAGGAATTGTGGAAGTTGGTAAGCCACCATGGCCTCAACAACCTTCGCTACAAGGTGAAGTTGGAGACAGGATGAAAATTATTTAAGGAGGCTGGATCCAGTGTTGGCTTCTTGAGGAGGGGATGCACCACTGCCTCCTTCAGTACAGCAGGGAAGACCCTATGCCTCAGAGAAGCATTGGTAATCAGCCTGATCCAGTCTCTGGTCTCCTCTCTGGCCGCTACAACCAGCCAGGAGGGACATGGGTCCAACAAACATGTGGAGGCTCCCAGTTTACCCACAATCCTGTCCACTTCATCTATGGAAAAAGGGTCAAACTCAACCCAGATGTCACCTTCAAGACTTGCTCCCATTTCCTCGTCGGACTCTGCCCAGAGTCTAACCCCATCCGGATCTAAGTGACTTTGTCTTGCAGAAATTGTACAAAATCCTCAGCACTGCCTTTCAAAGGGTCCTTCCTCACTCCCTAATTGAGGAGAGAGCGGGTCACTCAAGATAAGGCTGCTGGACGATTTTCTGCAGATGCAATGAGAGCAGTGAAATAATCCCATTTCGCCACTTCCATTGTCACAAGATAAGCCCTAATGTGGGTTCTTAGCTGTGTTTGGTCAGATTTGGAATGGGAAGATCTCCAACGGCCCTCTAGGCATCTCTTCTGAGACATCATCTCCTCAGCTCCATGGAAAATCATGGGGCAAACCAGGATCCCTGTCGGTGGAGAGGCTGCAAAGGGGCAATTCAATCCAGGGCCCCGTTGGCAGCCCATTCCCAGGTGTCCACCAAAATCTCAAGCGAATCGTGGGAAATGTCCCAAGCTCTGTCATGAACCTGTCAGGGTCCATCAGGCAACTGGGGCGGAACCCCATGCCGCTGGGGCAGAGTTGGTTCCGCCTGCCAGCGGCATGGGTTGGCAGATGGAAAGTCTAGCTTAAGGAGGGAATGGTTGGCCCATGACAGGGGTTAGGTGGAAAATTCACCCCTATCCCGAGTATTTATCTAGAGTATCCAGAGATACAAATCAGGTCAAGTGTGTGTCCACCCCTGTGGGTTGGGCCCTGTACAACTTGAGTCAGGTCCATGGCCGTCATGGAAACCATGAACTCCCGAACCAACTCCGATGTCTCACCGGCTGATGGGAGGTTAAAATCTCCCACAACCATCAGGTCAGGGAGCTCAACCGTCAGTTAGGCTATGACTTTGAGCAGTGTGGGCAGGGCTGAAGACATGCAGCTGGGAGACAGGTACATGATCAACAGATTGTACTCCAGGGCCCCATTTCAACAGGAGCGATTCACACCTGCCGAGGGACAGTTACCTCCCTAGTTCTAAGACCTTCCCTAATAACAACCACCACACCACCACCCCTCCCGTGGAATCGAGGCTGGTGTAATACAAAAAAACTGGGTGGGCATAGATCAGAGAGAGGAACCCCTCCCTCCAGGCCCAACCAGGTTTCCATGATACAGGCCAGGTTCTCGCCCTCCTCGTCTATCAGATCTCGCACAAGAGGAGCCTTATTAACCACAGACCTGGCATTCACATATACCAGCTGGAGTTGCAGGTTCTGCACTCCTAGGGACACAAGCAGAACCATGAGGGCCGGAATGCTGGACCTGCTGCAAGCAGCGGAATGGGTCCCTCTGTTAAGCCCTCTATTTTGTCTACCAGTGTATCTCCCAAATGCCCTGATGATGCGGTGACCCTCACCCTCCTGAGCCCCAATCCCTCCTGCCCCACACTCCCCAGCCATGCCATCCAACAGGCCAGCTCCCTGATCCAAAAGAACCCCCAGGTCCACCCAAAAACAGCCCACCCCCTCTCCAGAGCCCCTTATAATTTTGACTAAAAACTTCCCCAAGAAACCCCTCAAACTCCTCCTCACGACATGCCACCTCTCGGGGTTCCAAAACTGTCATCAAGGAAGGCCCTGGATAGAGTGGGAGGCCAGGTCTGCAAGAGGGGGGAGTCTCGCAGTGCAAATAGCTCGGCCGCCGAATACATCCAATGATCAAAAGCGGGGATAACATTTGGCTAGGGTCCAGTAATCTGGTCTAAAAAGTTCTGAGCAGGAGAGTGGAACTCAATGTAGGTAAAAACTGGACTCCACTGCCCTCTCACAGCAGTGGGAGGAGTCTTATGCTATTCAGCACACTCGGAACATCCCCACAGTTACATGATCAAAATGCAGGCACTTAGCAACTGGCATGTATTTACAATAATCCTGGTGTCCCAATGCTTATATGATTGCCAACCTTCCCAGCCAGTTTCTGATGAGCAAAGTCAATGGGGAAAGCCAGATTCACTTAATGACCTCACGATTCACTTCACTGCAGTGATTCACTTAACAACCATGCCAAGAAAAGTTGTAAAATTGGGCATGTCTCACTTAACAACCACCTCACTTAGGGGTGGAAATTCTAGTTCCAACTGTAGACGTAAGTGAAGACAACTTGTATAGATTTAAGTATATTTTCCCCCTAAATTTCAATGACTGGATAAAACATATTGCAGGATCCCTTGGTTTTTTTCCCCAAATTCTGAAGTTTAGAAATAAATATAAATATTTTAGAGACTTCAGCTCTTTCCTTTCCCTTTTCAATATAGATACATGCACGCATGATGATCCATGTAAAAATGTTGTCAAACTATACTTTGCTGGATAAAAACCTTGTATAAACCAGGCGTAAAATCTGAGTGAGTTTTTACTATTGAATTATAACCCTGTAGAAATAAAGATTCATATCTAAAAGCATTCAGTCTTTGGGGATAGTTCTGCTCTAATTTATGTCAGTGAAAATTAGCCCAACAAAATCAGAATTGTATTTTGTGTGTGTGATTAGGAACTCCCACCAATTGGACTGTGTCTAGGGTATTCTGGTGCATTCATTTTGATTGTTTAAAATGGTTATTTCATAAGGCATGTTTTTTTAAAAAAAATTGGACTTGAATGAAAATATTTTACTATGAGTTGATGAAGCAATTGTTATCTTATTTTACAGGCATTTTTTTAGCCTCTTTATCACTTCTTCTTCTCCTTCCTCTTCTTCTCCTCCTATTTCTTCTTCAGATGAAATTGCAGTATCAGATTATCACCTTTTCAGATTCTAAGTTTATATAGCTATTGATATATTTATTTCATATTTAAATGCCATGATGACTTTTGTACTTTTGTATTCTCTCTATGTAACATTTTGAAAAACTTAAAACTGTTCAGATTTTAAATCTTCTGTAAAATGTATTCTTCAGCGTCTATCTCCAATAAAACAAATGTATTTTAGAAAAGAGTTAAGGTCCCACACCATGCTCAACAAGCAGTTTTCAACTCTCAGGACTCTGCCATGATATCTTTGCTTTTGCCAAAAGCAGTAATCTGATTTAGTTTGTTTTTGTTTTACAAAATTCTTCATATGTCTTTCAATAAAACAGAATATGGATCAATAGGCACCATGGCTGTCTCTAATATTATTACTAACTGCTCCACTTTCATTTTATGGAAATAAACATTTTATGTAATATAACTATATTTTTTGTATTACTATTGATCAAAGAATTTTAAAGACTGCATATTATTTAAGTCTTGTTCTCCACTGAATTTTCTGAAATCTTTTCCCAGTACTTCTCATGCAAGCTGCATAGAGAGAAAACAAACTAGAGACATATTGGGAACAAGAAATTGGATCACGATCTAACTATATGCATAAATGGAATTATAACTACATATTAAATTAGCTTTAATTGTGCTAAAAGTGAAAAAGAATGTTAAATCTCTTCTCTTTCTATATCTCAATCAGCTGTCTGTTTTTCTGGACTATATTTGTGTAACATTCATTTGTAATTTTTTTTTTATTGAAAAAGTTTTACATACCAAATTTTTCCATTTTTTCTCCCCCCCAAAGCCCCCTCCCCCCTGCCTCCCCCCACCCCCACCCCATTTTCTCCCCCATCCCCCCCTTGACTTCCGCTACAAGTTAAAAAAAGAAAAAAAACAAGTACATATAACAAAATAATATAGGAAATAAACCTATAAATAATAAAATTTTCCTAAAATTAACTATGTTATAATAAAAAAACTAATAACAATAAGATTAACCTCATTAATCAATATTAATATTCATTTGTCAATCAGTACCATACTTATATTTAAACCCAATTTAAAAAAATCATACCTTTCTCTAATCCATTAATGTTAACATTACTAATTATATACTAAAATCAATCCCCCTAATAATAAAATATAATAAATCACATCCATATCCATATCCATATCCATATCCATATCAAATAATTATATCCCAGCTACACCCATCAACTAAAAAACAGATTATCAATCAGTACCATACTTACAATATTTAAACTCAATTAAAAAAAAACATACCTTTCTCTAATTCTCTAATTGATATTAATATTACTAATTATATACCAAAATCAATCCCCTAATAATAAAATATAATAACTCACCTCCATATCCATATCAACTAATTTTATCCCAACTAGGCCCATTAGCTATTAAACAAAAACATAAAACATTTCTCTATTCTAATAAAATATCATATATGATTATACATATATAATTATAATTATACAATTATATCCAAAAATTTTCTATCTCAATAATCCATGTTTCAATCTTCTCTTGATCTTGATTGAAGTTTATCCAACATAGCTCTAATAAGCTTCGTATTCCTGCTGCCTCCATCAGCAAAAAACATTTCTCCATATAAAAATCCCCCCAAGTGCTTTATCAAATAGAATTTCCATCTCAATAACCAGATTTTCATCTTTTCTTCATCTTAATCTTGATTAAAGTTGGACAACTATCTTCTGAGACAATATGTATAAACTAGTTCTTATTCTTATTCAAGCTGCCCCCATCAGCAACAAACATCTCTTCATATATAAATCCCCCCGAGTGACTTAGTATTTGTAAAATCCAACCACGAAGGTATCTTATAAACCTCTAGGTAGATCAATCAACCTGACTCCTGATGTATCCGTTAAAAGAAAAAAACAAATGCAGCTTATACAAGCTGCACTCCTAGATGTTCCTTTAAAACTCTTTCAAATCCTGCCAACCTTTCCGCCTCTTTCCTTCGGGTTTCCAAGATGTTTTCATCTTCAAGCTCCTCATCTAGATAATTAATTCCAGTAAAATTATAATAGGGTAATCACAGATCCTCTGCTTATTTTGCAGTGATCTGTTTGACTTTCTCGAGATGTCAAATCCAAATGAGGATGAGTTTGTAACAAATTTTAAGTCCAATATCATATGAAAATTAAATATAACAATAGTTATCTTCCAAACTATTTCAAATAATCCTTTATGTAATAGATTCCATCTATTCAGAATTAACCTCTAGGGTTCACCATGCGGTTCCATCGAAAGACACATTTTCGACTGCAGTTCAGTTTCAGTGGTTTTCAATTTCTTTCCTCCCTTGACTTGTAATTTCTGTTGCTTCTTCTCCTCATACTTTTCCACTTGTGGAATACAGGGCCTCTGCTGTCTCAAAAATATTTGTTTTTCATCTTGCTTCAACAGTTCAAGGCCCAGTACCACTTCTCTTGTGTCTCTGGAATGCTTTGTTTTCAAATCTGGATATTTCATAATATAATCATCTAGAAAACCACCTAACTCTCCTTTTTCTTCTAACACACTTTGCTTATTTTGATTTTGAAATTCCATCTGCACACATTGTTCCTCAACCTCTCTTTCAGACTCTTTATCTTGCTTGTCTTATTCCATAGATGACAACATAGCAGAAGATAAAAGTATGGGGGCTCCCTTAAGAATGTTATTATAAAAATGTTCAGCTTTTTCAACGGTATTTAAACAATATCTCACATCTTGATAACTCAAAATTACACCAACTGGTACATCCCATCTAAATGGAATCTTTCTTCTGTGCAATTCCTTCACCAAAAATCCAAAATTTTTTCTGTATCTCAAAATCCTAGATGGTAACTCTTTATAGACTCTGATTTGTAGACCTTCTACCCTTAAAGTAGCTGAATAAGATTTTTGTAAAATATCATTTCTTAATCTTCTACCAGTGAAATAGACAATAACATCTCTGGTAGGTTCTTCTGTCTGGCAACACGTGAATTAACCTTGTAGACTTTTTGAATACATCCAAGAATTTGGTCAACTTCCAAATTTAAAAAAGCAGCTAATGCCTTAGCACAAAGTATTCTCAAATTTTCTCTGTTATTCTCTCTTATACCTCTTAATCTCAAAGCAGACTCCATAGCTTTAAATTGAAGCATCATCACATCATTCTGGGTTTCCTGATTTTTGGCATCAGCTTCATCTAATTTTTCCTGTAAGTCTTTCACCTTGGAGTCAAACTTTCTACTGATTTCAGCCATCTTCTTCTCTATTCTCACCACCGCACTTGTAAAAGCAGCAACTACTTTGAAAATAGTTTGGTTCAATTCTTCATATTCTCCCTGAACCAGCTCTTCAAGATTCTTCTGTGAGTTTTCTATCTTCTCAACAATACTTCCTAAAGACCTAGTTATAAAGTCTTTTAAGTCCTCACTTGCAGTTCCCTGCAAGTGCTTTGGAATCATTTCTACTTTTTCCTTTGTCTGACTTGTGAGGGAGGCCCCCCCCCCTTGCCTTTTGTTTAGGAGTCATACTTCCAAAAAAGTTCTAACTTTTCTCAGAAAAAAACCCCCCAAAAAACCAGAAAGATCTTGTTTAAATCAATTTGTTTCCTTTTCCCTGCTAGGATGTTTCTTTTAAAAATACTTCGGCACTGGCTAAACTCTTACTTTCATTTTCCACTTTCCATTTTCTCAAGCATTTTCCGAGCAAAGCCAGTCGCCATTTTCAAAACACTTTCTCCAATCACTCTTCTTCTTCCTCTTTTCATTTCTAAGAATTAATAAAAAACAATACTTGCATTTTTCCTCCAGGTTTCACCAGCTTGCTTTTTTTTTATAGCTTTCAATCAGTCTGTGGTGTTGCTCACGACGTCTGGCTCTGCTGCTGGAAGCAGCAGGGATCCTTTGCAGCGTGGAGCTTCCCCGGGGGTGAATAGGGAGCCGTCATCCTGACCCCTCTCCAGGACACAAAAAAAGTCCTGGGGGCAATTCAGGGGGCTTTACCACACCCCCAGTAGCTCTCCCCGCTCTTCCGACTGAAGAGCGGGGTTTACGAGCCGCCTGCCTGCTGTGAGGCGGCTCTTTCACGCGCGGCGAGGCCGGCAGTCATAAACGACTGCCAACAACGACAGAGGCGCCACCGGAAGTCATTCATTTGTAAATATTGTTCATTATCAGTATGGATGCACTGAAGTCTAGTCCTGATCTCATATATTTTCTCTTGAATTGGAGAAAG
The DNA here is from genome assembly GCA_030761175.1 of Masticophis lateralis. Classification (NCBI taxonomy): domain Eukaryota; kingdom Metazoa; phylum Chordata; class Lepidosauria; order Squamata; family Colubridae; genus Masticophis; species Masticophis lateralis. Next base: position 64,554,857 of record JAUDYJ010000005.1, read on the forward strand.
ATGATAGATTATAGATAATTAGATAGGTGATAGATAAAAGAGAGAGAGGGAGAGAAGGAGAGAGGGAGAGAGGGAGAGGGAGGGAGGGAGAGGGAGAGGGAGAGAGAGAGAGAGAGAGAGACAGAGAGAGACAGAGAGAGAGAGATGATAAATGTGACATAAATGTACAGGAGCTGGATAGCTCAGCAGACTAACTCCAGTAATTAACTCCAGCTGTCTGCAATTACTGTAAGTTCAAATCTCACCAGGCTCAAGGTTGACTCAGCCTTCCATCCTTTCTAAGGTAGGTAAATTGAGGACCCAGTTTGTGGTGGCAATAAGCTGACTTTGTATATATATACAAAAGTATGAAGGCTGTTGATCAGAACGGTCAGCAGTTCGGTGGTTCGAATCTTAGTACAGGTCTCCTGCATAAGTAGGGGGTTCGACTAGATGATAGATAGATAGATAGATAGATAGATAGATAGATAGATAGATAGATAGATAGATAGATAGATAGATAGATAGGCAGGCAGGCAGGCAGGCAGGCAGGCAGGCAGGCAGGCAGGCAGGCAGGCAGGCAGGAAGGCAGGCAGATGATGGATAGAGAATTTTAGTTGAATTTTAGTTGAATTTGTGATTGTGTAATGTCTTAAGAATAAGCTTCTGCATAATTATATAACCTTGTAATACTTTAGGAAGAATTTAGCTGTAGTCACTCACATCAAGGTTTGGGCTTTTGTTTTTGTTATTGTTGTTATTGTTGTTTTATAGCATTGTGGTTGGCCACAATGCCACCCAGTGACTGAGAAAGAAGCTTCAGTTATGAAGGTTAGCAAAATTGTCCATTTAACAATGCTCCTATTTGGAGAGTATCTTGCTGCCAACTGTTCTTCCAGATATCCCCCAGGAACACTGCAAGTTCATTGGTTATAGGATGTCAAAATCCATGCATTGCTATTAATTGTAAGGTTTGTAATTATTTCTGGTTTTTGTGTTAGTAATAACTCTTCACGATTCTGTTGACTGGAGGGAAATTTTAATCCCAAATGTGTCCAATTGTCAAAACTGCTATTATCCTGCGGAAAAAGAGAGGCTTTTAGGAAGAAGTAAAGTTTACTTATTGGAAATTAGAAATGAATATGTATTGTCAGATCCTTGAGATTAAACCCTTTTATTTAACACCAGTTGAAAGTGTAAATTATTCAAATGTTTACATATGAAGGAATGCTGTACTCTAATGATTCCATTTCCTACAGAGTATTAGTGGCTAGATAATGAAAAGCTTCATCAGAATGGAATGTTAAACAAACAACTTCAACTTCTCACAGCAGACTGAAAAGATTGGGTGACTCGGTCAATTAGAGCTGGCAAATGCTTCCAATGAACCACGTATCAACACTCTCCTTTCAACAATGAAAGTAAGACCGAAGCTGTGGATTGTGCAGTCTCTCATTTTCCATCATATATTTGCATGAGAATCAGGTGAGTGAAATATGTAAATGTAGCAGCCTTTTCTTCAAAATTAGCCCCCAGAATTAAGTAGGGCTGCAATGTGTAATGAATTGATTGAGTAGAGCCTGATTAATTGGAGATCCCATATTTTAATATAATATCATATGATATCATATGATATGATATGATCATAGTTTCTGGGGGGAAATGTATTATGTCAAACACCATCTTGAAAGGATCATTCTCTCTTCTCAGTAGCACAAGAGGAAGGAAAATTGTAGCAATAGTACTTAGATTTATATACATCGTTATAGTGCTTTACAGTCCTCTCTAAGCAGTTCACAAAGTCAGCATATTGCCCCCAACAATCTGGGTCCTCATTTTACCAACTTCAGAAGGATGGAAAGCTCAATGAACCTTGAGCTGGTCAAAATCGAATTCCTGGCAGTCGACAGAATTAGCCTGCAATTATGAATTCTAACCATTGCGCCACCATGGCTCCGTGTATTTCTAGCTCTGCAAATCTTGCTGAATGACAAATGCTGGAAGTCTCATCTGAGATCAAATGATGAGCGATGTTCGAAGTTCTAATGCTGCAATATCTGGAGGGACATAATCTGAAATCAGAAAATATGCTTCATGAGTCAGAAATATAATTAATGATAAATTAATCAATCATTATTGGTTTGATTAATCCATTAAAATATATTTGAATTATCTTGCTGCCATAGAAGGAAGGGTTCTGTGAAGGTACTTTCTCCCCCCCACCCCCCGGTCCCAAATTGCTCTCCATGTACTTAACTGGGGAAGAAAAAGAGATAAGAAAGCAATCATTACACAAGCTTGAAAATGTTGTACTCCACTAAAGAAATGCTACAAAATACATATATTTCACAGGTATTTGAGGTAACACTCCTTTGAACAATTTGAAAGAAAACACTGGCAGGACTGTAGAAAATAGTACAGTTGTATATATATCACAAGTTTCAGTAATTACCTTTATTAAAGGACAGAAGGGGGGGATACTTCAGTAAAGTTAATTACCCAAACTTGTGTAATTATTTTTGTGTTGTGAATTTTACTCTTCCACACTTACAAAATAAAATTTCTACCATTTTAAAGTATGACTATCCAGCCTTAAATTTAACACTTCTAGAAAGGCTGAACAAAACTTAGAGTCAACAAAAACAAAGGAGTTGAAAGTTATTCTTCTGAAACTCAGCTCTAAGTAACTATTAAGGATTACTTTAGCTGCATCTCAAATTACATGGTTTTAGGGTGTGAAAACATTTCTCTAATTAATTAACAACTATAAGGGACAATTTAATCTAATGCTAGACTAAAGATAGCCAAACCTAGATTCTAGCAATGAAGCTAGCAAGGTGATTTTAAATTAGTCTATTTCAAAAAAAAATTGCCAAAAAACCTGCTTGCAATTGCCCATGTAGCCATGGTGTTAAAACTGATGTGAGGCATTTAAAACAAACACGTAGTGATGTCATTTCTTAAATTGCCCATAAAAAGTAGATAGTAAGATGTATTAGCCAAACCATGTTCAAAGAGTTTTCATCACCAGTAAATTAGGGAGGCTGAATTCATTTTTCTATAGCATTTTATTTTTAAATCTCCTTCTTTTCAATATAATGTTTAAATAGACTATCCATTACATCTTAGTATATCTAAATACTGTAGATTGGATTGGATGTTCTGTGATTCATGCTGTCTACTTTATTTTGAAGTTTATTGGAATATAAAAACATGCTAAAAGTTCAAAGGAATTAGAGCTGAATCTTCTAGCATGCTAACACTTGTTCTTAATTTAATTTAATGATTTGATGCCTAAGGAAATTAGAAATACTTTAATTGAATAGACGCATTATAACCTAAATATTTTTAAGGAAGGTCAGAAAATAAGCAATGCAAACTTTAGTCCCTCTATAGAGAAAAAGAGAGTAGATGAAATTTATACAGTCAGTGAGAAAAATGTGCCTATTTTTTATTAAACATTAAATGGTTACATGTTATATATATATAATTAAGCTTACTTTTTGAAACCTTAAAACAGGAATGGAAGTAAATTATAATTAGTAAGAACTAAATTGATGTGTTATCCTTTTGCTTTAATTTTTAATTACTAAAAGTATTTTAAAAATTGAGATTGCATTCCTTTGGCAGGCTTCTAACAATTCCTATAAATAAATGCTCTTTTAGTAAATTTCCTAGGGAGTTTTGGCAAAATCTTCTAGAGGGCTTTGGTAAAAACATCGTGAATGCCAAAGCCCAACTCTAAAAAGAAATCTGCCTTGTATGTCAAGCCAAAATCTTTTACTGAATGTTAATTTGAATATTTTTTTTTTACTTTTTTAAAGGAATTAGTATAAATTTCAGTATAGTTAGATTTCAAAACACTATTTGAAATTCTGTTTCAAATGTGATAATATTGGTATATGTCACCTTAATTTTCCTAGTAAGGTGGCATTTCTAAATTCAGTATTTAATACTGAATCATACCAATAACTGATTTGACCAAGAATAGTTTATATAACTACTATATATAATGTGTATTGCATTGCATTGCACTGCACTGCACTACTCTACCCTACCCTACCCTACCCTACACTGCATTATATTATATATTATATGATATTATATTATTAAACTAAACTAAACTAAACTATACTATACTATACTATACTATACTATACTATACTATACTATACTATACTACACTACACTACACTACACTACACTACACTACACTACACTACACTACACAACACTTAATGGTATTATATATACTATTATATATACTAGTCTTTAAACACTATAATCAGTGCCTTCAAAATAAAGCATTTGGGCACATAATGTATTTATAATATTATAGCATTTTTCTTATTACCTTTATAAAACTATATAAAACAGAAAATGTTTTTTTATTTCAAACTTTGAATAAAATATTTCATCTTATTTTTTTTATCAAATCATTTCAAGTTGGCTTTTGTTTTTTTACAACAATACGATTGAATGGTTTTACTATAAGAAACTCTATTGTTAACTCATAATAATCTTTCTGCTCAGATATTTTTGATATATTATTTTTTTACTGGAATTACAAGACTAGACAACAATTGGACAAATGCATTATGATGCATTATAACACATTTTTTTTTCTGCAAAAGTGAGCCAGTTTGCAGAAAAATGGGCAAAAGAGATACCGTAGAATATATTTTTTTAAAGATAGCCATAATGGAAGCTAAATAAAAGAATTGAATTTCTTCTGCTGCTACCTTCTTTGAACTCTAGAATCTTTCTTTGCCTTGGGAGTATGCTAATGGAAAGGAATTAGCATACTTTTCAAATAGATTTCAAATCAGTTACCTCATCCTCCAGGGCAGGAGGGCATCCTGGTAGAAAATGAATGCTCCATTCAGTCCATTAGCACAAATGAGATTTCTTTTTTTTTAAAATGTTTTAAAGCAAACTTCTTGATCAAAGTTGTCTACTCCTAAACTTAATTTTGCAATTAGTCAGGGGTATGGAAGTTTTTCTTAAAATCTGTTTTTAGGGGTTATCCTCAACTTAAGATCACAATTGAGTCTAAAATTTATGTTGCTATGTGAGATAACTGTTAATTTTGTCCCACTTTGTGTACTTCCTTGCTATGGTTGTTAAGTGAACCACTGCAGGTATTAAGTTGGATCACAGTTGTTAAGTGAATCTGGCTTCCCCGTTGACTTTGCTCGTCAGAAATTTGCAAAAGGTGATTGTATGACTCTGGGGTGGGGGGGACTGAAACCGTCATAAATATGAGTCATTTGCCAAGCATCTGAATTCTGATCATGTGATCCTGGGAATGTTGCAACGGTCATAAGTGTGAAAAATTGTTATAAGTCACTTTTTTCAGTGCCATTGTAACTTCAAGCGGTCACTAACTTCATCTCCTTTTCATTCCTACTTGGCACACCTACGGACACACAGACACACACAAAACCCACCAGGACAAATTTAAAACCCTGGCTGCCTGGCTGCCAGTATACACACATCCTTAACCATTCAGAACAGCAACAATGAATAATCACAAGAATTGCAAAACAAAGGAAGATTTTAACACAGAAAGAGCTAGAGATTTTAAAAAATGCTGCAGCAAACAAGTAAATTAGCAAAATGTGTCAACTGTAGCATAGATAAGCATCAACAGAATGGACATAGGCTCTCAAACCCAACCAGCATAGAGTTTCCGTATTTGTAGATGCTTTCTAAGCCAACAAAAGTAAAGAGGACAGAGTGCAATGAAACATCCAAATCTCAGCAAACAGCTAGAGCTATTCTTTGTGGTTTCAAATGGACTCCGCCAAAAGCAACCAAACAAGTCATAGCGAGCCAAGTATATATATCTATTCACAAATCCTCAACCATTTCAGCAACAGAAGAAGTATTAGCACTGAGTCCAAAATATCAGAGAGCCTTCATAGTGGTTTTCTGTGTAGTTTGATGCCTCTGTGGTCTGATTCATGTATTCCTTAAATGCCTGTTGTTTCACTCCAAACTGCATTCCCTCTGGGGCCCAAGTCAAAAGAACTAGGGAAATGGCCATTGCCTCCCACCTACCCACTTTACTAGCCCAAATTCAGAAGATAACACCTCCATTACAATAGGCAAGAAAATACTCATTTCCTTACTTTAAACTTGAGATTGTCTTTCTTTCCTTCTGTCCTTCCTTTTTCTTTCTTTCTTTCTTTCTTTCTTTCTTTCTTTCTTTCCTTCCTTCCTTCCTTCCTTCCTTCCTTCCTTCCTTCCTTCCTTTCTCTCTCTTTTTCTTTCTTTCAGATAGATAGATAGATAGATAGATAGATAGAGATAGAGAGAGAGAGAGAGAGAGAGAGAGAGAGAGAGAGAGAGAGATAGATAGATAGAGATAGATAGATGATAGATAGATAGATAGATAGATAGATAGATAGATAGATAGATAGATAGATAGATAGATAGCTAATTTATAACTGACTTCAAATGAGCCTGGATGACTTAGATTTTGAACGGAAGAACAAGATCCCAGACCTCCTTCAAGAAATTTATACAGGCTCAGAATTGTACGTCAAGTCCTGGAGGAACAAACAGATTTTCAGAGACATTGGAATATCAACAGAGTAGGAATTATAAGGATTTTTTGGAGGGGGAAGGGCTGCTATTCCAGATGGTTGGCAATGTGACAACAACTTAAACAATGGCCAAAGTAGTTCAAAAACAAAATCAAAATCTTTAACATTTTTCCCAGGGTTAAATACTTTGTTTGGGTCAATTCAGGCCCAGAAATCCCAAGGTAAGTGGATCAAGTTGAATGTTGCAGTGGTCTCCTAGCTTCTCATTTCTCAAAGAGCTACCAAGGAATGCTTCAAAAGCACTAAGTGTTTAACACCTCTTGTTGAAGGACATGCAAGACTAAACATAGGTCCACCTTTGTAGGATGGATTCTCACCAACAAGCCTTTAAAAAACCTGATTTGATAAAGAATTAATCTCATTTAAAGCTAGCCCTCTGGATGCACTCAGAATAGCCAAAGACTGTTTTACAAGACCTCTCACATTGTGAAAGCAGAACACAAAGCTCTTTTGAGGAAGAACAAATTGATGTGACAGCAGGAAGACTAAAAAAGATTGCTGTGAGGAGCCCAAGAGAGAAAGAGAGATTTTGCTGTTCTTTTGCATTCAGCTAATAGCTCTGTCCCCAGAGAAGTGCTTGGACCAAGGAATGCAATCACATCTGAAGCCTGGGTTAATTAATTTGAAGAAATACTTAGTAGTGTCCACATAAGGAGGGGCAAAGGGGTTCTGAGTGACACACGTGATGTCACAGTGTCATGATGCAAACTCTGCTCCTTTTCGATGTGTATCATGATGTCATATACATGTCAATGCTGCTTTCATTATTCCAACCCCTGTCACCCGGATGTTGCATGAGAGGTTTTTTTTTTCTCATATATGACCACTGGTATCTTTTGAACCCAGCCACAGACAAAAAATGCTAGGCAAGGTTGTGCCTCGCTCCACTCCTAATTAACATCTATCTTAATATTCGGGCTTTCTAAAAACATAAATCCAAATTTCTTCATTAAACCACACTTAATTTTCTATGTTTGTTTGCACCGGCAGCACAGCAATTCTTTACATAATCAATTCAGCTTTTATTGTTCAGGTTTTAGCCAAATACTGCCAGGACAAAGGGGTGTAAATAAATCACTGCCAGTGTAAGTGTGAAATTAATGGTTTTCAAACTGAGCAGATAAAGATGTTCAATTGCTTAAGTATTTCACTTCTGTATACATCACATATGTATTTGAGACTCAAATGTCTGCAAAAGCAATTATTAGATTTGCCAGCTGCAACAGGAACATTTAAGTTTCTGGTGCAAATTAAGTATTTGTTGCAAAAATTCTGAGTCTTCTATTGTTGTTCTTAGCTTGTGCTTAGCTTTTGATCATCCTGACTTGCTTATGCAGTCTAAATTTATTAGAATTTATTGCAGGTCCTTCACTCCATACAAATGCACTCCTTCAGATATAATTATCATGTTCCTCTGTATTACCCCAAATGAAAATTTGCCATCTGAAATATTGGCTGAGACAATCCTTTTGGGGTGAGTTGCTGGCTCACCCAAGGTTTGATAATAAGCTTATTTCTGCTTATAAAATTATTGCCAAAAGAAAGCTTTCCTTTTGTGGCTTGTCTTTCCCACTTTGAATGTAATTCAGTCTCAAAAGAGCTGTGAAAGAAGTTAAATAGAGATCCTTGATCTGGATATTCAGAGTGATAGACCTAAACATCTTTCTGTATTGCCTGAAGGACCTCTTCCATAGCCCTTTCAAGACCACCCCAAGTATCTTTACAGCATTTCTTCTGCTACTTAAAAGAAAATGGCTATGTTTGTAAGATGTTATGCCTTATCTTCAATGTTGAAGAGGTTAGGATTAATCAATTGTCCCCTTTACTGTATTTATGTTGGAGAAGGAGTGGAGGAACTAGGATAGAGTTAAAAGAGAGATCAGCCTAGAATCCTTATATAACCACAAGCAACTCCAGCCCACCACTCCCCTTGAATTCCGTGGACCCTTATCTAACTCCAAGCAATTGTTGACCATTAGTTCAGAAGTTTCCCGCGCAAAGGCTTTTAGCAATAAATCAGTTTCATTGGATAGTCACATTTGGACCTGATGTTTCACATCTGACAATTTGGTATAGAGTGTTTATATTGCCACATGCCTGGTTATTTGTTTATTTTAATTTATTTATATCTTGCGTTTATTATTTTTATAAATAATTCAAGTGGCAAACATAATTAATACCCCTTCCTCCCATTCCCCTCACAACAATAACAATAACCTTGTGGGGTTATAAATAGTGATTTATAAACCACTATTTAGTAGTTCTGTGGAAATTATCTCCTTCTTATTTGCAGAAATTTTCAGGAACATAACGAAGTGGCCTTAGAAATATATCACACATTTATGTTGCTGTTTATTTATATTGGATATTATATTGTTTTATTTTTCATGCGGTCTTGGGCTGTAAATCAATAAAGTAAACCTAAATGCTCTGTAACTAGTTATTTTACCCATTTTGTGATTGTGAACACCACACCAGCAAGATTTTCTTCAACATGTTTCAAAATTCCAAATATTCTAACCAGTCCAAAATCTGAAAACACCTGGAAACTTTTGCTCAGATTTGTTGTTAACCACAATCTTATATACAATTGCCAACAAATCCATAGTTAAAAGCAAAAGTATTGTGTAAATTCTAAAAATGAATTTGATGCATTCTATTCTCTACAAGCTCATTTCTCAAAACCTTGTCCTTTACCCCATTGAATTCTTGGAAAAACTTGGGTATTTTCCAATTGAAGTCTGTCAGAGTGCGCACCATGTGACTATGTGAGACAACCTAGAAGCAAATAGAGGTAAACAGAGATTTGTATTTAAATAGTGGTTTTATCTACAAAGAATATATACATAAGCGTACTTTAGTCAGACCTCAAATGAACAGCAATCAGCAATTACAGGATGGAAGCATACACAGAGAAAGAGATGTGCCCCAACCGGGCCTCTTCTTATTACAGGCTCTTAAAGTGATATCAGCCCAAACATCTTTCTGACTCATCCCCAGTATTACATCATCATAGCAACTGGTCAGCTCTTAAATCATTATCATGACAAAGTCTCCCATTGATCCACATAAGTTTAAAGACAGAAGAAACCAAAGCACTTATCAATTTAGGCAGTGTTCGACTTACTCACAAATTCAAACCAGTATGCTTCCTTAAGGATGCCTGTTGGGATACCAGTAGGCATCTATCACTGTTCCAGAGTAAATAGTTTGGGGCATATCCTTTTGCAAGTCACATGATCAAATCTTTGCTTTGCCTTACATGTGGTAAGTGAACATAGGTGTGCTTTGCACAATAAATAAAGCTTAGCACATTGGGGAAGTATCAGTAAAAAAAAAAGATTAATATTGACCTAACATTGAGGATCCTGGCAAAGTGATTTGTAAACAAACCCAGCTTAGCCCAATGTATCACTAAGCTTTGCAGTCACAAGATACACAAATGCATGCATACACAAACACACACACACAGACATTTTCGAATACTTGGTGCCTTCATACATTGTCCTATAGAGCCTGTTCCAGAATGAATCAAAAAAGAATTGTCTCAATTAAAGTATACACAATGTTGCTTTTATGCTTGGAAAAGGAACCAAGGATGTATATAATCATTAACCTATAAGTGCTAATTTAGTCACAGCAGGCTTAAGGACTTGAGATGCTTGAACTTCTCGTTTGATCTTGGTGCCGATTACCTCATCCGCTGCAAACGCAGCCTTCCCACCCTCCCGTAAAATGATAATAAAAATAAAATGAGA